>MEHQ01000128.1:736453-785764 GCA_008828725.1 Saccharina japonica | reverse complement strand
TCTGGTGTGGCCACTTCCAGAGACAGCAATGGGTATCACTACGTATCTGCCTCGTGGATGCCTTACCATATACACACTACGTGATACGATCATTCCCCTTGTGCGGAGATGAGGTTATCAACCCCGCACAAATGATCTAACAAGACCGCCAGTATGGGTGACCGCCAAAAAAAAACAAAAAAACGGTACCCTGGTTGTCGAGCTCACGCAGTGAAAGTTGTATTTTACAGCGTCGTTGCCAACCGACGCCAACCCAACCTATAAATACATATATTATTTATAGAGGGGGGGGGGTATCTTATTAACATATACTAATAGTATACGAATAGTATACTAATATTATCCCCCGTGTAATACGATGTAGGCTAATCGGTTGTGGTATTATTGATCAGTGGTGATGACGCATGACAGCGGTATGAATGCTGCATCTGCAAAAAAAAAAACAATTTTCTGAGGCTCATCACCTGAGGAATATCTCGCCAAAAAACGGCATTCAAATGAAAATGGGACGCTTATCCTTAAACCGATGAGCAATCATCCCATGCCCTAAGTCTACGTATTAAGAAAAAGTATGTAAAAACAAAAGGATAATGTATGCCTTGCAGGGCATACGCCTTATTGGCTAGTTCCTTACTTGAGAAGTACACTAACAGTCAGTCAGACAATAGTGCCTCAGAAGGCAAAAGAAGTGCTACCCCTATCGTAGCAGGAGTCTGTATAAGCCTACATTTGTTACGATGGCTGTTCTCCACTTGAGAGTAATCCCACGGTAGGGATACCACTTTTTGGCTCAATTTTTTCTGACCGGTTGAGCTCCTTACTTGAGTAACCACCGGATACTATTAATAATTCACTGAGTTGTTTGTTTGTGGACTACCGCATTGAAAGTTTTGGTCGGGTTGCGCGAACGAATGTTTCCGAGGTCATGTTTCGGGTGGGATATTGAGCTCCTCATGTGAGGAGCTCAGAGAATTATGTTGCTCCCCTACCGTGGGATGAGTCTTGAGTATTTTGGTGTCACACAGCTATGGGGTATGACCCCACAAAAATTACCCCATAGTCACACAGCACGTTCCCCCCCTAACTATTTAATAACTATCGTACCAATAGTTCCAACAGTGGTAATCAAGATCCGGCTTTTGTGATGCCCCCTCCCATGGGGGCACCGAAAGCGTGGCATCAGTGTAGCCGTCCATTGCAGAACATGCTGCACCCCCCCCCCGCACGACCTTCACCACCACCACCACCACCACCACCATAGCCGATTTTAAATAACCACATGAAACCGTGCGGTAATGTGCTCTTGCGTTGTATCTAGGCGAGGCTACTGCGCGAAGCCCAAGAAGAGGCCCTTACCCTACAAAGGGCAACCAGGACCACGAGCGCGGGGAGCAAGCCGCGCTCACCCCCCTGGAACAGTGAAGCGCCCGAGCCATTGCGAATCACAACAGGCACAAGCACGGTATCTTCGCCTACCAATAGATACCGCCAAGATCCGTCAACAGCAGCATCATCATCCCGCACGAGCAGCAGACAGATGTTGGCGCCGCAGGAGACGTCCGGGTCGATTTCCGGTTCGGCGTGCGACTCGACACTCGCTAGATCTTCGCTCTCCACTATTACTGCTAGCTCTCGTCGTACCGTGCGGGAGGTCACGAGAGATGGGGATGGGAACGAGTACTATTTTAACGCCTCTAGCGTGGAAACCCGGGGTAATGATCCCCCCCACCGGAGAGATAGCCACGACAATACTCGTGTTGATGAGGGGAACATGAACCCCTACAAGTACTCATCGCACCACCAAACACCGGAGAATCAAATAGGGGATGCTTCGAATAGAAACGTAGCGAAACAAAACGAAAACGATAATACTGCGGCTGGTTTGACCGCAGAGGGGGTACTACAACCTTGGGAAGGCGGACAGATCGAAGGGGGTGCTGAGGATGCAGATGCGGCGTTTTCGGGTCCGGTGTTGCCGAGTGGTTGGGAAGCTGTCGTAGCCGATGACGACGGTTCTGTTTTCTACCACCACATCGCCTCTGGAGTGACGCAGTGGGAGGTACCGCAGCAGCAGGCGCAAGAGAACACGGAAACCGCTTAACCCCTTCAGTGCTGCAGCCTTTATTTGAGGGGGGAGTACTTGGAATTAGTGTGGGAGTTTTGCAGAAGTGAAAGGGATGTTTCTGACGTTGACAAAAAATAAGGTGGCAGAATCCGGTACAACGTGGAAAAAAGATAGCCGATGACGATGGCCCCGCGTTCTGCCACCACGTCACCTCCGAGGTGACACAGCAGTGGGAGGTACCGCGGCAGCAGGCGCGAGAGGACACGGGAACTGCTTAACGATGACCCTGAATGTTTTATGAGTGGGTCAACGTTACAGCTCATGATGCACCTTGTCGGATCCCAAACGCAATAATAATGATTCTGACGTTGACAAACATCAGGGGGGGGTTGATACAGCGTCAAGAAATAGCTGATGAGGACAATGACCCGGCCTTGTACCGCCACATCGACTCCGCAGTCACCTACTACAGTAGTGGGGGTTGGGTACCGCAACAAACAGTACTGAGAGAGCACGGGAACCGCGTAACAATCTCGCTGTACCGTTGGTTGTATGCGAGTGTATTTCCGAGTGCAGTGGAGATCGCGGTTCAAGGAATGGGTGGTTGTGTCAGGCCTGTTAATAGAAGATATAATTTAAACCGAACTTTATCTTAAACCAGAATGGGTAAATACACGAAGTACAGCTTACAGTATGCCAGTGCCAAGACATTTGGTCCATCTTAATCAACTACTGCTCTTAAACCGATACCAGGTATATCTTAAACCGTGAAGTATGCCCGTGCCAAGACATTCGGTCCATCTTAATCAACTACTGTTCTTAAACCGATGACAGGTATCTCTTAAACCGTGATCTCCACTGTGTTTTTTTTTTCGAAGCGTAGATGCAGTTGTAACCGCAAAGAGGGTACAAGAGGGTACCGAGGCGTGTTTCGCCAGTTAGTTGTACAGGATGGCCAGGGGTGGAAGGGAGTGTCTGATCTATTGGAGAGGCGATGGTACAACGGGTGAGCTGCAGGGTAGGGTACAATTGTTTAACGCTTGCGTTCCCTTGTGCCCCGTACTGCGGTAGAGGTGCCTCTATTTTTTATGAGGTTCCTGGCCAGAGTACGTAGGCCCCTATCTCACAAAACAACCGAATCTTCCCTTAGAGTCTACTGTTAGGATTTCCGTCTGAACTACAGCTAAATCCCAACACCAATACAGCAGTATAGATTCCTGACCCCATTTCTCGAAGACGAGTCTTGGCCCCTGAATATTGAAGACGATTTATTGACCCCCCGAGGATCGCGATTGTAAGCTGAAGGTCGCAACCGGGCTTGCCTAACAGCAATTCAAGCGCTAATATTTCGACTACCATGAAAATAGTCGGCCATCTTCATCTCCAAAGATCGTGGCCACCCATCCGTGGCACTTGTGGCCGGGACCTCCCCCCTTGCGAAATGTTGGCGTAAAACGACAACTGTGGAGACATTGAACGATGTAGCACATCATCGTAGGCCTACCGAATTGAGAGGGCGTCGACAACTTGGGGGGTTTGCTACGTTTTGTGGAGACATTGAACAGTGTATCATATCACACCTTTGAGGCGTACCAACTTGAGAGGTTGTCGACACCTTGTGGGGTTTGCTATAGAGACTGCCCAGTGCCTCCACAAGGATGTTTTTGCCCCCAAACTGTGCAAAGGGAGGGGTCGCGGCCACCTGTGTGCTGCATGGTATTGTTGCGTTGACGGGGGGGGCATCGGAGCGCCTTACGACACAAAACTGCAGTAGTAACGCAGGTGCATTCTGCCCATACCGCTGTTCACAAGAAGTGCATCACTGCGGCCGCAAAGTATGTGCATACGTACCTGGTACGAAGTGCTTGGTACCGAATATCACGCAAGAAACACGCTCGGACGAAATTCCAAGCAGATCTACTGTAGGTCTTGTTATTTCACGTACCGACAGCGGAGAGGTTGAAAAATTCCAAGCGATCCGTGAATGCAATGACCTCGTTCCAGATATTTCCAGAGGCGTGATTTTCGTTATAAGTGTGTGCTCCCCTTAACTGTGGAGAAAGTTGGCTCAGAAGTGCGATCGAGGGCGATGCGTGTTGTCTTGCACATAACCAAGAACCAGGTGCCACGTGCCAGGTACCTGCACGATACAACAGTAGATACCACAGAAATAGGAGGGAATTTGCAACTTCAACAACCCTATTCTGTATGATCTATGATATGTGCGATACGGTAGACGGTAGACGCGGTAGACGGTAGAACTGGGGGGGGGGGCTTCGATCTTTGGGGTTCCGGATATTGTTCTTCTAGTGTATCCACCTGGCGTACCCGTATCACACATACCTCTGTCTGTCTGCATTTTCCTCGATATCTTCAACCGCCGCTGCGTGCAGCGCTCCTGTGGTGCCACGCTGTGACGGCGAGAGGGTACACGAATAGGAGGCCGGAGGCTCGTCGCCGTCCTCTCGGCAACTGCTTGTCTCCGGAGTTATGGGCCTGCTGCATACTTGCATGCCGAAACATCAGCCGCAGAGGCAGCAGCAGCACAGTAGCAAGCAGCAGTGAGTGGTAAAAAAACCTCTTAGCTCTACTGTAAATATCTCGCCACCTCGTCAAAGAGACAGCGATTTGTGAAACACTGCGTCGCTTCTGCCCTGTGACGCGTCCAAGGCAAGAGTGTGTCGAAGGTCAGAAGGTGGGCGGTATCTTCTGGGCAAGTGCCTGCCTCCGGGGTCCTGGGCCTGCTTCGTGCTGCATGCTGAAGCAACAACCAGCAAGAAGCAACAGGAGCAGAAGCAACAGTAAAATCTCAAAGATCTCAAAGATCTCGTCAACCAAAGCGGACCCTTGTTGAGACGCGGCGCTTCTGTGCTGGCACGCCGTCACGCTGTCACAGTCAGGACGTGTGGGAGGCCAGAGGTCAAAGGCTGGACGGCGTCCTCTGCAAGTGCAGATGTCCCGGTTCTGCGCCTTTTGGTTGTCAGGGGTCATCTGAGGTATATCCCCGGTGTTCTTCTGTGGATATGTATCTTGCGGCGGGTAATTACAGCACTGCTTACATATACGTAGCTACTGTAGTGTGTGGTAAACATGAAACAAAGAACACCAAACAACAATAGTTTTCTGTTTTTTAACCGACAGATGTCAGATCGTAGAATCTTTCATAAAAGCGGCACCAATCTTGCCGGCAACACTTTGGCCTATATAATATCTACAGCAGTACAATAGATCTGGTCCCCATGGACTCCCACCGGAGTTCTCATAGGTTACCATGAGAATTCGCATTGGTTCTCCAAATCATGGAGCTTCCCATGGGTTCCCATAGAGAATCCATGGGGCCCCTGCTATGGAAAGGCATCCATTATGTCATCCGAATTATTCCATAACATCCAATCAGCTTATGATACCCCATGGGACCCCAGCAAAAGCGCCATAATGTGACTCGCTGTCCTTGCAGCCATCCACCCTTGCTGCTGTGCATTGCTTATAATAGCGGCATTTTGCTAGAGGGGTGTCGCGGCGCATTTTACAAAACACACACACATGGTGCATTCGGTGCATACTGCTTTTTTAGCCTGTTTTGTGACCACGGGAGGAAGTACAGCAGGATGATGAGCTACGTATTGTATTACAGTACAGAACACCTAATAAGAAACAGGAAATTTGTTCCAGGGCTAGATTTCTTACTTGAGAGAGGGTGCTTTCAACACTTTTTTCAATATAACGACTCTCGAATTCTATTTTTCCTCCAAATGCCAGCCTTGTTTTCTTAGTAACCTGTTCCCTGTTACAGTAGGTGTCCTGTCCTGTACTGTACTATTACGTATTTGATGCAGAAAATGTGAAAGCACATCATCACTGTACGGCAGACGGTAATGTTATCAGCAGGTAATACATTTCACATTTGACGTCGTCGAGGACACGGGTTCGAACCCCACTTCGAACGTTTCTTTTATAGAAACGCTTGCGCGTGCGTCCCTGAAAAGCACGTCTCCCTGGTTCCCCAGGTATTGAAACGAAGCGGGTAGGTCAACGTACGACCGTATTCGGTACCGACGTCCCAAACATCCCGCCGTTCAGAGGGGGGGAGAGTGTTATAAGGATTACCCTGGGCTGGGTAATCGATCGATATTTTACCCCTATAGCTCAGCAGGTAATACCCTCACAGTAGACCTTTGTTTTGTGCTGGATATTGTTGCGATTTACCTACAGTACACCTGTGTGCGTTCCTCGTCTGTATTCGCCTGAACATATCTCCGAACGCTGCAGGCGATGTTTATGTGCTGCCACGCTGTGTGGCGGCTGGGGCGTATAGGGGGTCAGGGACTGGGCGGCGTCCTGCCGGCAAGAGTTTGTCTCCGGAGTTGCGGTCGTGTGCATTAGCTGCATGCTGCCTGCTGCCTGCCGAAACAAGAACAACAGCAGCACCAAGCTAAACTACGTACAACCGTAAGATATCAAAGATCCAAAGATATCGTCACCGCTTTCTATTTTGAACTGCGGCGCTTCTGTGTGCTACTGGGTGTCACGCTGCTGCGGCAACGGTGTATCGAACTTCAGAGGATGGGTGGCGTCCTGTCAGCATTGACTCGTCCTGTCAGCATTGACTCCAGAGTTTGGCACCCGCTGCATGCTGCATGCCGACAATATCATCATCATCAGCAGCAGCAGCAGCAGTAAAATCTCAAAGATCTCGTCAACCAAAGCGGCACTAAATCTTGAAGCGCGGCACTGATGTGCCGTGACGCTGACATATGGCAAGGGCGGCGTGTAGAAAGCTATGGCAAGGGCGGCGTCCTCTGCAAGTACTCACCGGAAGTTCTCCGCGCTGTTCTGCGCCTGCTGCACGGCTGCGGCTCCGGGATGATATCATGCTGTGCCTATTCTTACACGATGTCGACGGGTAGAAGGAACACAACTACGAGAGACTGCGTACGTATTCTTGCAGAAAAAAAACGAAACGAAGAACAAAAACAAAAACAAAAAAACGTTTTTTTGCCGTCATCGTGAAATCTTCCGAAGCGGCACCAATCTTGCCGACAGCAACCTGCACACCAACCTGCACGATCTTTGCCATATACCTGGTACCAGTATACTCCACTATGTCCGTAAACATAAGCAACGCGTTTAATTAATATTAATATTCAAACGGTCCTTAAATTTTCGTCTTTGTGGGTACATTTTTTACTCAATTTTCAAGATTTAGTTTGCTACGTGCCGAAAAAAAAGAGTAAAATTGATCTTGTTCTGAACATCGTGAACAACCCCAGAACCACCTCGCATCACGATCACGTACATATATGCTTGCTTGCGGCAACCCGCCACCGAAAACAAAGGCAACCTCCGGACCCGCATGACAACCACAACACGAACAACACCTCCCCCTCCGTCTGGTCCACGCCACTTCAAAAGAAAAACATCCTGCCCCGGGCTGCCCTGCTGATATCCTGTGTCTGGTACGTACGAGAGAGCAGGTGCTGGTGCTTTTTTTTTTTTTGCGATCACTTCAAAGCCACCTGATCACAGCACTACGAGAGAGCAAGCCGGCAAGTGGACAGCCGTACACAACTGGAAGCAGCCGTGAGATCGCTCGGAGGTTCCACTGCTGTGCGCTCGCTCGTGTCGCATTCTGCGTCAGTCGCTGTGGTCGTGTCCGGGGCGAGTCTTGTCGTCGAAAAAAACTGCACCTATCATGGCTCGCCTTGGCTTTTTAGCAACTCGTACGGCAGCGGCCTTGGGATTGCTGCTGCTGCTGGCAGAGGCCATCACCGCTGTGATCGTCACGAGCCCTTCCGATACGTGGACTGTTATCGGCAACAGGTGAGCGTGTGTTTGTGACCGACGAGAAGTAGTAGCAGCAGCAGCAACAGCAGCAGGCACAGGCACGGCAGCGCTCCGTAGCGTCGGGTGTCGAGAGTCGAGAGACGAGCACTGCCTGCGATGGATGATTGATCTATCGAACGAACGTGCCTGGTAGTGAAATCGTTGAAGTTTGCTTGCGTGCCTTTTTGCATCTTTTTTTTTTCGTGCTGCAAAAAAGGATCCTACACTATTTACAAGTAGTTTGCGACGAAAAGCATTCCCACATCCGCGTCAGCGTTGCTTTGCTTTGCTGTGAGTACGAATCATCTGCTCGTCTGCTGTAGATATCGTGTGCATACGAGCCCTTTGGTAGCAGTACTGCTGTACGCAGTTCGGCATTCAACTGGTAGGCAGCAATTGGTATAGGTGGGGCTGCTCCGCTTGCTTGGCATGCGCGGCCGCTGTGGCTATGGTGGCAACTATCCGATGTCCAGACGCAAAAAAATGTGCTGATGCCTGCTTTGCTGCTGTGTGCGGTGGGTAAAGCTCCATGACCAAAGATACACTGCTTGCTGTGCTGCTGCTGGGTCGAATACTGTATCGATATACCGGACACAAGAATCGGTGCTCTGCTCTGTACCATGAAAGGCAGTCTGTTGATGACTTCCTGGCGGTTTTCACTGGTATTTAGACAAGAGATCGCAAGCCCACTTCATGTTCAACTAAAGCAAGCTTGACGACGTCGTACATGCAAAAACGCACATAAAAGTTGCTGATTTGAAGGCGTTCTCTCATCAGCCGGGCGCACGACGCGATTTATCATATCAATCCATGGTATGCATAACGCGCTGCATCTAACCCCCGTAGGTTCACGGCCCGATATAGAGCGGTGTATGCACGCACAGCAGGATAGCTCAGGCAGCACTACAGCAGTAGTTGCATAGCAGTAGCTCGACACAAGCTCGTATGTACGCAGTCTACTACTGCTGTTATCTGGTGCTGATCTGGTACGTGGCCTCTTTTCAGGTGGAAATGTTATTATTACTTGGAATTAAAGTTGGATTGTTTTTTATTTTTCGCGGGCGACGTTTTTTTTCGGATTAATTTAATTAATGAAAATAACATCCCACTACGTATCGTACCGCCTGCTGTTCCTGTCCCACTTGTTCCACTCCCACGTGTCAATTTACTGCTGCTGTGGTGTCCATGAGCACAGACCGTACAAAGTGGAATGGGAAAGCACTGAGGAAGGGAGGGGCGGAAACAACGAAGTCGACATCGACCTATACTATTGTGGCGACTCCTGCCAAGAGGTGTGTATATGGACCACCTACTACTGTTAATACTATAGTCGTACCGCTTGTACATATTAATACGTATCAGAAACTACTGGTAATATGCATCAAATGTAGGTGGTACGTCGCGCGATGGGGGCATTGCTTGCCTTTGGTTGTGTCGTCTGTATACCACTGTGTCCCTCAATATAAGTCCCCCTTATATTTTAATATTGAATGCAAACGGTTCCCTTTATTTTGGTACATAGTACATATTACGGCGGACAATATCAATCAGGACCCATCACATTCACCAAAGCCAATATATTCCTGTTTCTTTTTTTCTATACTCGTACGTAGTCATATTTGGTCCTCAGATCTATTTACATACATGCCAGGTACTGCTGTATGGTATGTTCCCCCGTAATACTCGAGCGTCGCAGTGCTATTTTATTACACGTCGTGTTTACGTACAGTTTTAATATAATAGCATTATATAGTAGGTGTTCTTGGGTTGTTGTTTTTTTTTGGTGGTCGTCATTGTCGTCATCAGCATCATCGTCATCAGCATCAGCATCATCAGTGTCGAACGCGGCCGTTATTCGCACCACTGGGAAGAACAAGAAATTGTGAAGAAGAAAGAAAGAAATCATGCCGTGTTCAGGTACGAGCTGGTGCTAACGTATACATTCCTAATAGATGCCAGTACTTACGACATGGTGCAAGGTATTAAATGGAATAAACACACAGCCATCGACGTAATAACAGCACAAACACAGCAGTCAGTTCGTCTCGACGGCGTAACCACCGCCGTCAACGTATCTGTGTCCTGTTACCAGGTACTGGTAAAAAATAAGAAGTAAGCTTTTTCTTTCATCAGAATACAGCCATATCTATATACAGCCAGTCAAGGGCGCACAAAAAAAAAAGTTGTCGACACCACACACCCCCCCCCTATATTGGAGGGAAGAAACCGGACCGTTGTGATCCCAGAAAACAATAAGTCAAGTTTTTTTTTTAATTGGGTTATTATATAGTATCAGTGCGCAGAATGATCATGGGATACCCTTGTTACATTGTCCTGCAGACCCGGGTAGTATCCAGGGGAGTCGCTGAACCATATCCTTAACGAGGAATAAACACAGCACGCGCGAACGGCTTATTATAAAATCGAGTACGAGTAGTAACTACCAGGCTCCTAGTACATCACGAAACCTACACCAATACCACAAATAACACATAGAACAAAATTTCTACGCAGCTCGCAAAGTTGAGTATCTACTATTCAATCGGTTGAACTCACAGCTGACGTATTTATAATAATTTTATTTAATTACCCCCCCCCCCCGACCAGCGAAAAAAAAATAGGGGGGGTCTCTAAAACCAAGTTAAAAAAAGGGAACAAAAAACGAAAAAAAAATGGTTTTTGCTCATTTCGTCCTGTGATCACAGCGATCCGGTTTGTTTTTCATTCTGACCTTCCTACGTGTGTGGTGTCGTTTTCTTTTCTTTTTTGTGCGCCCTTGAGCCAGTACGCACGAATATTCATGTTCACATCCATCCACACCCACTACGCACAGCCAGGTCACTGTACTATAATTATTAATACTACTACTACTGTGGGGTACAAAAGTAACGATAAAAGTATTTTTAACTTGTGGGCCCGTGGGCCGGATGAAAAAAAATATATCGCGGGTCAAAGTGACTCGGCCCGCGACATGTCCCATATTTCACGGGTCAGTGAAATTCTGGAGGGTCGGGCCGGGTCGGGTCTGGTGTTAAATATCACGAGTCGGGTCGGGTCGGTTCGGGTATGGTCGGGTCGAATCGGATCAGGAGCTATTAAAATATCACGGGTCGGGTCGGGTCGGATCAGGAGGTTCTCTAATCTTACGAGTCGTTTCGGGTCGGGGCGGGTAGGGAGTTTTTTTTTAGTATCACGAGTAGGGTCGGGTCGGATGAGGTCATGAAGTTTTCAAAATATCGCGGGTCGGGTCGGGTCGGGTCAGGTCAAGACATGTCATTTTTTTCGCGACCCGGCCCGACCCGACCCCACCCGTGAAGTTTGAGCTAACCCGAGAACAGCCATGTACATTGCCAAGGTGGGATGTGAATTCACGGAACCAACCCTAGCAGCACCCGAGGGTACCACTAGTAGACCACCGGGGCGACCGAGTGGAACACCTTCTACTATTAATACCAACTTTATGTACAGTAGTACGGATAGTATTCTGAGCATGTGTCATTTCTATTTGTCATGAATATATTAAAAACGCCTTGCCATCTCTTTGGAAACCCCAGAACGACTGCGGCGAGTGGGTGGCCAACCTGTGCGTCAACGATCCGGAGGGCTGCGCCACGACTGACTACGCCCACGAGGTACTGATGCCCGTGCCCATCCGCGGAAGGACGTCGTGGGGCTACAAGATCCGCGTGACAGACGGGAGGTCGTCGCCCATGAGTGGGTGCTCCGAGGAGTTTACTCTGGTGCCTCACTTGGACATGCTGTCTAAGGAGGAGCTTGATCAGGCGTTTTTGATGGTGACCTCTCCGGTCGAGGGAGACCTGGCCGTTGCTGGAGAGGACTACACCATAGAGGCGAGCCCTTGACGTATATATATATGATGAGTTTTTTTTTCGTTTGAGCTGTTATGAATAGGTGGCAGGATTTCCCGACTATATTATGTTGATCGTCGGTAATTTGCCGTTAGCCAACTATTTGTGGGCTGTGAGTTTGCACGGTTTCACGACTACTGACTAGTCGGTCGGTGCCGTTAGCCAACTTACTGGCTTTAGTCGGCAAATCGACTGTCGAAAGCCAGCTGATGGCCAGCCGGCTTGCCGACTCACGTCTGGCGAGCGAAGCGAGCCAAATCAGGAATCAGGCCTGCGCAGCCAAGGCGACCCCCGCCCAAACAAATACAAAAGGTATCCCGCCTTTAAGAAGCCTTCCTACAAGTGTGGGAACCCAATAACTCACAGATCGTCTGCACCTCCGGGAGACGACTAACTGTTACTGTAGTCCGACTGATATCTGGTTGGTGCGGCCGCTATCCCAGTCCGTCCATTTAGCCCATACCATACCATACCATACCTTACACCATACGAAACCAAACCTAACCAAACCAAACCATCCCATCCCATCCCATCCCATTCCATTCCATTCCATCCCGTTCCATCCTATCCCATTTTGCGCAGTTTTACGACTTCAACCCGGAAGATGACAAGCTGATGATCGACTTGTACATGTCGGGGGGGGGGAAGGGGGATTGCGGGGCGTGGGTCGGACCCTTGTGCGACGACCCGGACGTGGGCTGCAGAGATTCCGGTACGTTTCCCTCTTCCTTTTATTTCCTGTTTTTTTCTTCCATTCCATTTACTATCTCCGACCTTCTTACTCCGTCTCCCTTCCTTTCGTAATTCAGGTCCAGGGCCACATACCATATCAGGTACCCCTCCACCCTCCCCGCTGTGGTATAATACGTGTCCTCTTTTTAAATATGGGAAGGGTTCAATATGTTCTCCCATCCTCGTCGACTCGCATCAAATTATATAGTTATATGCAACATTTTTTTTTGTTTCCGGTTGGCTTATTTGTTGTGTTCTCGTGCCCGGCACGTTGGCGTTTGTGTTTCGCTTACCTTGCTTCAATTGCGATTTTTATTTTTTTTGCCTCTGTATGTAACAGTCTTCAAGAGTCAACTCGTGCACCAGTGTGGCAGGGGTAGTGACTGCGGATGATGGTTTCCCGCCCGCCCGCCTGCGACGGCGAAGTACCTCACGGTTCAAGTTTCCAGCGTGCTCTTAAATCCCACAAGTCTGTCTATGTGAACACATCATTTGTATATCTCGAAGGTGAAGAATCAGGACGGACTTTGGGTGTACAGGTGTCGAGAAAATAGAGCGGAGTCATGTGAAGACAACAAACCACACATACGACTACGGCCATGTATATACGACAATTGAGTCCGTACGCCACCCTTGTCCACCTCATTTGATGTTTTTTTTATCAAATTATCACAACACACGTCACCTGTAAGTTGGACCTATCGTATTGAGTGCTTGATACTCTAAAATATAATTTTGGTGATGTGCATTTTTTTTTCCGGTGTGTTTATAAAAAACAATGTCGTCAGCAGTGAGTTCGGCCGATTGAGTGCTTGATACTCATTTTTTTTATATGATGCTGTGTGTGTTACTTCCCACTCCGCTCTGCTCCGCTTGCAGGGTCAGGGTCTCACGACATCTCGATTCCCAGCTCGATCCAAGCCGGATGGTACTCGATCGGAATCAGTCGCTCGGGGAAGCGCGGGTACGCGTTTGCCTGTTCAGGGGAGTTCGAGGTAGTTTCCTCTGTCCGACCCACCTCGAGCTAGCCGCGTGCGCTCCTCGTCCCGAACTTAAGACACTCTTCCAAGCTTCAGCTGCGTCGTCAAGAGCTTAGCTGCATTGTGCGTGCTTAGCCGCTTTTTGTGCGAGAGCTTGACTGAGTTTTTTTTTTTTCTCTTAACAGAGTCGTGCGCGCTTAGCTCCGTTGTTCCGAGCTAGCAGAATCGTCCGAGCTTAGCGGCATCCGTCGGAGCTTAAGCTTCATTGTGTGAGCTTGACTGCGTCTTGTTTTAGCTTAGCAGAGTCGCCCCGGGCTAAGCTCCGTTGTCCCGAGCTAGCAAACAGAGGCGTCCGAGCATAGCTGCATCCGCCAGTGGTTAGCTTCACTGTGCGAGTTTGACTGTCGTCCTCCTGAGCTTAGCGGAGCTCTCCGAGCTTCGCTGCTGCGTCCGTCGGAGCTTAGCTGCATTGTGCGAGAGCTTGGCTGCGTGGTTTTGAGCTTAGTAGAGTTGTCCAGGCTTGGCTCCGGTGCCCGAACTAGCAGGGTCGTCCGAGCTCAACTGAGTTGTGCGAGGGATAATCCTGTCTTCAGAACTGAAATTCGCGTTTCTGAGGACAGACTGCGTGGAGATTTTGGTGGGATGGTTTGATAGTGATTCGTTTACACCTCGGACAGATCATCGATTCCCACTTGATGATCTAGATCTTCCAGGACAGATATATTCATGATCTGTATGGTCTGTAGGATCTCTGTGATCTGTATGACCTGTATGATCTGCATGATATGTATGATCTGTATGATCTGGCTCGTGTTGCCGGGTGGGAGCCGTCCTATCTGCATGATCTACGTAGCACGTGTTTCCTGGGTTGGACCTGTACTGCACAGATCCTGTGCATCTCACAACGGCAGGTTTAAGATTTAGATGGATCTAGATCGTGATCTGTCTGGAATGTGCAACGGTTACAAAAAAATGACCGTTGCGCTCTCTGCCTCTTGCATTAGACGGCGGGTGGTGTTTTCGGTGTAAAGTTGTCGATGGTCGAATGTGGGTTGCTGTTTGTTCGGTTACCGGAGTTGAACGTTATTGGATTTTCAATTTTTCAATTTCGGTTTGTTTATTTTCTTTGTATGATATATTGTTTTTGTTTTAGATTTTGCCGTGTCGTATAGAAGCCGCTCCCCGATGGGATGCGACGCCTACTTATTGTGTACAAAACTGGGGTGCTTGACCCTCTCAGAAAGCTGATATGGCGTTCCGAACGTACAGCAGCCGTGCTCGAGGCTCGATCAGCAAAGCCTCGATGAGCAAAGGCTCGATGAGCAAAGGCTCGATGAGCAAAGCCTCGATGAGCAAAGCCTCGATGAGCAAAGCCTCGATGAGCAAAGCCTCGATGAGCAAAGACCCGATGAGCAAAGCCTCGATGAGCGAAGGCTCGATGAGCAGAGCCTCGATGAGCAAAGCCTCGATGAGCAAAGCCTCGATGAGCAAAGACTCGATGAGCAAAGCCTCGATGAGCAAAGCCTCGATGAGCAAAGCCTCGATAAGCAAAGCCTCGATGAGTAAAGACTCGATGAGCAAAGCCTCGATGAGCAAAGGCTCGTCTGTATCGTTCCTTTAGCTTTTGGTAGAAAAAAGGTTATAGTTTTAACCCGGATGTTTTTGTTTTTTTATTGTTTTTACTTGCCTTCGTTTTTTTTTATATAGACGTAAAGAAACCGTTCAGAAAAAGAACGTGGTTTTCTTGTTCCGCTTTTTACTTTTTGCTTTGCCGATTTGTTTTTTGTATAGAAACCGTTCCGAAAAATGCCCTGTATATGTACTTGGAAACGTTTCAGGGCGCGGTGCTTTTGTTTTTTTCGAGTCTCTTGGTATACGGTATCATAGTTACTGAGCTAGCGCTGCGGGCAACTTGACTCTGACGTTTTTGATAGACAAATGTACGAATATATAGATCGGAACTCGGCTAAGCTCTTCTTGTGGACGTCCGTACCCCTCTTCTACAATACCTGGAAGGCTTTTTTTGGAGGTTCAGTATGGTACAGACTCTTCTTTCAGACGTACCGTGCGTCCCCCTCTTCTAGGCTTACTTGTTTCGGAGGTGAAGCATGTAACAGCTCTTCTTATAAACTACGTAAGGCTGGTAGAGGTGCAGTGTGGTTCAAGGAAGTGCTGATTGGTGATGGATATAGGCTGTTGCGCGGGGGGGGGGGGGGTAGCCCCAGGTGCTTTGATGGCGTGGACAATTGGGCTGTGTGTGTTGTGTGTAGCTCTACCGCTTGCTAGCGTTGCTCTGCTCGCTTGCGTTGCTCTGCTTGCTTGCTCGCTTTGCTTCTCGCTTGCTTGCTCGCTCGCTGGCTTGCTTTGCTTCGGTGACATTGAGAAGTAAGGTTGAGGCTAGCTGTTACTCGGGTGTTGTTACTCGGGTGTAACTGAACTGCTTGTTTGCCTTTCTTGCCTGCCTTTCTGCGCTTGCTTGCTCGCGAGCCTTGCTCTCTTTGCTTGAAAGCGGGAGATTATCTTTGCCCATGCGCAAACGATGTGGTTTGCGCCGCGTACAGTATTTTTAGTAGCAGTTTGGCTCTTCCTACTGAAGTGCAATACCGCTTATACTGCACTGTAACAGTATTTTGCATCTTGGCTTTACGAGTACATCAAACAGATATATATCCGTTGGATTCGATGCAAATCGACGAGCAGTGGGAACGCTGAACCATGGGCGCGAAAAAACAGAAGGCATGTACTGAGGGGGGGGGGGGGACGACGACCCCCTTGACGAGGCCTTGTTCAGAATACCACCGAGGGAAAAAGTGATGATTAACATATACTGGTATATGTTATTTTGGGTTGCTTTGACTTATGTACATCTCACGGATAAATCTAAAAACTGCAAACTGTGCTTTTGGTTGGTTTGACTTTAGTCTATTACGGAATAGTGGTTCGAAAACATTACATGTATTTTGGGTTCGTTTTTACTGCTTACCCCCTTAAGAACTGGTCCCACGTATTTGGCGACAAACTACTTGGAATTATTGTGGGATCATGTTTTCAGTTCTGAATGTTAAGTCTAACGGGTAGTATAGTTCTATAACGGATATATTATAGACTGCGCCACCCTGCTGCTGGTGATTGCGCTGGGTTTCCAATTTCGGTTGGCCTTACTTTTGCATATCGCAAAGTATGTGTCTCGAGTATTGTGCCGTTGTTGAAGGTGCGAGAGGGATCGTGACAACATTTTATGAAAACCGACCAAGCAGTGAGAACTGAATGCTGAACCCCGTGCGCGATGAGAAACGGAGGCGTGTATCCGGAGGGGAAACGGGGAAGACGCCTACCTGTGACCACGGCTTGTCTAAATAGAAGGTAGCCGATCGATTATTTTAAAAAAGGCATGCGAGATGGATGGGCTGGGGAATAAAAAGTGGTGATGAAATGTAACCCTGTATTATTCTTACTCGTATCGCACCCCGATCTGTTCAGAATCCATTCTTGCCCTTCACCTGGTAGGGATTTTTTTTTTTTTTTTTTTTGTGGCGGTCGGCGAAACAAATGATAGAATTGCAGAAGGCAGGACAAAATCAAGGCTTAGTGTGGAAACCAACGCAACAAATCGCTGTACGAGACATACCATAACCTACCAGGTATGCTTTTTGCTTCACGTACAACAGGATCTTGTTCTGGTGATGTTTCCAAAATCTGAAGAAAAAAAAACGGCAACAAAAAACAAACAAACAACGAACCAACCATCATAGTAGCTGTGACGCGTGCTACGATCATCGGGGAACGCATTTTTTGGCCTCCAACAATGGAACTCCCCAACACGGTTTTGTTTCGACAAACATTTTTCGATGTAGACCTGGGCCAGGCGATTGCTCACAATTACTCTCTTGGGACGACGCGTGCTGCGATAGAGATACGTAGCACCTTTTTGGCTGAAACCGTTTCTGAATGACCTACCCGGTATTAAGGCTCCTTAACCCAAAATCGTCTGAATTTCATTCTTGTGTTGCATTTATTTTTTCGTTTTATATCATATAGTTGAGGCCATATGATTGGATTGTTCGTCGGGTACGTCGCAGTTTAGCTTCCTCTACTAATATACTGGTAATCATTTTTTGAGTGAGATATATGGAGCTCATCAAGTGACCACCCTCCGAAAAACACACGGTGCACCTCTACCTCAAGGTAGCATCCATCGGACTTGATGAGAGCGGAATATCGACAAATAAATAAAAAGTGACGGTTACAGCAGTCGTGACGGCCACTGCTTGATTGGGGGATGCAATGGTTGATACAATGGTTAGTGTCCGAGTTTCAATGGTTGCAATGCAAAGAGTCAGTCGCACGGCAGGGGCGCAATATTTAAAGATGGTCCTACCCGTACTGCTATAATAGGCGCTCACGCTGCTCGTAGATCGTAGACTGCTGATGTTGACAACACCAAAGTTTACCTTTTCCCTTATATTCCTTATATCCTGTATTTCCCTTACATCCTTTATATCCGTTACATTCAATATATCCGTTCTGTCATATCCCTTAAAACGGGTCCGTCCCGAAGGGGTTTAGCGTGCATTTTTTTTTGTTTAATCTGTGTTTGGATGATATTACAGAACTCTCTTGACGTGACTGCCCTCAGACAATCACACGGTGTGCAATTTTCTACTGTAGCATTCGTCCTGTGAGATCGAAACAATCCTCAAACCTCATACAAGCTTGGACACCTCGGACAGATCTGATAGATACCGATCATACAGATCAGATAGATCATTCCCAGTTGATGGTCTAGATATGTCGAGGCACATACATGTCCGACCTTGCATGATCTAGCTCTGCTGCCGGATGGGACCCGTCTAATCTACATGATATAGCACGAGTTTTATGATTAGATCTGTACTATGCAGATCGCGCACAACCCCTCACAACGGCAGGTGAGATAATCTACATGATCTGTATGATCTGTAGATGAGCGAGGTGGTCTGTATGATCTGTAGATGATCTGTCCGAGGTGTGCAAGCTTGGTGTGATACTTTGATCGTGCGGGCAATCATTGTGGTCGATCGGCTGAAAAACGTTCAGTTAGGTCATGGCACTTACTTCACAACTGTTGAGTCTACTGTAGTAACTGTTGAGTCTAGTTAATTGTTGAGTATTCTTGCATATCTACGCTTCTACGATAATTACCACCACAAAAATAGCATGTAATGCTAATGAGCATTAACCCGTTCAGAACTGAAAAAAACTATCCCACACTAATTTCAAGTGGTGTGTCCCTAAACACGTGGTACCAATTCTTAATATCATAAGGGCTTAACCAAACAACGGCATGAGTACACCCCCCCCCCATCAATTCATTCGAAGCTGCCATCCATTGCAAGTCCGCCTCACAAGCGATTCTTAGTAAGATGCAGGTCACTCTTCACGCGACTCGCCCAACACCTCACCCCACGACGCTTCGCGCTTGGTGCAAGCAAGGTCTAAGTGGTACGTGAAAACCCGACGTGCTCCGTCCCGGCATTGCAGGGATGCGATGGTCGATGGTCATATGATACGACTACGGTCATACACGACATGAGTGCACTCCCCCCCCAACTGCCGCCTTCCATACCTAGGGCTGTTTTACAAAAAAAACAGCTACAGAAGTGTGCGTGCCCAATGTCGAAGGTCCGTCTTCATGACCCCCCCATTTCCGAACCCCCGCCCCAACCCCACACCTTCCATATATCTCCCGACCGTTTCACGAGACACAGGCTGCAGAAGTGGACATGTGCAAGCTCCGCCTTTATATCTCCCCCTCTGTTTCTCACCCTCTACCCCCCCCGCCTCAATCCCACCTTACATACGCCCCCTACGATCATACGACGACAGCCAAGCACGACACGAGTACACCCCCCCCCCTCCCATATACGACTACGGCCATGCATGATGTTAGTAAACCCCGCAACCACCATCCCAGTCTGTCTCCGCCATCCCCACCCAAACATGGGGGTATTCCATATATCCTCCCCCCGGGTCAATTCACGAGAAACAGCTGCAGAAGTGGACGTGTCCCAGCTCCGTTTTCATGACTCCTCTGGCCGTTTCGATCACTCCCGGCCAAGCTTCCACGAGAGATACCGTCCCTCCGACCGCGTACCTCAACACGGCGCCCTCCCCCCCTCCGTTTCCGCTCACGTTTACGCCTTCCTGGGACGTTAGGAAAACCCTCAGTTTTTTGTTTGTGGGGTCAGCGGCGGTGGTGGTTGAGGCACCACTGCCGCCGCTGTTTGCTGGTGTGCCCCTGTTGTTGCTGTTGACGGCGCGGAGAATGGACCGGTTGATCGCGTCGAGGTTTACCCCGAATTTCAGGCACAGCTGCGGCAAAACAAAAACGGGGTGATTGATTGAACGGTTGGTTGATTGGTTGAACGGTTGGTTGATTGATTTCACTGGTTGAAATGGTTGATTAATTTGATTGATTGATTGGTTGGTTGGTGAATTGGTTGATTATATTGAAACCTCTAGACCAGCTGGACAGGATGAACACAAAAGCGAGGCGATCGGGTGGGTGGTTGGTTTTATTTATTGGTCGAATTATTTTATTAATTTGGTTACTTGGTTGTTTGGTTAATTGATTGATAGAAACTTACCCGTGTCTACTAATCTTGCCCGCAAATTCTACTCCTACCACTTGATTAGGCGGAGTTGCTCTTAACAGCCTGTCTGGTCAACCGAAACTATAAAACCATCCAGCCCAGCCCCAACCCAACCCAACCCAACCCAACCCAACCCAACCCAACCCAATCCAACCCAACCCAACACAATCCAACACAACCCAACCCAACCCAACCCAACACAACCCAACCCAACCCAACGCAACCCAAGCCAAGCCAAGCCAAGCCAAGCCAGCCAAGCCAACCCAACCCAACCCAACACAACACAACACAACACAACACAACACAACACAACACAACACAACACAACACAACACAACACAACACAACACAACCCAACACAACCCAACACAACCCAACAAAACCCAACACAACACAACCCAACCCAACAAAACACAACACAACACAACACCCAACCCAACCCAACCCAACCCAACCTCAACCCAACCCAAAGGCCTAGCACCAACCGTCTAACCTGAATAATGTGTATTTCCGTAACTTCCCACTATACCTGCTACGGCGGGATGCCTCAAACACCCCGATCGATAAACCGAAAATAACCGAAAATCGAAATCGAAACCAACCCGAAATCAAAATCGAAATCAACCTACAATCGAAGTCGAAATCAACCCAAAATCGAAGTCGAAACCAACCCATAATCGAAATCAAAACCAACTCAAACCTACGATCGAATCTCAACGGCCATATATTCCGTCCAACGGTTCATTTTTTATTATTCGCGCAGGCGGGATGCCGTAATCACCCTGACCGGTAAAACCAAAGTTATCACCCAAAAATCGAAATCAACCCAAAAACCTACGATCAAAATCTCAACGGTCAAGTCTGCCCGTTATATTTCCGCCCAACGGTCTATAATCTGATCACCTGCGCAGGCGGGATGCCGTAGACACCCTGACCGGTGAACCTAAACCGCACGACGTTGGGAGGGCACGCCGGCTCTGTCTCGCGGGGCAGCGCGTCGAACATGGGGTCCTCGGCTAACAGCTCCATCAAACGCCCGACCTCTTCCTGTTCCTTCTCCTTGTTGTTGTCGCTGCTCTTGTCGAGGCTGCTGCTGCTGCTGCTTACACCCATTCTGCCCGCAAATAATTCGGGACATAAAAAATTGGCGTTTGTTTATGGGGCCGTAAACGTATTACAGTACCGGCCCGCTCATAAGAAACCAGAAATCGGGCTTAGGCTGACTTTCTTATTTGAGAAAGGGGTGTATCCCACACTAACTTCAGTATAATAGCTGTCGACTTTCTTATTTCCCCCGTAATGTTTAGGCTGAGTTTCTTGTGGGGCACCTTCTTATGAGAGGGCCGGAAGTGTATCATTATTACATCCATTCTGCCCGCAGACAGCAGTGCGGGATACATTTGGCGTTGCTAATAAGTATACCGTGACGCATGGTAGAGGAGGTGCACCATGTTTTTTTTTTTTCTTTTTTTTTTCAGAGGCTCCTCACTTGAGGAGCTCTATACTAATACTAAGTAATATATACTAATACTAGGTCAAAAACATATTTTGGACGACAACAAAAGTGCTATATATATACAAAAAAACATATTTTGGACGACAACAAAAGTGCTATATATACTATATAATATATACTATATAATATATACTACTGTATATACCCGATGAACAATCCCAGGGCCGAAGTGTACAATTTTTTTTTTTTGCAAGACAAGGATGAAATTCCGACGAATTTGGGTTAAGGAGCGTTTCATAGCCTTTAATAGCCTTTAATAGGTCATTCAGAAATGTTTTTTTTTCAGCCGAAAAACGGTATACCTTTACCTCTATCGTACCGCGCGTCCTATGCTCTGCAAAAACGACTTAACACGAATTACAAGTAGTTTGTCCCCAAATAAGACAAGGGGTTAACCCATTCAGAACTAAAACCTTCTCCCACACTAATTCCAAGTAGTTTGTCCCCGAATAAGACAAGGGGTTAACCCGTTCAGAACTAAAACCTTATCCTACACTAATTACAAGTAGTTTGTCCCCAAAGGGGTTAAGGGCATTAAAGTATAAACGACAGCATCATTGGGACTAACTTCGAGCATGGTATGGGAGAGTAATTGACACAATTCGTACGTCGCATAATCGAAGGGGGGGGCTATAGGGAGAAGTCATTTGGTTTATGCTCGTTTTTCAGTTTAAAAAAAACGCCCAAACGATCTTGTATTTTTGAAGAGCCGAATTGACGCCGCTATAATAGGGAGAGGCCGTAACAGGAGCATTATTACCGCTCGCACTGAGATTTTTTTTGCTGTGGTGCAGGCATATACGGTAAATGCATCCCAGGTATATGGCAAAGGCATATACGGTAAAGGCATACGAAGTATACGATACGGGTATTAGCACCGTTTTTTTTTCCATCCCTCGCCCGAAACTGACTCATGCGAAACTGTATACAGGCTTAAGGCGATGAACAACCCCAGTCATGGCCCATGTGCCGACGAAAAATCTTGCGCAATACAAGTGGGATATATACCCGGTAGTTCCTCAGTTGTTGTTGTTGTTGTTGTCTTCACATTAAACCCGTTATTTCTACTCAACCACATCAGTACACCCAGTGCCTGTCCTGATTCCCAATCCTAGAGAGATACAAATTCTGTGGTCACAGACTGTGAAACAGAGAAAAACCAAAACAAAATAAACGCAAATTAATGGGTAAAGCAAGTGAGATGCGTAACGTATCGGGTACGAGAACACAGCGACACGAGCCGAACCAAAAAATAAGAACAAAAAAGACAAAATAAAACAAGTTCTGAAATGAAACAGAATACAAATGACGCAGGGAGACAGAAGCGCCAGAAGCGCCCAGTTGAGTTATAGTAATAGTCGGTAATAGTCGGTAATAGTCCGTAACAGTGAGTAGCAGTCAGTGGTGGTCGGTAACAGTCAGCAATAGTCAGTAACAGCCAGTAACAGCCAGTAATAGTCAGTAATAGTCAGTTGTAGTCAGTAGTAGTCAGATGTAGTCAGTAACAGTCAGTAACAGTCAGTAACAGCCAGTAATAGTCAGTATGAATCAGTAAAAGGCAGTAATAGACAGTAACAGTCAGACAAATATGTTTCAGATGAAAAGCGCCTCTGGGGATGGGAGGTTGGGGAGGGGTTGGCAGGGGAGATGGTCGCAGGGGTGGGGATGGGGGGCGGGGGCTCACCTGGAGACAGACGACTCGACGCGCATGCCTTCCAACGCAGCGGAAATCCCTGGGAGGTCCATCCCTACCCCGATCACGACCAGATACAGGCTCATCGGCCCCTCCCATTTACCGTCACTTTCGAAGGCAAGGCGACGCCTTCCGCTCATGTTGAAAACCGACCTGACCACGGGAACACCATCACGTATATACATACGATGTTAACCCTTTCGAGAAACCACAGGGGTTCACTGACGAAAATCACCCTCTTTCGGACCCCTTTTAAGGGATATAAGAGATATAACGGATATATAACGGATATGTAACGGATGTAACGGGATATAATGGATATTAGGGGTATAACGGATAGTGACCAAAATAAAAACTAAACGACAACTTTGTTTTTTTGGTGTTATCAACATTATTAACATTGGCAGTCTATCGTAGGAGCAGCGTGAGCGCCCAGCAGTAGCACAGACAGTACAGTACGGGTAGGATCATCTCTAAATATTGCGCCCGTGCCGTACGACTCCTTGCATTGCATCAACCATTGTAACTCAGACAGCAACCATAGTATCATACCATCCCCCAATCACCACGCAGTGGCCGTTACTACTACTGCTGTAACCGTCATTTTATATCGTCAATATCCACCTCTCAAGTTCATGTATATAGCACATATAGCCCGTGGTCATTCAGAATGAGAAACAAACAAACAAAAACCAGAAAGGTGAGATTTCCGTGGGCGACTTTCTCTGAAAAAAAAATGAAACATTCTTATTGAAAGTATGTTTACTTGGGTTATGTAGTAAGCATACGCCCTCCCCTCTTGTCTAGGACTCAAGAACAAAAAGTGGGGCGTCGTTTTTATCTTTTGTTTCGTTCACCCCTGACCCACCCTAACAACATCCTCCCCTGACCTAGCGGCCCTTGTTGCTTGGTGGTGCTGCAGTTTTTGGTGGTATGTTTTGAGTGCGGCGGCAATTCATTTTAATGTTCGCATTTGTTTTCTGCGAGCGCACACGGCCTACAGTATGTACCAGGTCGCCTTACCTCCTATACCTTCTCTACTATTGGTGGTAATAGTACTGGCCCTTACCTGGTGAGTCTGTCTTCGTCGAACGCCAAAATCCCTTTCACCCGCACCACACCCGCCGGCATGCCATAGCAAACCCAATCTTGGAACCTTCCGTAGCGGAAAGACAGCAGACAGACAGACAGAGATGCGGTGCGTTTATTAACAATAATCGATTACGTCGATATCTGTTATATAATTGTTTGGGCCCGTCTTGTCTCGCGATCACGGACTAGATTAAGGCTATACCGTATAGGTTAGTGTAAACCAACAACCACCACCAACAACACCACTACAACCACCACCAACACCAACGAGATCAGCATCAGCAGCAGCGCAACAACAACGGAAACAGCAGCAGTAGTAGCAGTAGCATTAGTAGCAGTAGCAGTACCGGTAGCAGTGCAGTAAAATACAAAAGTAACGTAACCTGCCCCAAACCATCATCGCGCAAGCGCCCCTCCCACCCCAACTCCCCCCCTCCGTCTCGAAAGGGATGCGTGGTCAATGGTCAAATGACTAAGGCGAGTAACAAATGAGCACGTCCCCCCCCCCCCCCCCCCATCAACATCATATATTTGCAGGTTGGGTTGGCGTCGGTTAGCGACGACGCTGTAAAAGACGCCTCTCACTGCGTGAGCTAGACATTCAGGGTACCGTTTTTTTTTTTGGCGGTCACCAAAGCTGGCGGTCGAGTTAGATCTTTAGTGCGGGGTGGAGAACCTTTGCTCCGTACAAGGGGAATGATCGTATCACTTAGTAATAGTGTGCATATGGTAAGGCACCCACGAGGTAGTTACATAGTGCTCCCATTGCTGTCTCAGGAAGTGGCCACACCAGAAATTAAATTAACTAATTGAAGCTGTCATCCATATGCAAGTCCGCCTTACAAGCGGTTCTTAATAGGACGCAGCTCACCCTTCATGCGACTCGCCGAATACCTCACGGCGCTTCGCGCTTGGTGCTAGCAATGTCTGCCCGGTCTGTGAAAACCCGTCATGCTCCGTCCCGGCATTGTAGGGATGCGAGGGTCTATGGTCATACGACTACGGCCATGCATGAAAATGAAGTACTAGAAGTCTTATCCAGAACCTCACCAAGGCTGCGCGATGTGATTAAAAAAGAAACCCCCCCCCCCCCCCCCCTCACCGCCCCCTCTCCTCCAACGCCCAACCCCCCCCGCATCATTCAAGCTGGCATTAATATGCAAGTCCGCCTCACAAGCGGTTCTTAGTGGGATGCAGCCTACCCTTCATGCGACTCGCCGAACACCTCACGTCGCTTCGCGCTCGGTGCAAGCAATGTCTGCCTGGTCGGTGAAACCCCGACAAGCTCCGTCCCGGCATTGTAGGGATGCGAGGGTCTATGGTCATACGACTATGGCCATGCATGAAAGTGAAGTACACCCCCCCTCACCTAGCAAGCGATAACGGCAGGGTAGACGTAAACGTAACCTGCTCCAGGCCATCATCTCGAAGATGCCCGTGGGGCAACTTCGCCACGCCGCCTCCTTCCCCTCCATTGCCACCACCATGCAACCCCTTCCCATCTTCAGTGTGAGGTTTGCTGTGCCCGCCGGAAGAAGAAGATGCGTCATTACCCCCACCCCCGTTTTTCGAAGAAGGCAACAACGCCTTTCGCAGGTTTCCACCCTTGGAAGAAACGTGCAAGTGGGTCTTGATTCTCTGGTGGGTCGAATGGTTGATTGATTGGTTGCGATGGGCGTTGCGATGAGGCGTTTGGGGTGGGCGGGAGAAGGGGGTAAAGAAAAAAAAACATGGAAATATGTTGACCAGGCGAAAAAATGATCATGTTCAGTAGGGGTTGGTCGGTGAAAACCCGACGTGCTTAGGAATGTGAGGGTCTATGGCAATACGACTACATCCATGCATGACATGAGTACACCCCCCCCGCCCCCCCTCCCACTCCTGCTCCGTCTCGAAAGGGAAACGTGGTCAATGGTCAAATTACTAAGGCAAGCAACAAATGAGTACACACCCCCTCCGCCGTGCACCAACGCCGTTTACCTCATGAGAAACCCCTTGTATGTCAGTGCGGGGCGCTTCGACGTCAAGCACGGCATGAATCGGCACCTTTCCGTAAGAGCAGCTCTGGATTCTCGCCGAAGGGTTGACGGCCAGGACCGCTGCGGTCACCGTTGCCATCCTGTTCACGTTGCGCAAAGATCGGACGGATGACGATCCAGATCGTTCAAACCATCTACAGTAGTAGATCATGTAGATCATTTAGATCTTAGATTATCTGGATAATTTAGATCATATATTCAACGTTGCAGGGTGAAGTAGCGCTCTTTGATGTTCAAGTGGCCATTCTTCGATGCAGTATCGGCCCTCTCGTAAGAAACCTGAAATCAGATGTTAGGGTAACATCCTTAGGGTAACATCCTTAGGGTAACATCCTCAGGCTAACATCCTTACACCATTATATCCTTTTTCTGGCGAAGCGAGAAGAGGTACATTTCCTTAGACAGCGAGCGCCTATCATAGGCTGCATACTTTCTTATTTTTAGTTTGTTCTAGGCTAGATTTGTTAAAAATTACCTCAATATTTTTATGAGAGCGGCGATACTGCTCTTATTACAGTACTACGGGGTATCACGGAGTATTACGGGTTATTACGGGGTATTACGGGGTATTACGGGGTGTCACCGTACCCTTCAGGCGAGATCAGGTCGGCCTTGTTAAGGAGCACCACGTCGGCGCTCTCTAGCTGGCGCTTGGAGGACACCATCATGCCCCCGCCCTGCCCATTTTCGCCGAGCTGGTGAAGCAGGGCGTCCGTGTCTACTACGGTCACAACCGAGTCTAACCTGTACAAGGAAAAGCGGCGGGAAAAACCAAAGAACAAAATCGAAGGAAAAACGGGACAACAGAGAGCGGGACAATAATCGGAACAAAATTATATGTTTAGTTTTATTTTTCCCTCCGATAATGTATCGTGCATGTTCCAATCCAACCTGAATCGAATACCCTTTAATACCGCACTACGAATTAATAGTGTTTCTTCTGTAAATTGATTAAACGGTGCTTTGTTAGTAGTGATTCAAATTAAAAAAACGCGCAAGGAAAAGCGGCACAGAGTAATTGTGGCGCAAGGAAAAGCGGCGGAAGAAAAAAGAAAGGGTGAAGGGAAAGTGGGACATAAAACATCGGTTTAGCGAAACGCGGGAAAATTAAAATCGGGACAACGACAAGCGGGGCAATCGAAGGCGGGATCGGGATAACGATCAGCCGGACAACGAAGCGCGGGATATTTCAAACCGGGACGATGATAAGCGGGACAATGAAAGGCGGCCAATTAAAATCGTCAGGAATAGATAGAAGTAACAACGGCAGAAGGAAAAGTGGCGCAAGAAAAAGCTGAGCAACGGAAAGCGGGGAACTTGAAAGAGTCGTCAGAAAAGTGTCGTGCAACGGAAGAAATGAAAAATAGTGGCGGAGGAATTGCGGAAGAAGGAGAAGCGTCACGACCAATAAGCGGCAGAATTTTTCTCAAGCGGCAGAAATAAAAGCAGTGCAACAAGGGAAACCGGACAATTGAAAGCGGGACAATTAAAAGTGGCAAAACAAAAAAAAAAACTGAAGACCAAGGATAAAGCGATAGACAAGCGGGTCCATAAAATGCTAACAACCAAAAGCGACCGAAAGAAAAGCTGCAGAAAGGAAAACAAAAATGACACAAGAAAATAACGGGCAGATTACATACCTTGCCCTGGTGAGCTTTCCGAAGGTCTTGTCGAGGGCTCGGACGATAGACTCCGGGTCCGACACGCCGCTAGTCTCGATCACCAGGTAGTCGTACCTAGAAAGTAACAGTAGCGTATACGTACACATATTGCGATATTATTATCAATGGAGTAGTTCTAGTACGAGAAGACACAGTTCGGCGCGAGTCAACGAGGGAAGAAAATGCTGAACAAACAACGCTTAAACATCAAATTCAACATTATAAAGACAAAAAAAAAATCTCGAAAGAAAAATACAAACGAACGAAAACAAAAACATACAAAACACACAAAAAAAGTAGAGCAGTGGCCAAAATCGGGTATACCCGATGGGTTCGTGGACAAAACAGGGTACCATTGTATTCTAGTGACCGCAACGACCCCAGGATGCCATCTCATTGGCCAGCGCCGGCCACCGCCCGACGCTGGCCACATTCCCACCGGGTATACTCGCTTTTGGCTATTCAACCCCCAAGAGGTACCCGATTCGTAAACCCACCTACCCGAAACTGTCCGGGCTGTTCAACCACAACGACCCAACGGCCCACCACGCACCAGCCGATGCGCCGCCAAGTTCCACCCAAGTTCTGACGCGTTACGACGGAACCATCTGCTTGATAGATATCCATGATTTGGTTGATTCGCGCTGCCTCTCCCTCCTAACCAAAAGCCACCTCACCACCGCACAGCAGTATAGTGGTTGGTTCACAGCGTTCTCTCTCCCTGTACCAACCAAAAGCCACCTCATCACGGCACATCGGTAGCAGTTGATTCGCTCCCTCTCCCACCCAAAAAACACCGCTCTCTCTCTCCCTCCTACCCGAACCACAAGCCACCAGCCACCTCAGCACAGCAGCAGTAGTAACTGCTTCACAGCGCTCTCTCTCTCTCCTTCTCCGAACCAAACGCCACCCCATCACAGCACAGCAGGTAGTACAAGAGTAGTTGATTTGCTCCCTCTCCCACCCAAACCGCATCGCTATCTCTCCCTCTCCTCTCCGAACCACAAGCTACCAGCCACCTAAGCACAGCAGCAGCAGTAGTTCTAGCTGATTGACCGCGCTCTCTCTCCTGTTCCGAACCAAACGCCACCTCATCACAGCACAGCACGAGTACAGCAGTAGTTTCGGTCATCTCGCAAGAAACCCGAAATGTGGTTGAGGCTGATTTTCTTATTCTGGGCGCGCGCGAAAGCACACTTTCTTATGTCACGCTTTCTTATTGTGGTCCCCGAGGCAAGATAAGAGCTTTCAGATTTTTTTCAAGCCCCAGACGAGCGTTTTTTCTTAATTTCTTGGTTCTGTCGGTAACCGTCAGAACTTGGTTGGAACTCGGATGGATACGTCGATACGTCGGCTGGTGCGTGGTGGGTCGTTGTGGGCCGTTGTGGTCGAACAGCCCGGCCATGTTCGGGTAGATGGGTTTACGAATCGGGTACCTCTTGGGGATTGAGTAGCCAAAAGCGGGTATACCCGGTGGGAATGTGGCCAGCGTCGGGTGGTGGCCGGCGCTGGCCAATGAGATGGCGCCCTGGGGTCGTTGCGGTCACTAAAATACAATGGCACCCTGTTTTGTCCACAAACCCATCGGGTATACCCGATTTTGGCCACTGCTCAAAAAAATACATACACCAACCCTCGCCGAGCGTATCCGGCCGGCCTTCGTCTGTCGACGTCCTTGGCGTGTTTTGTCTAAACAGTGCGCGTACGAAGATGTATGAATACGTTCGAAACAAGACAACAACAAAAAAGACAAACACAACTATCCATAGATCGGCCCTGCTCGCCTATCATCGGCGTGATCCGGTCTCCTAAGCAGCTCTCCGACCTTATCCTCGAGGTCATCGCCGAGCGACCCCTGGCAGCAGACGCACCCCCCCGACAGCTTCTCCACGCCGTCGGTGAAACCGTCCCGCTCCAGCACGCCTCCGTCGTGGTCTACAGACCCGTACTCGTTCACCACGGCCGCGATGCGAAGGTTGTGCTGTAAAAATAAAATATAAAAAAAATGAAATGGTCGAGAAGAGAATAAAAAAAGGCGCGGGGGTGTACTTCATTTTCATGCATGGCCGTAGTCGTATGGCCATTGACCGGGGGGGTTACTCTATATTCATGTAGTCTTATGACCATAGGGGGGGGGGGGGCTAGATTATCTAGATCATGATCTGGGCGAAGCGTACGATGTTATCCGTTCGATACCTAGCCCGTGGGAATATTGTGTATCGGGATCAGCTTACAGTTCTTTTGGGACTTCCGACTTCCGAGAGGAAACTTGACCGGTAAAAAGTGACGGTTACTGCAGTAGCAGCAACGGCCACTGCGCGATTGGGAGATGATATGAAATGATACAATGGTTGGCGTCCGAGTCATAGTGGTTGCAATGCAAGGATGCGGGCTCAACAGGATTCTACCCGTGCTTGCTGGGTGCTCAAGCTGCTCGTAGACGATTGATATCACAAAAAAAACGTCATTGGTTCGGTCGCTATCCCTTATATCCCTTGCATCCCTTATACGCCGTGTATCCCTTGTATGCCTTGTATCCCTTGTGTCCCTTGTATCCCTTGTATCCCTTATATCTCTTGTATCCCTTGTATCCCTTATATCCCTTATAGCCCTTGTATCCCTTATACCCCTCATATCCATTATATCCCTTGTATCCCTCATATCCCGTATATATCCCTTATATCCCTTAAAAGGGTTCTTATATCCCCTAAAGGGGGTCCCAAAGGGGTTAAGTCGGTTGTGTTGGTAATACTCGTATGTACCAGGCGTTATTGCTATCACACGGCCTACGGCAGGTATGGAGCTCCTCGAGCGAGGGGCCTCGCAACCACTACGTACATATCCGCAAAGGTCGTCAGAGTACCGGTGCCAGTCATTGGGATTCGGTCATTGACTCGCGAGTCCGACTCAATTGAAGTACTGAGTCCCCAGGGGACGGGAAGCTGAAATGACTCGAGTCCTCGCGAGTCCCCAGGGTCCTAGAAGCTTAAATGGCTGCGCCCTCGCGAGTCCTCAGGGTCCTAGAAGCTGAAATGGTTGAGTCCTCGCGAGTCCCCAGGGTACAAAGCTGAAATGACTGAGTCCTTGCGAGTCCCCAGGGTGCCACAAGCTGAAATGACTGAGTCCTCGCGATTCCCCATGATACAAGAAGCTGATATGACGGAGTCCTTGCGAGTCCCCAGGGTGCCATAAGCTGAAATGAATGGGTCCTCGCGAGTCCCGGCATTGTAGGGATGCAAGGGTCTATGGTCATACGACTACGGCCATGCATGATATGCGGCCAATGAGCCCCCCCCCCCCCCCCCCCCCCCCCCCCCCCCCCCCCCCCCCCCCCCCCCCCCCCCCCCCCCCCCCCCCCCCCCCTCCCCCGTCACTCGAAAGGGCCAGCGCATCGGTCAATGCGTCAAATGACTAAGGGCAAGCAACATAATGAGTCACCCCCCCGCCCATGTAACAGTTATGCCTTCATTTTTTTTATGGGCGCAGAGGGTTCAGCATTGTTGGCACTAGCTCATCAATTTCGTCGCGAGGTTTAGTTACATTCCCCTCGTACACCGCACAGTGACCCTCCACCACTTTCTCGAAGCAATGGTAAAGCTAGCATACCCTCCCTTGTAGGGGAGCGTCTTACATCGGTAGATGCAACCAACTCTCGTCACGGATATATATGGTCGGCGCACATCCGCCAACATGGTTGGCGCGAGACGCGCCTGGGAGCGGAGAGGTCAGGCTTAGTTGTATTCGCCTCTTAACCCCTTAAGAACTGGTCCCACGTATTTGGGGGACAAAATACTTGGAATCAATGTGGGATGTTTTTTTTTCAGTTCTGAATGGGTTAAGACACATGCTAAGGAAGAGGTGCACCAAATTTTTCTGAGGGTGGTCACTTGGGGGAGCTCTATCATACTGCTGTAATACCTCACCCAAAAAAACTGACTTTGAAAAAAAAAAAAAAAAAAAAAGGGCAACCCGATGAACAATCCCGCTGGCATATTATACGTATATTAGGTATACGCAAAACCATATATAGCAAAAAAAAGGGTCGCATTCCGACAATTTTGGGTTAAGGAGCCCCGCCGTACGTAGTTCAGAAAATAATTTTGCGAAAAGTGCTACGACGTAGTGCTGCTGTACCTCTATCGTAGCACGCCTCCTTACACACAGCAGTGACCCTCAACCATTGTCTCGAATAATGTGGTCAGCTATACCTGGTGTACCCTCCCTGGAAGCCCTCCCTGGAAGCGTTGTACCTGGCATCTTATGCTGGTAGATTACAGAGGAAGCATCTTACATCGGTCGATGCAACCCTCGCCAACTGAGCCGGTTGATGACGCACAATCGCTGAGAATGGTTGGCGCGGGACGCACCTTGGTGCGGAGAATTTTCCGCATCAGCGTCGTCTTGCCAGCCCCGAGCGAGCCCGTGATGATCGTCACGGGGAGGATAGGCCGCGGCCGCGTGGCATCCTGCTGTCGCTTCTCGTAAGCCTGGTACAGGTTGGACTCGCATGTGACGTCCATGGCCTTCTCTCTTCGGAGATACCTAATGGGCACCGACGAGGCGAATAGCACGCGGTTGTTGGTGGTGTTGGTGGTTAGGGTGATGGGGTGGGGGGGGGGTGATGGTGGCTGTGATGGTTGTGGTGTTGGTGGATTTGTCAGTGACAAATTGTTTTTTTTTCTCGAGGAGGGAGAACCAAAAGTGTGCTCTACGAGGGGTTGATAGACCTGAGACTAGAGGGGGGGGGGGGGGGCAGCAGCAGCAGCAACAACAACAACAAGCATCAGCAGCAGCGTACGTACTACCTGGTACTTCTGTAGTAGTAGACCGAATGATGCACCCGAATGCACGCATACGCACACGCTCGTTCGTATAGCGTTCACTATTGTACAAGTACGTGTATATTCATCAAGGCACCTACCATCATCCAGCGTACAACACAGCATAGCATACCCAGCGGAGGGAAACTACAGCTGCGAGCAGCTCGGTAGAAGCTGTGCAGCTAGAGTACGAGGTACTGCTGCTGCTGCTGTTGCTGTTGCTGTTGCTGTCGGTGTCACAAGCTCAACGAGTTTGTTAAAGCAATACGCGTACGAAGCAAATGCGAGAAAAAGCTCTGTCCGAGTACGTATACATCTGTGGACGGAGCGGAACATAGTTCCATTTGCTTCTCCGCAAATAGCTTCACTGAAACGGAAGACCAACCGGACAAACGTGCGCACCAGAGAACTCCTCCCCTTATTTTCGCCCCGTAGTGTTTCGTACCTTCGAGCCGGCTAGCAGCTTCAGCAAACACGAGCTTGTGGAACAGCAACATCAACCAAGTTCCCGGATAAAAAACGCCTTCTAAATCTATATGAACAATATGATTGCCGCAGATTTGGAAAGCACATCATCGTGCTCTGCTGTGGAGCCGGTAGCTGGGCGGGAACCGAGCCAGTCATGTGGAACGCCCATTCGCGTGCTCTGATCAGGACTGGGCCGGTGAGAGCCTCTTGCAGAAGCGAGCTGATCCCTGTTTTGCTTTTTTGGGCATTTTGAACCTGACAATTTTCTGGGGATTTTTTTGTATTTTTTCCTCTGAAACTTTACGTACGTATTTGCTTCACACGAAGCAGTCGCCGAGGTAAGGCTCGGTCGACTACCCTACGACACCGCCACCCGTTCTTCCTCTACCGCAGCTTGGCAAGCCATGGACATGGTGGTGTGGTATGTTGACGGCGCTGGTCTGAACACTCGGGCGACCTCGAGACAATGCGATTCCCTGCCTCTGCGATGTTGAAGTAGAAACCTCCAAAAAAATCGCGTTAGAAAATTCCAATTTGTCCGGAAATGTAAAGTCCATTTTATTTTCATGTTAAACTATAAATGGTCCTTACTTTTTCGGACAAATCGGTACAACAGCAAAATGTACGTGGTACGATCAGGATGCCACGCTCGAAACAAAGAATCGGCACCGAGCGACACATGCACACACTCAGCCTTCAGCTAGGGTACGTAGGCTGTTTGCTTGTGTAATCAGAATGTACAAGTCGGCAAGCCTATACAGTAGTTAGTCCTCAGAGTGGGCCATACGCAAGCCATTGGCCCCATCCAAACGCCGAGGGAGCCCAGCCTTCTGGCGGGACACGCTCTTGTGTGTCACGTGGGTACCGGTAGCCGAACGCACGATTGCAGCAACCAAGTTAAAGTTTTCTGGTGGATGATAGAGAAAAACCTCCTGAATTCCATCTGCGTCGTACAGCAGTACCAAGACACCTATATACTGTAATAAGAAACAGGCTGATAAGAAACCCACAGGATAAGATTAAGAGGAAGATAAGAAATTCGGGAATCATTATCTTGAAATTCGTGTAGAAAGAACCCTCTCTAAAATAAGAACTTTTGCCTGGATCAGATTTCCTGTTTCCTATTTGGAGTCCTGTACTAATTACAGTACAGCTACAAGCAGTAGAACTGCTGTGATTCGGCAGGATTTAATGACGAACAACTAATCGGTAGGTGCCGTCAGCCAACCAACTGACTTTAGTCGGCCAGTCGGCTGTCGAAGCCAGGCGAGGCGACTTGCCGTCGTAAGTCAGGCGAGCGAGGCGAACCAAAGCAGCCCTCCCCGACAGAGCGAGCCCCGACCCTACCCGAAATAATGTGTCCCGAATTTCAACAACCCTTCCCGACTGTATGGAAACCCGGTAAGTCGGATAGTCGGCATATCCGGGAAACGACTATTAAKAACTAATAGTCGGGCTGTATCTGTAGTTGGTGACTTAAGTTGTCCCAATTTACAACTCTACTATTAAATAGCAACGTACAGCAGTACTAGCTGTACAAGCAGTACTGTACCCGTACGATCCAAACGAAATGGACCACGTGGTAAAAACAGTCACCCGAAGTAGCCAATCGATCAATCAATCAATCAATCTGAACGCACCCAACTAACTGACTTTTGTTGACTAGTCGGCGGGCGCTATTTGCCAACGGTCTTCGGCACTTACTSTCGTTTTGGCATCGGCACCGTCTACGACCGGCGGTGGGTTTTGAAGCGCTAAGAGTTGCGGAAGTCCCTCTCAACTATCTCTCTCTCCCTCTCTGGGCGAGAGTGGCCTCAAGGGGAAATGCGCACGCCGTAGCAAATAATCCTTCCGTAAACAAGGAAACCAAAATAGTTGGATAGTTGGCACGGCTGCGACTAACCATAATACCTAACCAACTATTAATAATACCTAGCTTTAGCCGTCAAACTCACAGATCTACAAAGCACACACACGAATACCCGAACGGCCCTTACATTCCCGGGCAGAGTTGGTAAATTTGTACCTGGTAAATTTGAGCAACTATTGCACTCCTTGGGCAGATCATGATCTAGATCATCTACTGGTAGATCATCTAGATCATCTAGATCCAAACCAGGAAACATGTCCTACATCATGCAGATTATACGGCTCCCACCCGGCAAACACATGAGCTAGATCATTCAGATCATACAGATCATACAGATCAGGGATKTATCTGCCCGGAAAGATCTAGATAATGAACTCGGAATTGGTCATCTGTAACCACCGATGACCGATGGTGCTGCTGGTGTTCTCATAAGATCGTAGTAGATTTTACTGAAATCTCGCCCCCATGATACCAAAGGTAACAAATGTCGCAAATGCAACAAATGTATATCATACATAGGAATGTGCACTGTTGTAGCAGGAGACCTCTCAGCCCTTTCTACGGGGTACACCAGGAAATAGCAAAAACTAGAGCTGTGGGTCGAATGACTAAAATTCGCCAGCTAGGTATTAGTCGGCTAGGTATTGTAGTGAGTTGCAGCGGTGCCAATTATCAATTATCCAACTTTATGGGTTTCCTTGTTTGTGGAAGGCTTAGTTGCTACAGGGTGCGCTTTTACCCGTAAGTACTCGCTCAGAGAGAGGTTAGATGACTACGTAAAACCAGCTATTAATAGGCATTATAGCTTGTTCCAGCGGTGTCAATTATCCAACTGTATGGGTTTCCTTGTTTATGGAAGGCTCAGTTGCTACAGGGTGCGCCTTTCTCCGTAAGAACTCGCTCAGAGAGGGAGCGAGAGAGCTGGTAGGTCTACTTTTGCAGCTCATAGGCGCATAAACATCCAACGCCATCGACGGCGCCGATGCCGAAGGCAGTTAAGCAGCGTTTCTGTTCAAATGTACCAGATGTTTTTCATGCGTATGTGTAATGAGGCCAAATAGCGCCAGCCAACTATTCGGAGGCCATAGTAAATAGGACCTACATATTGTTTACAAAACATAGGAAATATGGGTTTTGTGTGTGAGCACAATAGGTCCTTTTACTATGGCCCCCCATAATAGTCAACTAAGTCGGTTAGTTGCCTGCCAACTATTATTAACAACCAGCCGGGGAGTCCAACCAGCTCACCACCCAAGTAAACATGAAGCATGTACAAGATGGATCTAATTTATAGACTTCGCATACCAGATACCTGGTATCGCAATCTCTAACACCCTCTATATACCGCCGTCGTATCTATGGGAAACACTAAAACGCTTGCCTGGTCTCTATGCCACCGCCGCGGGTACCGGTATGTTTTTGCAGGAGGCCGCTGCAGCCCTTTCCACGCGGTACCAGGAGCAGAGGCGAGGCGGCAGTGCGGGGTCGGAGGATGAGCTGAGGCAGCCCATTTCCGCATCGGAGGTGGACGAAGCCAGCAACATGGTCTTCCAGAGGTCGCCCGCGGTGCCATCGGGTGAGTCTTACAGCCATCGATATAGCATTAAAGCTATCGATATAGCAGAGTATCTATGATATCTATGATACGCACCAGGTATTTTTAAGAAAACTGTCAGATTTTGGGTTTTTACGGAGAACCATAGGAACCAGGACCAAATATTGTTGGTAAACATAGTTTTTTTGTCTGCACCGCAGGTCCTATTTACTGTGAGGTGCCATCGGGTGAGTCTTACAGTCATCAATATAGCAGAGTGTCCATGATGTCTATGATACGTACCCAGTATTTTTGAAGAAAACTGTCAGATTTGGTATTTGACGGAGAACCATAGTAAACAGGACTAAATATTGTTAGTAAAAATTGGTAAATGTCTAGTTTTTTGTCGGTACCGCAGGTCCTATTCACTATGCTCCCCCGTCATAGTCCGCTACGTGAGTACGCTTGCAAAGACGATTTTCGAGGAACAATGGAAACGCTTTTTCATAAAAACTCTGGATTTCGAAGATGCCCCCCGGATTGTTTCAGTCCCGCTTCCTATATGTATATATATGAACACGATTCTTCAAAAACAAAGTTCCATTTATTTCGGGAAAAAAAACGAAAACAAAATATTGCTGGCAATATGTTAAGGCGAAAAAAGTCGGCGTGAGACAAAACTCAGCGAAATGTATGTTTATTTCGAAGCGGCGAGATTCCGAGTCCTCGACAGACTTCGATCGACAAAACGAACGACTGGTGTTGGCGCTGGTCTTACTTTGGTGTTGGCATGTTGGCGTTGGTGGTGTTGATGTTGGTGTTGGAGTGGTGGTGTTGTTTGTTAGGCAAGTGTTGGTGGTGTTGTTGGTGGTGCTGGTTTGGTGTTGATGTTACTGTTTATGTTGGTGTTGTCCTGCTGGTGTTCATATTGGTGTTTGTGTTCGGTTCGGTTGGTGTTCGGTGCTGTGTATTGTGGTGTATTGTGGTGATGATCTCTACCCTCGCCCATTATTTTTTTCGTTTGCTCTTTTTTTTGTCAATGAATGGTGTTCGTTCGTTCGCTTTCTCCCCCCTCCAAACCCCCGACGTACTCCGTTGTGGACTTTTTTCTCCCCCCCCCCGCCAGACTATGTGTTCAGCCCGTCTGCTACTGCTGTTCCATCCGAAGTCGCGATACGCAACACCCGAACCCAACGCAAACCAACGCCCATCCCGACCACGACCCGACCCAACGACTGACCCCCCGACCCAACCCACCCAACCCAACCCAACCCAACCCAAACCAACGCCATACCCCAACCCAACCCCAATCCCCAAACCCAACCCAACACCAACCCAACCACAACATCTAACAACCCAACTCCAACCCAAAGCAAGCCCAACTCAAACCAACTTACCTCCCCCCTCCGGCTCGTATCTCACTGTTTTGTCCAGACTATGTGTTCAGTCCGTCGGCTACCGTTCCATCGGAACAAGGTGGAGGCAACGTATACCCGCGGCTTCGTCCGAACCAGACCTTGAGGGGGGAAGTTTTGGCGATGGGGCATCGACTGGCGGCCCATCCTGCTGTGCAGAACGCCATCGTCGACGATCTCGTGGTGCGTTTACAGTGTCACAAGCAGTGCAGTAGGTATATATAGCCTTCTGTAAGAGACCCTACACTATTTATAGTATTACGGAGGACCATACGTAGTAAATAGGACCGAATATTGTTCGTCAAAACCGGTAATATCTAGGTTTTAGTGTGTACCAAAGGTCCTATTTACTATGCCCCCCCGTAAATAGCAGTGCGTTCTGGGCCGGAACGTTCTTCGTTTTTTTCTCGTACATATGATATCGCATCTAATATATGTATCTATATATCCTGATTCCATCCCATGCCCTCCCTTATATAGGGTACCGACGTCCCTTATCAGAGTTGGTACTGGTCCCTCATAATCAGTACCGTATATGACAGTGTATATCACACCCCCTGGGGTGAATTTCAAAGCCAATTTTCTCCATTACCAGGGGGGCACAGACAACGAAAAAGGCGGCTTTCGGAGCATCTCGTAGACATCTTTCTATAGACGGGTCGCTCGGGGTTAGCGGTCGACCGGTCGTCGAGCAAATCAGCGTTGAAATTCGTCCGAGGGGGTGTGGTATACAGTGTTATATACGGTAGTGGACTTAATATGTGCGTTAAAATTGGAGGTCCCTTATATAGGTACCGGTTTCCCTCCCTTATGGTGGGGTCCCTTAATAGGGGCTACCTATTGTATACCACTTTGTCCAGAAATAGAAGCACCATTATTATTGAATATTCATGTACAAACGGTGCTTATATTTCTGGACAGAGTGGTATCACTCTGGGCGTAACTATAAGGATCACTTGGTCTTCATAGTTGTGTCTAAATTGTTACCAGGTATGTTTTTCGCCTCCAGGGTGGTAAGGTGATTTTGGTTCGATTTTGAGTTGTTTTGGATCGGTTTTTGTTTCTTTTTTCCGTTGTTGTTTTGTGCTGTCGTATCTTGTACCGGGTATGTTCCCGTTGTTGATTTCGGTTACCGTTTTATGTTTCCGTTATTGATTTTGTTACCGTTTTATGTTTCCGTTGTTGATTTTTTTTATCGTTTTTATGTTTCCGTTGTTGTTTTTTTACCGTTTTATGTTACCGTTTATATTACCGCGTACAGACGTTCCCGTTGCTGTTTCCGCGGTTGTTTTATGTTACCGTTTAATTTTCGTTATTTTTGTTGCCTTTTCGTCGGNGTTACATTCCCCTCGTACACCGCAGTGACCCCCCCCCATGTAAGGTATGCCTTCATTTTTATGGCGCAGAGGGTTCAGCATTGTTGGCACTGCTCATCAATTTTCGTCGCGAGGTTTAGTTACATTCCCCTCGTACACCGCAGTGACCCCCCCCCATGTAAGGTATGCCTTCATTTTTATGGCGCAGAGGGTTCAGCATTGTTGGCACTGCTCATCAATTTTCGTCGCGAGGTTTAGTTACATTCCCCTCGTACACCGCAGTGACCCTCCACCACTTTCTCGAAGCAATGGTAAAGCTAGCATACCCTCCCTTGTAGGGGAGCGTCTTACATCGGTAGATGCAACCAACTCTCGTCACGGATATATATGGTCGGCGCACATCCGCCAACATGGTTGGCGCGAGACGCGCCTGGGAGCGGAGAGGTCAGGCTTAGTTGTATTCGCCTCTTAACCCCTTAAGAACTGGTCCCACGTATTTGGGGGACAAAATACTTGGAATCAATGTGGGATGTTTTTTTTTCAGTTCTGAATGGGTTAAGACACATGCTAAGGAAGAGGTGCACCAATTTTTTCTGAGGGTGGTCACTTGGGGGAGCTCTATCATACTGCTGTAATACCTCACCCAAAAAAACTGACTTTGAAAAAAAAAAAAAAAAAAAAGGGCAACCCGATGAACAATCCCGCTGGCATATTATACGTAATTTAGGTATACGCAAAACCATATATAACAAAAAAAAGGGTCGCATTCCGACAATTTTGGGTTAAGGAGCCCCGCCGTACGTAGTTCAGAAAATAATTTTGCGAAAAGTGCTACGACGTAGTGCTGCTGTACCTCTATCGTAGCACGCCTCCTTACACACAGCAGTGACCCTCAACCATTGTCTCGAATAATGTGGTCAGCTATACCTGGTGTACCCTCCCTGGAAGCCCTCCCTGGAAGCGTTGTACCTGGCATCTTATGCTGGTAGATTACAGAGGAAGCATCTTACATCGGTCGATGCAACCCTCGCCAACTGAGCCGGTTGATGACGCACAATCGCTGAGAATGGTTGGCGCGGGACGCACCTTGGTGCGGAGAATTTTCCGCATCAGCGTCGTCTTGCCAGCCCCGAGCGAGCCCGTGATGATCGTCACGGGGAGGATAGGCCGCGGCCGCGTGGCATCCTGCTGTCGCTTCTCGTAAGCCTGGTACAGGTTGGACTCGCATGTGACGTCCATGGCCTTCTCTCTTCGGAGATACCTAATGGGCACCGACGAGGCGAATAGCACGCGGTTGTTGGTGGTGTTGGTGGTTAGGGTGATGGGGTGGGGGGGGGGTGATGGTGGCTGTGATGGTTGTGGTGTTGGTGGATTTGTCAGTGACAAATTGTTTTTTTTTCTCGAGGAGGGAGAACCAAAAGTGTGCTCTACGAGGGGTTGATAGACCTGAGACTAGAGGGGGGGGGGGGGGGCAGCAGCAGCAGCAACAACAACAACAAGCATCAGCAGCAGCGTACGTACTACCTGGTACTTCTGTAGTAGTAGACCGAATGATGCACCCGAATGCACGCATACGCACACGCTCGTTCGTATAGCGTTCACTATTGTACAAGTACGTGTATATTCATCAAGGCACCTACCATCATCCAGCGTACAACACAGCATAGCATACCCAGCGGAGGGAAACTACAGCTGCGAGCAGCTCGGTAGAAGCTGTGCAGCTAGAGTACGAGGTACTGCTGCTGCTGCTGTTGCTGTTGCTGTTGCTGTCGGTGTCACAAGCTCAACGAGTTTGTTAAAGCAATACGCGTACGAAGCAAATGCGAGAAAAAGCTCTGTCCGAGTACGTATACATCTGTGGACGGAGCGGAACATAGTTCCATTTGCTTCTCCGCAAATAGCTTCACTGAAACGGAAGACCAACCGGACAAACGTGCGCACCAGAGAACTCCTCCCCTTATTTTCGCCCCGTAGTGTTTCGTACCTTCGAGCCGGCTAGCAGCTTCAGCAAACACGAGCTTGTGGAACAGCAACATCAACCAAGTTCCCGGATAAAAAACGCCTTCTAAATCTATATGAACAATATGATTGCCGCAGATTTGGAAAGCACATCATCGTGCTCTGCTGTGGAGCCGGTAGCTGGGCGGGAACCGAGCCAGTCATGTGGAACGCCCATTCGCGTGCTCTGATCAGGACTGGGCCGGTGAGAGCCTCTTGCAGAAGCGAGCTGATCCCTGTTTTGCTTTTTTGGGCATTTTGAACCTGACAATTTTCTGGGGATTTTTTTGTATTTTTTCCTCTGAAACTTTACGTACGTATTTGCTTCACACGAAGCAGTCGCCGAGGTAAGGCTCGGTCGACTACCCTACGACACCGCCACCCGTTCTTCCTCTACCGCAGCTTGGCAAGCCATGGACATGGTGGTGTGGTATGTTGACGGCGCTGGTCTGAACACTCGGGCGACCTCGAGACAATGCGATTCCCTGCCTCTGCGATGTTGAAGTAGAAACCTCCAAAAAAATCGCGTTAGAAAATTCCAATTTGTCCGGAAATGTAAAGTCCATTTTATTTTCATGTTAAACTATAAATGGTCCTTACTTTTTCGGACAAATCGGTACAACAGCAAAATGTACGTGGTACGATCAGGATGCCACGCTCGAAACAAAGAATCGGCACCGAGCGACACATGCACACACTCAGCCTTCAGCTAGGGTACGTAGGCTGTTTGCTTGTGTAATCAGAATGTACAAGTCGGCAAGCCTATACAGTAGTTAGTCCTCAGAGTGGGCCATACGCAAGCCATTGGCCCCATCCAAACGCCGAGGGAGCCCAGCCTTCTGGCGGGACACGCTCTTGTGTGTCACGTGGGTACCGGTAGCCGAACGCACGATTGCAGCAACCAAGTTAAAGTTTTCTGGTGGATGATAGAGAAAAACCTCCTGAATTCCATCTGCGTCGTACAGCAGTACCAAGACACCTATATACTGTAATAAGAAACAGGCTGATAAGAAACCCACAGGATAAGATTAAGAGGAAGATAAGAAATTCGGGAATCATTATCTTGAAATTCGTGTAGAAAGAACCCTCTCTAAAATAAGAACTTTTGCCTGGATCAGATTTCCTGTTTCCTATTTGGAGTCCTGTACTAATTACAGTACAGCTACAAGCAGTAGAACTGCTGTGATTCGGCAGGATTTAATGACGAACAACTAATCGGTAGGTGCTGTCAGCCAACCAACTGACTTTAGTCGGCCAGTCGGCTGTCGAAGCCAGGCGAGGCGACTTGCCGTCGTAAGTCAGGCGAGCGAGGCGAACCAAAGCAGCCCTCCCCGACAGAGCGAGCCCCGACCCTACCCGAAATAATGTGTCCCGAATTTCAACAACCCTTCCCGACTGTATGGAAACCCGGTAAGTCGGATAGTCGGCATATCCGGGAAACGACTATTAATAACTAATAGTCGGGCTGTATCTGTAGTTGGTGACTTAAGTTGTCCCAATTTACAACTCTACTATTAAATAGCAACGTACAGCAGTACTAGCTGTACAAGCAGTACTGTACCCGTACGATCCAAACGAAATGGACCACGTGGTAAAAACAGTCACCCGAAGTAGCCAATCGATCAATCAATCAATCAATCTGAACGCACCCAACTAACTGACTTTTGTTGACTAGTCGGCGGGCGCTATTTGCCAACGGTCTTCGGCACTTACTCTCGTTTTGGCATCGGCACCGTCTACGACCGGCGGTGGGTTTTGAAGCGCTAAGAGTTGCGGAAGTCCCTCTCAACTATCTCTCTCTCCCTCTCTGGGCGAGAGTGGCCTCAAGGGGAAATGCGCACGCCGTAGCAAATAATCCTTCCGTAAACAAGGAAACCAAAATAGTTGGATAGTTGGCACGGCTGCGACTAACCATAATACCTAACCAACTATTAATAATACCTAGCTTTAGCCGTCAAACTCACAGATCTACAAAGCACACACACGAATACCCGAACGGCCCTTACATTCCCGGGCAGAGTTGGTAAATTTGTACCTGGTAAATTTGAGCAACTATTGCACTCCTTGGGCAGATCATGATCTAGATCATCTACTGGTAGATCATCTAGATCATCTAGATCCAAACCAGGAAACATGTCCTACATCATGCAGATTATACGGCTCCCACCCGGCAAACACATGAGCTAGATCATTCAGATCATACAGATCATACAGATCAGGGATGTATCTGCCCGGAAAGATCTAGATAATGAACTCGGAATTGGTCATCTGTAACCACCGATGACCGATGGTGCTGCTGGTGTTCTCATAAGATCGTAGTAGATTTTACTGAAATCTCGCCCCCATGATACCAAAGGTAACAAATGTCGCAAATGCAACAAATGTATATCATACATAGGAATGTGCACTGTTGTAGCAGGAGACCTCTCAGCCCTTTCTACGGGGTACACCAGGAAATAGCAAAAACTAGAGCTGTGGGTCGAATGACTAAAATTCGCCAGCTAGGTATTAGTCGGCTAGGTATTGTAGTGAGTTGCAGCGGTGCCAATTATCAATTATCCAACTTTATGGGTTTCCTTGTTTGTGGAAGGCTTAGTTGCTACAGGGTGCGCTTTTACCCGTAAGTACTCGCTCAGAGAGAGGTTAGATGACTACGTAAAACCAGCTATTAATAGGCATTATAGCTTGTTCCAGCGGTGTCAATTATCCAACTGTATGGGTTTCCTTGTTTATGGAAGGCTCAGTTGCTACAGGGTGCGCCTTTCTCCGTAAGAACTCGCTCAGAGAGGGAGCGAGAGAGCTGGTAGGTCTACTTTTGCAGCTCATAGGCGCATAAACATCCAACGCCATCGACGGCGCCGATGCCGAAGGCAGTTAAGCAGCGTTTCTGTTCAAATGTACCAGATGTTTTTCATGCGTATGTGTAATGAGGCCAAATAGCGCCAGCCAACTATTACAGGGGGCCATAGTAAATAGGACCTAATATTTTTAGCAAAAATATGGAATATATAGGGTTTTGTGTGTGCCGTAGGTCCTATTTACTATGGCCCCCCATAATAGTCAACTAAGTCGGTTAGTTGCCTGCCAACTATTATTAACAACCAGCCGGGGAGTCCAACCAGCTCACCACCCAAGTAAACATGAAGCATGTACAAGATGGATCTAATTTATAGACTTCGCATACCAGATACCTGGTATCGCAATCTCTAACACCCTCTATATACCGCCGTCGTATCTATGGGAAACACTAAAACGCTTGCCTGGTCTCTATGCCACCGCCGCGGGTACCGGTATGTTTTTGCAGGAGGCCGCTGCAGCCCTTTCCACGCGGTACCAGGAGCAGAGGCGAGGCGGCAGTGCGGGGTCGGAGGATGAGCTGAGGCAGCCCATTTCCGCATCGGAGGTGGACGAAGCCAGCAACATGGTCTTCCAGAGGTCGCCCGCGGTGCCATCGGGTGAGTCTTACAGCCATCGATATAGCATTAAAGCTATCGATATAGCAGAGTATCTATGATATCTATGATACGCACCAGGTATTTTTAAGAAAACTGTCAGATTTTGGGTTTTTACGGAGAACCATAGGAACCAGGACCAAATATTGTTGGTAAACATAGTTTTTTTGTCTGCACCGCAGGTCCTATTTACTGTGAGGTGCCATCGGGTGAGTCTTACAGTCATCAATATAGCAGAGTGTCCATGATGTCTATGATACGTACCCAGTATTTTTGAAGAAAACTGTCAGATTTGGTATTTGACGGAGAACCATAGTAAACAGGACTAAATATTGTTAGTAAAAATTGGTAAATGTCTAGTTTTTTGTCGGTACCGCAGGTCCTATTCACTATGCTCCCCCGTCATAGTCCGCTACGTGAGTACGCTTGCAAAGACGATTTTCGAGGAACAATGGAAACGCTTTTTCATAAAAACTCTGGATTTCGAAGATGCCCCCCGGATTGTTTCAGTCCCGCTTCCTATATGTATATATATGAACACGATTCTTCAAAAACAAAGTTCCATTTATTTCGGGAAAAAAAACGAAAACAAAATATTGCTGGCAATATGTTAAGGCGAAAAAAGTCGGCGTGAGACAAAACTCAGCGAAATGTATGTTTATTTCGAAGCGGCGAGATTCCGAGTCCTCGACAGACTTCGATCGACAAAACGAACGACTGGTGTTGGCGCTGGTCTTACTTTGGTGTTGGCATGTTGGCGTTGGTGGTGTTGATGTTGGTGTTGGAGTGGTGGTGTTGTTTGTTAGGCAAGTGTTGGTGGTGTTGTTGGTGGTGCTGGTTTGGTGTTGATGTTACTGTTTATGTTGGTGTTGTCCTGCTGGTGTTCATATTGGTGTTTGTGTTCGGTTCGGTTGGTGTTCGGTGCTGTGTATTGTGGTGTATTGTGGTGATGATCTCTACCCTCGCCCATTATTTTTTTCGTTTGCTCTTTTTTTTGTCAATGAATGGTGTTCGTTCGTTCGCTTTCTCCCCCCTCCAAACCCCCGACGTACTCCGTTGTGGACTTTTTTCTCCCCCCCCCCGCCAGACTATGTGTTCAGCCCGTCTGCTACTGCTGTTCCATCCGAAGTCGCGATACGCAACACCCGAACCCAACGCAACCTACCCCATCCCGACCCGACCCGACCCAACCTGACCCGACCCAAACCCAACCCACCCAACCCAACCCAACCCAACCCGACCCAACCCAACCCAACCCAACCCAACCCAACCCAACCCAACTCCAACCCAACTCCAACCCAAAGCAGCCAACTCAAACCAACTTACCTCCCCCCTCCGGCTCGTATCTCACTGTTTTGTCCAGACTATGTGTTCAGTCCGTCGGCTACCGTTCCATCGGAACAAGGTGGAGGCAACGTATACCCGCGGCTTCGTCCGAACCAGACCTTGAGGGGGGAAGTTTTGGCGATGGGGCATCGACTGGCGGCCCATCCTGCTGTGCAGAACGCCATCGTCGACGATCTCGTGGTGCGTTTACAGTGTCACAAGCAGTGCAGTAGGTATATATAGCCTTCTGTAAGAGACCCTACACTATTTATAGTATTACGGAGGACCATACGTAGTAAATAGGACCGAATATTGTTCGTCAAAACCGGTAATATCTAGGTTTTAGTGTGTACCAAAGGTCCTATTTACTATGCCCCCCCGTAAATAGCAGTGCGTTCTGGGCCGGAACGTTCTTCGTTTTTTTCTCGTACATATGATATCGCATCTAATATATGTATCTATATATCCTGATTCCATCCCATGCCCTCCCTTATATAGGGTACCGACGTCCCTTATCAGAGTTGGTACTGGTCCCTCATAATCAGTACCGTATATGACAGTGTATATCACACCCCCTGGGGTGAATTTCAAAGCCAATTTTCTCCATTACCAGGGGGGCACAGACAACGAAAAAGGCGGCTTTCGGAGCATCTCGTAGACATCTTTCTATAGACGGGTCGCTCGGGGTTAGCGGTCGACCGGTCGTCGAGCAAATCAGCGTTGAAATTCGTCCGAGGGGGTGTGGTATACAGTGTTATATACGGTAGTGGACTTAATATGTGCGTTAAAATTGGAGGTCCCTTATATAGGTACCGGTTTCCCTCCCTTATGGTGGGGTCCCTTAATAGGGGCTACCTATTGTATACCACTTTGTCCAGAAATAGAAGCACCATTATTATTGAATATTCATGTACAAACGGTGCTTATATTTCTGGACAGAGTGGTATCACTCTGGGCGTAACTATAAGGATCACTTGGTCTTCATAGTTGTGTCTAAATTGTTACCAGGTATGTTTTTCGCCTCCAGGGTGGTAAGGTGATTTTGGTTCGATTTTGAGTTGTTTTGGATCGGTTTTTGTTTCTTTTTTCCGTTGTTGTTTTGTGCTGTCGTATCTTGTACCGGGTATGTTCCCGTTGTTGATTTCGGTTACCGTTTTATGTTTCCGTTATTGATTTTGTTACCGTTTTATGTTTCCGTTGTTGATTTTTTTTATCGTTTTTATGTTTCCGTTGTTGTTTTTTTACCGTTTTATGTTACCGTTTATATTACCGCGTACAGACGTTCCCGTTGCTGTTTCCGCGGTTGTTTTATGTTACCGTTTAATTTTCGTTATTTTTGTTGCCTTTTCGTCGGTTGCCGTTTCTGTCTCCGTTTTTCCGGATCGTTTCCTTCCTTGTGCGTGCAGCATCACGGACACCGCGTGCCTTCGGGACGGAGAGGGATCAACCCCAGCCTGCAGTCGCCCCCGGGAGACGAGAGAGGCCTAGCGTGAGTGTTACGCTCATCGAGCACACAATATATACTATATATAATATACCCTCTTCGACCTATGGATAACGCTATTTCAAGCCAGATAGATCCTTGGTTTAGATTATTTACGTAGAAGTTTTGGGGCAGTTGGGCCCTTGATTTAGATTATCTAGATATTTTGGGGCAGATACGTTTCCAATTTTTCATGATCCAATTTTAATTCTAGGCAGATTCATCCTTGAGGTGTGTGATTTAGATGTTTCGAGGCAGATATATCCTTGAGCTGTATGATCTATTATCTAGATGTTTCGGGGCGGTTACATATCCTTGATTTAGATCTACAGTAGATTTTTCCGGGCAGATAAATCCCCTTTTCACGATTTTGAGTAGATATTCCGGGGCAGATACATCCTTGACTTTCTGATCTAGATCGTTGGGGGCAGATAAACCCTCGATTTGTATGATCTGCTCCATTGGGGATCTATATGATCTGTCTCCAAGCAGATCAGACAAATCGGACAGGTCAGACGCGTGCTAACATAGGGATGCAACGAACTTTTTATGGGGTTGTGTTTTCACTCGATTATAGTATAGGGGCTCCATATTTCGCCCAAAAACGGAGTTTGAGAAAAGCGTACGATGAAAAATCGCATGGCATAGGTACGAGTATAAAACGAAAATCACGTGAAAAACGAACGAGATTGGGTTAAGGAGACCCTGCAGTCAAAAACAGTTTTATTAAAATGTGCTAATACTTACGTATTTGTATCTCTATCGTAGAGCACGCGTCATCAGACAGATCAGACGGATCAGATAGATCTCCATTTCATGATCTAGCTCTTATGGGGGCAGAATACTCCTAATATTTATTTCCAGCATTATCTACACGAGTAGATATTGTTTGCCGCCCGGGCTAATGCAAGCCATCCTGCAATTAGCAGCCATCCTGCAACTAGCAGTAGCAGTACCCTCCAACGCTGTTGTTCAAACAATAGCTAGTGACCATATCCACTGGCCGCCCGCTGCCCTGAACCCACGGTGCAAGCAATGCCTGCCCGGTCGCTGAAAACCTGACGTGTTCCGTCCCGGCATTGTGGGGATGCGAGGGTCTATGGTCATATGACTACGGCCGTGCACGACGTGAGTACCCCCCCCCCCGACCCCCCCCACCTACCCCTTTACCCTCAACGACCAGGGCTGAGTACCTTCCGCACCGACTCCTATCGACCATTTGTATCAATCCGCTTGTTTCAGCTATCGATGGCATCGTCTGTGAGCGAGAAGGATCAGCGCACACCCTCTCAATATCATTAATCCACACAGGCGCCTGGTAGAACCTTAGCATTCGCACCGATGGTGTCACCCCCAACCCCCCCTCCACTCCCCCTCCATATATGGAAACAACGTAATGAGCCCCCAACTATTGGAGGTATCTCTTACTAGGAGTAGCAACGGGTGCTCCGTCTCGAAAAGGATGCGTGGAAAATGACTCAAACTGACTCGAAAAGGCAAGCAACAAATGAGTACACCCCCCCCCCC
>MEHQ01000128.1:722432-735459 GCA_008828725.1 Saccharina japonica | reverse complement strand
GGGGGGGGGGGGGGGCCGTACTCATTTGCTGCTTGCCTTAGTCATTTGACCATTGGCCACGCATCCCTTTCGAGACGAAGCACCGGGGGGGGGGAGGGGGTAGAGAAGAAGGAGGTCGGGGATTGGGGGGACTAGAAGGCGGAGGGGTGTCGCTTGATTCGGCTTTTGGATGGAGACATTCCTTAAAACAAAAAAGGGCACCTGGAGCATCTACTTTGGTGTATAGCCGCCGGAAAAGGATGATGCTTGTATTTATGTACAGCCAACCAGGCAGTGGCCGGTCCTTCAATCGTCGCTTTTTGTCCTGACGTTTTCCTTGAGAAGTCTCGAAAGGGAAAATGGTTGACACACACACACTTCTACGAGAAAACGATTGGTTGACACTGCTGTTGTGCACGAGACGGATATAACTAACTATTAGCAACCCTATGTAGCCCTATTCACCCAATCAGACCGATTCAACCATTGGTTATAGCGTTAGTCCCGCTGTCTCGTACACTGTAAGTGTGTGGACCACTTTCTCGAATACTGCTGGTCTGTAAGCAGTAATTTATTGTGCTCTTCACATGCAATCAGACCGATTCAACTATTGGTTATTGCATTAGTCCCGCTGTCTCGTACACTTGAAGTGTGTCAACCCCTTTCTCGAATACTGCGGTAGTTTCTTGTGTGTAAGCAGTAGTTTCTTGTGTTCTTCACATGAAACCGTTGTTTCTGCCCGTCGACATCCAGTACACCCAGTGTCCGTGCCTATTCTTCATCCTAGAGAGATGCACATTATGTGGTCACAAGGCTGCGAGACAAAGAACATCATAAACAATCGCAGAGTAATCAAGGTATAAAGCAAGTGGAATGCCAGCGTACCGGATACGAGAACACAACAAAACAAGCCATACAGACACTGAAAAAATATTTTCATTTTTATTGGGTTCACATAAAATTTTCAGTCAGTTGTTTTTTAATCTGATACGTACCTATGTGTTAATAAATTTAATAAACTCACTTTTTTTACATTTTATAATGTGAAATTTATTAGTTAAGATTTTAGAGTACCCTTCATTAATGGTCCTCCTTCCTTCCTCGCCGCCCGTTGCGATTGTCACCCGTTTTTTTTTTGTTTCTTGCCTTCCTCCACCATCCAGAGTGAGCTGGGCAGCAGCCGCCTCAGCGACGGGAAACTCGGCTGCTCGTGTCGCAAGTGCCACGAGTCAAAGGTACGCAGCGGTGGGTAGACTAATGCTATTGCAGTTTATAATGTTCACACGATTGCGATTTCCGCACGTGGAACAGATGCTCTAAAGATAGATCATCTATAGATAATCTATATCGTAACCTGCCGTTGTAAGGCGATTTCCGCACGTGGGACAGATGATCTACAGATAGATAATCTACATCGTCTAGATCGTAACCTGCCGATATAAGGCGGTTTCCGCACATGGGACAGATGATCTACAGATAGATAATCTAGATCATCTATATCGTAACCTGCCGTTATAAGGCGGTTTCCACACCTCGTAGAGATGATCTACAGGTAGATCATCTAGATCATCTACAGTAGATCCTAAGCTGTCGTTCTGAGGTGCTGTGAAGGACCTGTATAGTACAGGTCCAAACCAGGAAACGTGTCCTAGGTCATGCAGATTGTATGGATCTGACCCAGCAACGTGATCTAGCTCATACATAGATCATACAGATCAGGAATATATCTGCTCTGAAAGATATACTGTAGAGCATGAAGTGGGAATTGCTTATGTGTCTGTGCACGATTCCTTGTGCGTGTTATGTTATGCTGTTGTTTGTAAGGGAACGGGTGGGTTTTTGTTAGGACATCGTCATCATCATCATCGTCGTGCTCACCATCATTCTCACCATCGTCGTCCTCGGCATCGGCATCATGGCATCGTGATCATCGTTCGTCATCACCACCATCATATCATAAAATCATCACCTTATCATCATATACTATCATCGTCATCATCATCATCATCGTCATCATCCGTGCTTGGTTGCTTACTTGCTTGCTTGCAACTCTTGTTTTGTATCCTATTTTTTTGTGGTCTATGTTTCTGTTCTTCGTATGCCCGGTATATATACCATATATGCCCCTGGTATGAGATTAGTAGTTTCGTTTTGGTGTTTTCATTTTTTTTGTCTGCCGCCTCCTTGTTTTTCGCGTTTGCTTTATTTCTTGCTTGCTTTCTTACTTACTTGTTTGCTTTCTTTCTTTCTTTCTTGCTTGCTTGTTTTCGCTTGCTTGCAGGACGAGGTGGGAGTCGAAGAGGAAGCTTCTGAGGGCAACTGCTGGAAAGACGTTCTAGCGGAGTACGAGTGTGACATCTGCTTCGAAGTGCTGGTCGGAGTGCATGTCCTAGGTGAGAACGCGCAGTAGGCATAAGCCGCGATGAGCTTAAGGTGCGGTAAGCACAAGTCGCGATAAGCACAAGGCGCGATAAGCTTAAGGCGCGATAAGCACAAGGCACGATAAGCATAAAATGCGGTAATAATAAGGCGTGACAAGCACAGGGCGCGGTAAGCAACGTGCGGTTGGCTTAGGGCGTGATAAACATAAGGCGCGATAAGCTTATTAAGTAAGGCACGATGAGCTTAAGGCGAGGTAAGCATAAAACGCGGTAATAATAAGGCGTGATAAGCACAAGGCGCGGTAAGCATAAGGCGCTATAAGCTTAAGGCGAGGTAATAATAAGACGCGGTAAGAATAAGGCCTGATAAGCACAAGGCGCGGTAAGCATAAGGCGCGATAAGCTCAAGTAAGGCACGATGAGCATAAGGCGAGGTAAGCATAAAACGCGGTAAGAATAAGGCGTGATAAGCACAAGGCGCGGTGACTTAAGGCGTGCCTTGCCGCGCCGTGCTGACTCACAGCTCTGCAAATTGGGTTATTAAACCCACCTCTACCACCTTGGATGGCGTGTGGATTACTCGGACTATTACGGAGGACCTATACGTAGTAAATAGGGCATGCCATATCATTGTTTGTAAAAATGGGTAAATATATAGTTTTTTGTGTCTTCGAGTATCATATCTCCTACCAGGTATTTACCATGCCCCCCCGTTATAAGAGTTTGTTGCTTCCCGGGAGTGCCGACTGTCCGACTTATTGGACCAATTTCCACCACCTTGGATGGCGTGCCGTGACCGCCGTGCAGATAACTGTGGGCACCATTTCTGTGGAGGTTGCATGGAGCGCTGGATGGACAACGCTCCTCAGGGGGAGTGTCCCGTTTGCAGGACGCCAGTGGACAAGCTAGTGCCTGTTAGGAAGATGGACGAGGTACGTTTTTTTTGTTTTAGGGTTGCCTTCATTGATGGATCCGTTGATTGATTGATTGTTCCGTTGGTCGATTGATTGACCCGTTGGTCGATTGATTGACCCGTTGGTTGATTGGTCCATTGATTGATTGACCCGTTAGTCGATTGATCCGTTGGTTTGATGGCTGGTCGGTTGCCTTCATTGATGGATCTGTTGATTGATTGGTTGATCCGTTGGTTGATTGATCCGTTGGTTGATTGATCCGTTGGTCGATTGATCCGTTGGTTTGGTTGGTGCGGTCGGTTGGTCAGTGTTTGATTGATTGATTGGTTGACGGATTGAGTGGTTTGTTCGTGGGGTTCATTGGTTGGTTGGTTGGTTGACTGATTGGTTGGTTGATTGATTGAATGATTGAATGATTGGTTGATTGATTGGTTGTTTTGGGGTTTATTGGTTTGCTTTTTGGTTTATTGATAGATTGGTTGGTTCGTTGGTTGGTTCGTTGGTTGATTGGTTGATTGATTGATTGGTTGGTTGCTGGCTGGTTGCCTGGTTGGTTGGTTGTTGGGTTTATCGGTTGGTTGTTGGGTTTATCGGTTGGTTGAATGCTTGATTGATGGATGAGGTACGTTGTTATTCGATTGTTTTTGCTAATTGGTTGATGTTTTGATTGGTTTTTGGCGGTTTAGTGTTGATTGGTTTTGCTGATTGACTGATGCTTTGATTGTTTGTTGATGGCGTATTGTTGATTGACTGTTGATGGCTTGGTGGCTTGGTGGGTTGTTATTGAGTTTACTGATGGCTTGGTTGGTTGGTTAGGAATTATTACTATGGTAACCGGGTTATAAATCCCCTGCACACCCTCCCCCTCCCCTCCCTAAAAAGGCGAAACAGGAAAAGGGTAAGGTAAGGACAACCCGTTTAAGTAATACCCTGGTGTATGGAAATAACGTTAATGAGCTCCCAAATGTTGGAGGTCTCTCCATTAGAAGCAGGAATGGTGCTCGGTCTCGAAAGGAATGTGTGGTCAATGGTTAAATGCCCACGAGCAAGGCAAGCAGCAAACGAGTACCCTCCACCCCGCGCCCCCATTGTACCCATTGCTGCCTCTGGAAGTGGCCACGCCAGAAATCAAATCAATTTATTCGAAGCTGTCGTTCTTTGCAAGTCCGCCTCACAAGCGGATCTCAGTAGGATGCAGCTCACCCTTCACGCGACTCGCCCCAGCACCCCACGGCGCTTCGCGCTTGGTGTGCAACAAGCTATGTCTGCCTGGTCGGTGAAAACACGACGCGTTCCGTCCGGCAATGGATATAGGGATGACAGTCCATGGTCATACAACTACGGTCATGCATGACATGAGTACCCCCCCCTTCCCCAAGCAATGTCTGCCTGGTCGGTGAAAACCCAACGTGTTCCGTCCCGGCATTGCAGGGATGCGAGGGTCCATGGTCATACGCCTACGGCCATGCACGACATGAGTACCCCCAACTTCCCCCCACCCACCACCTGTCATCAGGCACAAAGAAAATCCGTGGATGAAACCGTCGCATGTACACCGGGGTATGAAACCGTCGCACCCCCCCCCCTCCCCTCCCCATCATGCCTCCGCGGGGGCGCTTTTTTTTTTGGTTTTCAGATGATATTGAAGGCGGTTGATGCTGCGGCGCCCAGCAGAGAGAGATCAGCCTGGTACGAGCGCCGCGCGCATTGGGAAGGCACCGCTAGGCGACGGCAGGAAACCGCCGACCGAGCTCGAGCCGCTACTGCCGCAGCCTCGGCGGTGCACGCGCAAGCAGCTGCGGTTTCGCGCCACGCAGTCCCAAGGAGGCAGGCGACGGCGGAGGCGGGAGGAGGGGGGGGGGAGGGGGAGGAGGGGGGAGGAGGAGGTGGGGATGGGTTTCGGCTGAATAAGATGCAGGCGGTGCTTGCGGTAGCCGTGATGTTGGTGATGGCTGTCATGAAGCTTAGGGGATTCAAGAGATAAATGGTTGGGAGGAGGAGGAGAGAGTTCATACCGTAAATAGCGTTTTTTTGTTGTTTTTAGGTGGGGGGGGGTGGGGGGGGCACAACAAAAACCAAAACGACACCACACTCCTGAAAAGGCCAAAATGAATAAACAAACAGTGGCGTGGAGGATTTCTGGGCAAAGTTACGAAAAACGTTTTTTTTTAAAATTAGTTTTTTAAGTGTTTTAAAACTTGGTTTTAGACTTCGGTTTGAGTTGATTTTTCACGTCGCAATACCGTTTTGTCCGAAAATGTAAGGAACGTATGAGTATTAATTCGAGTACCAATAACTTCGTACATTTTAGCGTGGGTAAGCCCAATTCGACGAGAAGAGTTGACGAGGGAAGAAAGTCCTGAAATATTCTCGCGATAAAAATTCAAGGCACAAACCGCCGTAGTGGGGGGGGGGGGGTGTACTCATGTTGTGCACGGCCGTAGTCATATGACCATAGACCCTCGCATCCCTACAATGCCGGGACGGAGCGCGTTGGGTTTTCACCAACCAGGCAGACATTGCTTGCACCAAGCGCGAAACGCCGTGAGATATGGGGCGAGTCGCATGGAGGGTGAGCTGCATCCTGCTAAGAAACGCCTCTGAGGCGGACTTGCATATGGACGACAGCTTCAATGAGTTAATTTAATTTCTGGTGTGGCCACTTCCGGAGACAGCAATGGGTTTTACTATGTAACTGCCTCGCGGACGCCTTACCATATTAACACTACGTGATACGACCATTCCCCTTGTGCGGAACAAAGGTTCTCCACCCCGCACAAATGATCTACTCGACCGCCAGCTTTGGTGACCGCCAAAAAAAAATAACAAAAAAAAACGGCACCCTGGTTGTCTAGCTCACGCAGCGAGTGGCGTGTTTTACAGCGTCGTTGCCAACCGACGCCAACCCAACCTATAAATATATCATATATTTATAGGGGGGTACCGTAGGGGGGGGGGGTGTACTCATTACGTAGCCGCATGTTCATGCATGGTAGTCGCATAATATGACCATAGACCCCTCGCACCCCTACATGCCGGGGACAGAGCACGTCGGGTTTTCACCGACCAGGCAGACATTGCTAGGGGGAGGGGGGTGGCGGCAAAAGGGGGCGTGGAGGTAGGGGGGGGGGGTGCACTTCATTTTCATGCATCGCCGTAATCGTATGAGCGTAGACCCTCGCATCCCTAATATGCCGGGACGGAGTATGTCGGGTTTTCACCGACCAGGCAGATGTTGCCAGCACCAAAAGTGCGAAGCGCCGTGAGGTGTTGGGCGAGTCGCATGAAGGGTGAGCTGCATCCTACTAAGAACCGCTTGTGAGGCGGACTTGCATATGGATGACAGCTTCAATGAGTTAATTTAATTTCTGCTGTGGCCACTTCCTGAGACCGCAATGGCATCACTATGTAACTGCCTGGTGGGTGCCTTAGGGGGGGGGGGGGTACTAACTCGTTGCTTGCCTTAGTCATTTGACAATTGACCAGCGCATCCCTTTCGAGACGGAGGAGGGCGGGGGGGGGGTGACACATGCAGTACAACCGACCCTTCCATATGATTCGTACCGAGATAAGATAACGGCCCAAGCAAGAAAGATTGGCCCTCTCTCAGAAATCGGACTCTGGCCCAGGTTACGTACGTACGGTTCTTTTCTTTACTAAGAGGGGGGTGTTCCACAGTAATTTCAGAAGCGAGCTACGATAGGGGTACTGTAGCATGTTTTTCGCCAAAACAATTCTGACCGGGACGCGGTTTTCTCAATTGAGGAACTGGCTTGACTGCCCAGTATCATTTGAGATCCCATTTTTGACTGCCCAATATCATTTTGAGATCCCATTTTTGACTGCCCAAGTATCCTTTGAGATCCCATTTTTGACTGCCCAAGTATCCTTTGAGATCCCATTTTTGACTGCCCAGTATCAGTTGAGATCCCGTTTTTGACTGCCCAATATCATTGCAACCATTGTAACTCGGACACCAACCATTGTATCATCTTTGTCATCCCCCAATCACGCAGTGGCCGGTGCTGTGATCGCCATTTCGTATCGCCATTTTTTTCCCTCTCAAGTCCTGTAAGGGCCCGTTTTAACGAAGAAGAAAAAAAATCAATTTGGAAAAAAAAAGATTCAAATCCGCTTTTCATTGGTCAACACACGCACCAGCACCAAATATTAGGATCCTGGGGCATAATATTTGGTGCTGGTGCGTGTGTTGACCAATAAAAAGCAAATTTGAATTTTATTTTTTCCAAATTGAATTTATTTTATACTCATTAATTCGGGCCCTAAGGGTGAGTACTCTCTTGGCCCTCTTTTTCTTGTGAGAGGGCTTTTATTCGTGCATGGGACGAAGATTCGCCGCATGTTTTTTAGAGACGTTATTCGTTCCACGGAGTGAATATTCGCCCACATGCTTCAGAGAGGGTATTCGCCCGTGGACGAATATTCGCCCCATCCATGTTTCTAGAGGGTATCAGTTCATTGGGCGAAGATTCGCCCCGTGTTTTTTAGAGAGGGTATTCGTTCCACGGAGCGAATATTCGCCCCAGATGTTCGAGTCGGTATTCGTTCCATGGGACGAGGAGTCGCCCCATACGCTCGAAAGGGTATTCGTCCAAGGTCCAATTATCGCCCCATATGTTCGAATGGGTATTCGTTCCACGGGACGAATATTCGCCCCATCCATGTTTTTAGAGGGTGCCCCCATGTTTTAGAGACGGTATCCGTCTTGTTCTCAAGAGGGTAGTCATCTGTGGACGAGTATTCGCCCCATGTTTTTGAAGGGGTATTCGTCCGTGGGCGAAAATTCGCCCCATGCTTCAGAGAGGGTATTCGTCCGGTATTCGTTCGTGGGTGACCATTGACGAATATTGTATGCTTTAGAAGCGGTATTCGTTCGTGGGTGACCATTCGCCTCATGTTTCAGACAGGGTCGTATCCGCCCCATGTTTTTGAGAGGGTATTCGTCCGTGGATGAATATTCGCCCCATGTTTTCGAGAGTGTATCCATTCGTTGGCGAATATTCGCCCCATATTTTAGAGGGTATTCGTCCATGGTCCAATATTCGCCCCATGCATGTTTTTGAGAGGGTATCCGTCCTTGGGAGAATATTCGCCCCAAGTTTTAAAGAAGGTATTCGTCCGTAAACAAGTATTCGATGTTTAGAGAGGGTATTCATTCCACGAGACGACTATTCGCCCCATGTTTGAGGGTATTCGTCCATGGACACAATATTCGCCCCCATATTTCAGAGATGGTATTTATCCGTGGTGCGAATATTCGCCCCCATGTTTTTGAGAGGGCATTCTTCCGTGGTGCGAATATTCGCCCCATGTTTTAGAAAGGGTATTCGTCCACGGGGCGAATATTCGCCGCATGTTTTTGGGAGTATATTCTTCCGTGGATGAATATTAGCCCCATGTTTTAGAAAGGGTATGCGTCCACGGATGAATATTCGCCCCGTGCTTTCGTAGAGAGGGTATTCGTTCGTGGGTGAATGTTTGCTGAATAAACCGAAAACGAAGCCAACGGATACGAATACGACTGGGCCCCCTCCTCTAAAGCATTTCCAACGAAGCATCAACCATAAACGAAAACCCGCTGTCCATAAAATTGGCTTGTTTGTATGTAACTACGATACCATTCTGATGGAAAAATATGAGGTACTCGTACAGTATTTATAGTACATTTCGATGACCATAATACTCACGAAAGTACCTTACATTTCCGACCAAACTGATGCAAGGTACGAGGATAATTGGTTGGATGGGATTGGTGGCATTCGACGAATTTTGTCAGCCTTTTCATTCTGCATGAATACTGCCCTGCACATTGTCGGAAGGCAAAATTGAATGAAATAATATATACGGTACGTATTATTAATATTACATAATAGTACATATTAATAGTAGTAATAATAATATAAGCGAATCTTGAAACAAACGCGCAGAACAAGGTCGTGCCGTGTTGCTGGTCCATAGAATATACTTCTATACCGGTACCTCTGTTATACTCAAACTCGAAGGAAAGCCTCCCCGCCGTCTCTTGCATTTTTTTTTTTTGTGGTATTTGTGGCAACTTGATCTCCTTCCTCGATTTTTTTATTATTATTATTATTAAGAAGCAGAATATTCTCGGAAGAATGAGAGAATGTGAGTTTTGTACGTACGTAAGAAGTTTAGCCAATCAGATGAATGCAGCGATACATCGTAGTATGAATCGTGGCCCTCGGTACACACCTGGTTCAGAGCGTAGTTGTGACCAGCACGTGATAGCGCATTGCAGCAGAGTCAGAGCTACATGTCCAAGGTGTGTTATAGACTAGTTTTGAGTTCTCCTTCCTCGATTTTTTTATTATTATTATTATTAAGAACAACCTCTCCTCCGTGTTTTTATCTTCTATTATTACATCATCATTTTGTTGATGATTGATGATTGATGATTGATGATTGATGATGATTTTCAACTTTCCGTTATTTTCGTTTCATTCAGTCGGAGATAATCTGATGCTGATACTGACATACTGACAAATAGATGCTGGCAGATACTGACCAAATAGGATGAAGAATCGGCACGGACACTGGGTGTACTGTGTGTACTGGATGTCGACGGGTAGAAATGAAGGTTTAATGTGAAGAACACACACACAAATACGACTACAATGGTTTAAATAATGGAAGATGGTTGATGGACCTTAGATACCGGGACTGCCGGGAACTACAAAGATATTTGATTTTTGATCCCTTCATCCCTCCTGCCTGCTACATACGAGTATCATACTTATACTCGTACCTGGTACATAGGGCATGGATGAGCTATACGGTAACTGGCATGGGGTATGACCACAGGGCATGGGTTATGCATTATGCATGTACCAGGTATAATATACCTGGTATACTAGTATGACAATTCGACGCGAGTCGACGAGGGAAGAAAGGGCTGAATAATGAAAAGTCTTCTCGCGCAAGGGCGTCCGAAAAACATTCATTTATGGTTAGGTGTCGAAAAAATATTTTTCGGGACGCCCTCGTCTCGCGACAAAAGAAAGCAAGGCACGAACCGTATCGTAGTGGGAACGCGGGGGGGGGGGGGAGTCTGCTATAAAGTAGACCCCGTGCCTGACTTACGTCTGTACAAGGGAGAGCTTAGAAAAAAGGGGAGAGGATAATTAACATGTTACTACAGTAGGATTACCCTCTGGGCTGGGTACGAATCGATCGAACTTTTACCCTCCCTATAGCTTAGCAGGTAATACCCTCACATTTGACGTCGTCGAGGACACGGATGGATTCGAATCTCACTTCGAACGTTTCTTTTATAGAAACGCTTGCTGCGCGTGCGTCCCTAAAAAAGCACGTCTCCCTGGTTCCCCAGGTATTGAAACGAAGCGAGTAGGTCAAAGTACGGCCATATACGTACGGTACCGACGTCCCAAATATTCCGCCGTTCAGCGGGGGGAGAGTGTTATAAGGATTACCCTGGACTGGGTAATCGATCGATCTTTTACCCCTTTAGCTCAGCAGGTAATACCCTCACAAACACGTCTAATATATACCGGGTTTACATATAACATACTGGGACGAAAAGAGAAGACGATAAGAAAGATCACGATTCCTTTCCGTTACCGTTGTCGTATATACCAACTTAATAATATATAATATACCTGGTACAATATGTACATCTGATTATTTTTTTTAATTCCATCCCATTTGCGAGTATCATCTTGGCACTTCTGTCTCTCTCCCTCCCTACTGTAGTCGTAACATGGTCACAAAGTAGGCTCCTCTCCCTCCTCCCCCACTATAATAGGGTCCTTGCCTTGATTTTTATCGCGCAGAGGGTTCATTCAGCCTTCCCAACGCTCGTCGATTTTCATCGAAATTTGCTGACTCACGCTCTCACGCTTTCCGCTATACATACTCGTAGTCAAGATATGTTTTGCGAGAAAAAAATCCCTTCGTACGAGCATGCACTCGGGGGGGGGGCTCGAACACACGATCTTGACTCTAACAGGGATGAGATTCACCTGTCATTCCACCGGGGACGCCGGATATATGTATATATATATATTTATGTCAAGTAGTTTTGACCATCAAGGCCTCATTTTGGACCCCAAAATGCCTGTTTTTTTGTGCGGGACGCGGTTTCTCAAGCCCTTAAGAACTGGTCCCACGTATTTGGGGACAAAATACTACGAATTAGTGTTGGAACAAGTTTTTTTCAGTTATAAATGGGTTAAGGTCAAGCCGCGGTTTTCTATTTCAGTGCAGGGTACCCAAGTGAGAAACAGGAAATCTAACAATCCAAGCTGGATTTCTTATTTGAGAGTGGGCGCCAAATAAAAATGATACCAACATGATCATCATTCTTCCTGCCATCCGACCATGATTGATGTGTGTAGCACGAAAGAGCTTCAGCGTTGACCACTCATAAGCACTCCGAGAGAAGAAAAAAAACACGGGACCAAATTGTAGCAAAGGAGACAGGAGCCTGTTTTTTTGGGCGCTGTGAGCGCCTGTTTTGGTCTTCAACATACTAGTTTTAGTTTCCAAGGCTGGCCGTCAAGAGCCAAGCAAGGGTATACCGCCAACCAAAAACAAAGACACCAGTCAGGAGACGTGTCAAGAAAGGGAAGCCGTGGGCCGCCGAGTGTTCCACACTAAAACCATATATATATATATATACTATTACGGGGGTCCATAGTAAACACTAGTAAATAGGACCTACGGTATTAACCCTTATAGGACTGGAGTCCCGTTTTGGAGACAAATTACTTAGAATTAGACTGGTTTGTCCCCAATAAGGGACTGCAGTCCTAAAAGGGTTAACAAAAACCAATATATTTCCCTATTTTTACCAACATTACGTGGTCCTATTTACTAGTGTTTACTATGCTCCCCCGTAATAGTTAGTGTCGGTCAAGGAAAACTTAAGGGCAGCTTTGCTGTCTGTCAAGGGGGGGGGTAGTAAGTGTTGTCTCGTGAAATATTTGGACGGAAATTGTTAAGGCATTCAATATTTAATATTATTAGATTATTATTAGTCCGTTGGGCTAGTGGTAAAAGGTTAACCCATTACCCTACCCAATGTTAGTAAGACCTATTATATAACTTATAACACATAACACCCTCCCCCCCTGGAACGGGCCGGATAGACGGGTCGACGCGTGCGACCAACATGATGAGCTCACGACCACTATATGCAACCCATGTCCTGCCGACGACGCCGTTTGATAAGACATTATTAATAGTCCGTTGGGCTACTGGTAAAAGGCTCACCAGTTCCCTACCCAATCTAAAAAATGTAAGGACTGCTGGGTTATAAGCATATAAGCATGCAAACTAAACGGTATTGTGATTGAAATAAAAGCTGCACATTGTCAGATGGCCAATGGAACAATACACATTACCTGATACATACATACTACTATTAATAGACGGTCCTAACCTGGTATGCTACTATTAATAAATACTAAACGGTCCTAGCATTTCCATCCGGAGGGGTACCTGGTCTGGTGGTGTATGTAGGAGGCCAGTATTTTTCTTGGCGTGTGTGTGCATGTTCTTCACATTAAACCGTCCTTTCTACCCGTCGACATATCCAGCACACCCAGCCAGTGTCTGTGCCGATTCTTCATTCTAGAGAGATACTCGTACGAGTTCATTGGTCGCAAAAAAACTACGACATAGAGTGTCAATGCCTCCCTTGGCGTTACTAGTTTAGTTATTTATACCTGGTAGTATTCCCGGTCGCCC
>MEHQ01000128.1:714932-717432 GCA_008828725.1 Saccharina japonica | reverse complement strand
AGGGGTAATACCAACACTCCAGGCACGCCCGCGCGGTAACGGGACCCACGCCCACGGTTCACAGCAAAACCCCATCATCATGAACATCGCCGACAACGACGCCGACCCGTTCAGCACCGACGAGTTGGACTGGCCCCTCCGCAACTTCGAAGGGGTCTACATGGTGACAACTACTTTTAGCACCCCCGACCCACCTCTGCTGACCCCACTTCTTACCAGCTCGGCCCGCGCACAAGCTCTTCGCGACTACGGTGGACGCTGTTTGAACTGCAACGGTGCGGAGCACAGCATGAAAACATGCGAAAAGCAGTTCATCAACACGTCGGGCATCCTCAACCCGGCACTTGGGCAACGGTGGTCACGCCTATAAGCAGTGGCAGCAACGAATGCGCTCATACCGCCGCGGACAATACAAGAGGAGCGTCGACCGCAACTCCAACCGCCACAACCGCAACAACAACTACAACAACAACCACCGTTCCAACAAGAACTCCCGCCATCACCGCGGCAACAACGGTCGTTCACACAACGGGCGCCACAACCATGGCCGCTCGTACGGCGGCGGCAACAACCACCACCAGGGGCAGCAACCACAAATCGAGGCCGCTGCGGCCGCCTCGGGGGCAGCCCCAACACCCTCTACCGCTTTGACGGTACACACCCCGGGCTCCACCACTGCTACACCCGCCCTCCCGCAAACATGCGAATCGGCCAGGGGTTCACCAACAACCCCAATCACGTCCCAAATATCCCGCCGTTCAGAGGGGGGGAGAGTGTTATAAGGATTACCCTGAGCTGGGTAATTGATCGATCTTTTACCCCTATAGCTCAGCAGGTAATGCCCTCACACCACGGTCTCCTAGCATCCTTATTATGCCAGTTTTAGTGTATGATAGCGGTCAGTCAAGGGGTCAAACCGCGGTCTCCTCGTAGCATCCATACAATACTAATGTTAGTGTACGATAGCGGTCAGTCAAGGGGTCAAACCACGGCCTCCTAGCATCCTTATTATGCCAGTTTTAGTGTATGATAGCGGTCAGTCAAGGGGTCTCAAACCGCGGTCTCCTAGCATCCATATTATATTAGCTTCAGTGTAGCGGTCAGTCAAGGGGTCATACCGCGGTTTCTTATATATCAATCATGACGGTAAAGATAAGGTAACGAATAGAACAGGTCTGTGCATCGGGCTCCTTTTTCTGTTTCCGTGGCTTTCTTCTTTCGGAGGTTATGATACTAAACAACTACGCTAGTCTTAGAGCTAAAACCGCGGTGTCCTACAATATCAATACGATCAAGTAATATTGGCGATTGGGATGTATGTGAATGGCTTGACTGAAATAAGAGCTACACAATGTCAGATGACAAATTTAATGATAATAATAATAACAACAACAACAACAACAACAACAACAACAAAAACAACAACAACAACAACAACAACAACAACAACAACAACAACAACAACAACAACAACAACAACAACAACAACAACAACAACAACAACAACAATAATAATAATAATACGATCGAGTGATGCATGTAAAACGTTGACCAATCAGAGAACTGCGGCCACGAAAAGTAGTTCTAAAAGCGACAGATTATACCTGGTATATACACATATACTACTATTAATATGAGTCCAATCTGTTTGAGCACGTCAAGGCCTATTCGGGCCTTGGCATGCTAGTCTTGTTAGTCGTATTAATAGTCTCCTTATTATAGTATTTGTCTTAGTGACGGTCAGTCGAGGGGTATAACCGCGGTCTCCTATCACAATCAATCATGACCGTAAAATAATGCATGGTGTAAGCACTATTATAAGCCAAGGCCTATTAGGGCCTTAGCATACTAATACTACTACTGCATGTAGTCGTATTAGTTTTAGTCTTAGTATTTGTCTTTAGTGGCGGTCAGTCAAGGGGTATAACCGCGGTCTCCTATCAATCACGGAATCACGGCCGTAAAATAATGCATTGTGTGTGCACTATTAAGCCAACAATGCCTATTAGGGCCTTAGCATGCTATTTTTTAAAAAGTGTTTTCATGGTGGGGGTGAGATTCGAACTCACGGCCAGCAACTCATGTCCTGCCGTCGACGCCATATGGCAAGGTCATAGTCCGTTGGGCTACTGGTAAAAGGTTAACCTTTTTCGTTACCTACCCAATCTAAGCGTTATAACATTACTACTGCAGTGGTCTTAGTCTTAGTCTTAGTATTTGTCTTAGTGATGGTCAGTCTAGGGGTATAACGGCTGTCTCCTATCAATCATGGCCGTAAAATAATGTGTGTAATAATGGTGTGTGCACCAGGGCATTAATTAGGTGTTGCGCTGTTGCGCTGGCGCAACATTTATTTGGTCAAAGTAACCGTTTTGCGCAACAGTCGCCGCGAGGCTGTTTGCGCGCAGCGCAACACGCGTTTTTGGGCGCGCAACTTTTTTCGCCGCAGGCGAAAAATTTTGTTGCGCGTTTTTTTCTCGCCGGAGGCGAGAATTTTTTT
>MEHQ01000128.1:673460-714831 GCA_008828725.1 Saccharina japonica | reverse complement strand
TTTTGGGGGTCTTTTTTTCTTGATAATTAGTCGTAATTGAACATATTTTAGGCCCCTTGCCCTATTCGGCATGGACGAAAACAAAAATTAGGCGCTTTTTGCTATTCGCCGTAGCCAAAAGTAAATTAAATGGCATTTTACTTAGTTTTGAGGCGCATATTCGCGCATAGATCGCAATTTTTTCGCCTCCGGCGGCCCTCCGGGGGCCCCTGCGGGGGGCTTGCGCGCCTGCGGCGCGCAACACGCGCCACCGGCGTGTTGCGCTGCGCGCAACACTCATTGAGCCGCCTGTTGCGCTGCGCGCAACAGACGCCGAACCACTAATTAATGCCCTGGTGTGCACCAAAAGCGACCGCAAGAGGCAAGAGGGTCTGTCCTGGTCAAATATGTTCTATACGCTATAATACGTAAATAATCACAATAAACAATAAACAATAAATACTATACTACAGGTCACCGGTGGTTTAGTTTTATTGTCCTTGCCATCCGACAATAATTATGTTATTAATAGCACGAGCTTCAACTGTAATCACCCATAAGCTCCCCGAAATAAGAAAATCACACGGAGACAAAAGGAAACAACAAATCTACCTACTTTACGTTTTTTTTGTGTGTTTGGGCGCGCCGTGATCTATTTTGTGGCCTTGACGCGTGATATAATATCATACTATTACGGAGGACCATAGTAAATAGGACCTATGGTACACACAAAAACCTATACATTTACATTTTTTTACGAACAAAATTTGGTCCTATTTACTATGGTCCTCCGTAATATATATATATTTATACAAATTAAAATCACCAGCTGTGAGAACGAGGATTTCGTCGAAAATCATGATTCCTTCCATCGCGCGTACTTACGGGTGTTATATATCTCCTCATGCAGGATGTACATCCATCCTGTAAATGTGAGGAGATCAAAATCTGAAGCTGCAGAATTCAGGGAGCGTGTGTGTCTTATCTGTGAAATGTATGCACATTGCATCATTGCATGCTACCTGGTGCCTGGTGCGGGGTGGTAGGGGTACGATTTATCGAGTTATTATGGCCAAAACGTTTCTGATTTGTGACTATTAATACCAATACATTATTAATAGTATATACTCCTCAGCTGAGAGGAACTGCCCGATAATAAGGCGTTCGCCTTAAGAGGCATAATGGCTTATCGTTTGCTTTACAATAGTGTACAGGTCAGTCGTACTGCCGGTAATGTGTTTCATATCATATCATACCTAGAGCAGTAGAGGCCATGGGAGTCGTTCACCGGTTTTGCCTTCCGTTTGTTCTCAAAAATAGATTTTGGGTGGGGCTGGGTGGGGTACGGTATAACAGCGACCCAGTGCGACCTGATACGAGGAGGAGCCTAAAACAATCTTGACAGGTGTGCAACTCTACCGAAATCGACATACAGAACGTCTCGATTTCGGATTTCGTGTACTACCATAAATGTTGATATCGAAACTCAGGATAAACGTTGCCACTGCAGGATCTCAGCAGGAGTTGCAGCTCCCCCCGCGGCCGCCTGCGGCGGTGGCGGAACGGCGGCAACAGCAGTAGCAGCAGCAGCAGCAGCGGCAACAGCAGCAGCCGTGGCCTGTCGAGCCTCGGCCTCGGCTGTTGCCTGTCGAGCCTCGGCCTCGGCTTGCACAGCATTTGCATCCTCCACACGGCGTGCGTCCACCTGGGCCTGCACTGCAGCTACAGCAGCAAGCGCATTTTCTTCTGCCCGAGTTTGCGCAGCAGCCAAAGCCGCCTGGACATCTTGCGCAGCAGCAACCCGAAAAACCTCAGCCTCCGGCGATTTGCTCTCGTCGGACATAGCACGGGTGGGTTGGTGGGAACTCAAAACTAGTCTGTATCACACCTTGGACCCGTAGCTCTGACTCTGCTGCACTGCGCTATCACGTGCAGGTCACCGCTACGAACTGGACCAGGTGTATATCACGGGCTACGATTCATACCATGTATTTCTGTATTCATCTGATTGGCCAAACTTCTTTCGTACGTACAAAACTCACATTCTCTCATTCTTCCGAGAATATTCTGCATTATTTACTACATGCAAATCAACTACCACATAATAATAACTACTTGTGATCTCTGGCAGCCTGATTATTGCCCACTTTTGGACTCTATTAATAATAGCATTATGCAAATCGCCCTTAATTAATACCAGGTACCAGGTACCACGTGTATGTGTAAATAATCATAGCGTGGGTAGGCACAATTCGACGAGAAGCGTCTACGAGGTGTGAGGGTGTTACCTGCTGAGCTATAGGGGTAAAAGATCGATCGATTACCCAGCCCAGGGTAATCCTTATAATACTCTCCCCCCCTCTGAACGGCGGGATATTTGGGACGTCGGTACCGTATACGGCCGTACGTTGACCTGCCCGCTTCGTTTCAATACCTGGGGAACCAGGGAGACGTGTTATTTGGGGACGCACTCGCAAGCGTTTCTGAAAAAAGAAACGTTCGAAGTGAGATTCGAACCCGTGTCCTCGACGACGTCAAATGTGAGGGTATTACCTGCTGAGCTATAGGGGTAAAAGATCGATCTTCTACCCAGCCCAGGGTAATCCTTTTAACAGAGGGAAGAAAGTGCTGAAATATCCTTGCGATACAAACGCAAGGCACGTACATATATACCGTAGTGGGGAAGAAGGAGCAGAGCCTACCGCTATGATAAGAACCATTTGTATATTAACTTTCAATATAAGTGTTCCTTATATTTCGGGTCAGATTTGTACTTATTAATAGTGACCTCGGACCTGAGTTACGACTATTAATAAGGGAGAAAGAGAAAAGAGGGGCGAAGATAATAACTGGGGAACAAAAAAATAATATACCAGGTATACTATACCGCTCCCATGCTACGATAGAGGTGCACCATGTTTTGTATGAGCTCCTCGCTTGAGGAGATTCATGCCTCTATACCTGCAGTAGTCTAAACAACGATTTGGAGGAAAATAAATGTGCTATCCGATTATACAATCCCGTGACTTTTAAGCATACTATTAATATGAACAATACTATACTGCAACATAAAATATTGAAAGTCCGACGATTTTGACTTTAGGAGCATACTAACAGTCATTCAGAAAACTTTTCAGCCAAAAAAAGGTATACCTCAATAGTACAGGACACCTATTAATAATAAGAAACAGGAAATCTGGTCCAGGCTGGATTTCTTATTTTAGAGAGAGTGCTTTCTACACTAATTTCCAGACACCGACTATCGAATTTCTTTTTTTTATCTAAATCTCAGCCTGGCTTTCTTATTAGCCTGTTTCTTATTAATTAAGTGTCCTGTACTGCTGTATCGTAGCGTAGCACGGGTCTGTATTACTATTAGAGTCTAAAATGTTATATTATGCCATTGGCCAGAGTGGTACGTACCAGTTCACAAAATTGGATGCCTTGTTAGATTTTCTTCTTTTCTTTTCATGTACTTCCTACATACTGACACTACTATTTTCTTCACAATTTTTTTATTTTCCAGCCTTCTATTAATAGACTAGTCGTGGTCGCAGGAGCCCCCCCCCCCCCCCTGTACAAGGCACGCCTTATTCCTTTTTTATCGCTCAGAGGAAGGGGGTTCAGCATTCCCACTGCTGGTCGATTTGCATCGATGTTTGCCTATCTCACGCGTTCTCACGCTTTCCGCGACGAGAACAATGGGGTACACAAAGCTCCAGCCGGAGAAATAGGCACAGAAGGGAGTATACTAGATTTTATGCAGAGGGCTCTTTTTGTTCTCTGTGGCTTTCTACTTTCGGAGTGCTATCAGTGATCAGGGGGGGGGGGGTGTACTCATGCCGTGCACGGCCGTAGTCGTATGACCATAGACCCTCGCACCCCTACAATGCCGGGACGGAGCACGTTGGGTTTTCACCAACCAGTGATCAGGGGGGGGGGGAGAGAAAGGGGGGAGGGGAAGGAGAGATGGGGGGGTGTACTCGTGTCATGCATGGCCGTAGTCGTATGACAGAGGCATGGGGGAGGGGGGAAGGGGTGGGGGGTGGGGTGTACTCGATATTCATGCATGGCCGTAGTCGTATGACCATAGACCCTCGCATCCCTACACTTGGTATGGATGGAGCACGTCGAGTTTTGACCGACCAGAACAGACATTGCTTGCACCAAGCCGGAGCGCCGTGAGATGTTGGGCGATTCGCATGATGAGCTGCATCCTACCAAAACTCGCTTGTGAGGCGGATGATCGTGCATTGGGTGACATTGTCGATCGAATCGATTTGTTTTCTGGTGTGACCACTTCCTGAGACAGCGTCGGGGGGAAGGGGTGTACTCGTGTCATGCATGGCCGTAGTAGTATGACCACACCACGGGGAGGGGTTTACTCATTTCCATGCATGGCCGTAGTCGTATGACCATAGACCCTCGCATCCCTACAATGCCGGGATGGAGCGCGTTGGGTTTCCACCAACCAGGCAGGCATTGCTTGGGGTGGGGCACTAACAACGAAAAAGGCGGGTTTGGAGATATCACGTCGAGATATCTCCAAAGACAGACAAACGCATCGATCGGTGTTTAAGCACTCTCCCGTTGTTAAGAGCGAAACAAAAACAGCTCCCAAAGTCGCCTGAGGGCGTGTGTGAGTTGTCTATCTATCTTGGGGTGACATATGATACCATCGTGAACGACGCTGTAAGTAATGTTGGGGTATACATACGTATGCTACGGATAGAGGCGCCCGCTTTCTTTTCCCGAGGGTGATCAGTCACTTGAGGACCTCTCTGCGTACACCTCGCCCAAAAAATGATTTTTGGAGGGGAAAAAAAAGTGTTACTTCCAAGTATATATACCTGATGAACAATCCCATACAACGAAAAATATTGCAACACAAGCAGGGGCGTCCAGAAAAAAGAGAAAACGACACACCACACCCCCAGAGGTCGGAATAGAAAACCGTTGCAACCGTTGTGATCACAGGATGAAATAAGAAAATGGAAAAAAAAATATCCTTATTTTCATTTTTTTTCACTTGGTTTTAGTAAAACCCCCTAACGAACAAAAACTTCTGTGAGATGTCGAAAAAAATAAATAGACCACCCTCGACACAAGAATGAAGTTCCGACGAGTTCGAAAACCAAAAGTGGTATATACGTATATACCCGATGAAAAATGCCATGGCCTCTATCGAGTGTACAACGAAAACCGTTGCAAGAACAAGAATGGAATTTCGGCGAGTTTGGGTTAAGGATTCCCATCCTCCCGAAAACGTTTCAGCCAAAAAAAGGTATACCTCTACTATACCTCTATATACTATGTATTATCCTTGCCATCCTCAACAATGTGTAGCATGAATGAGCTTCAACGTGGATCACTCATAAACATGCCCCCTTGAAGAAGAAAACCACAGAAACATAAGGTCTCTCTGTACAAAAATCTACTAGTATACTCCTTGCTGTGCCTACTTCTGGCTCGAGCTTTGTCTACTCCATTTGTTGGCCTTATCCCCTCCTTCTCATCAAATATTCAGATATATATATGTTGTTCTAAATCTTATGTTGCATACCTCTATCGTTGCACGAGTCATAAATGTGAAGACAAAACAGAGTGGTAGACACCAGTAGTATTAGTAGTACGCTGCGTCAGAAACCTTTTTTTTAATCACCGAAAAAAAAAATCCCTCACTATTTCCAAGTATTGCGTCTTCTAAAACGCGGGCGCGCCTATAAACGGGTTGAATCATTCCAGGGCTGGTCACGGGCCTTGACCCGACCCAGGTCGGGCCAGGAGGTCTTCGAAACCTCACATGTCGGCTTGGGTCGTCAGGAGTTATTCGAAAACTCACGGGTCGGGTCGGGTCGGGTCGGGTCGGGTCGGGTCGGGTCGGGTCGAGTTAGGTGATCCCATTCGGCCCGACCCGCGAGATGTGACCCGACCCATGAACACAGCCCTGTTTAATTCCAAGCGTTTGGTGTCCTAAACCGTGGCTTGCGCTTCTAAAAACGGGATATTCCAAAATATTTTCCTCCCTCATGTTATTTATTCCTGGTACCTGGTAAGGATTACCCTGCGCTGGGTAATCGATACAGTTGTGGGTCGAAGCACGAGCTGGCTTGGCCAGGCGACTTGCCGACTGTGCAGTCAGTTTCTGTAGTTGGCTAACGGCAACTATCATCATACCGATTTTTTTCTAGTCGTGAAATCCTGCCGGCTCACATATCTCTTACAAGCGATCGATCGTTTTGTCTATTTATCCCGCGGAGCAATGCCACCTTGTAAGGGTAGCCCCTTATTCTCTGAGCTCCTTCACACGAGGGGCTCAATATCTCGCCCAAAACATGACTTCAAAGGCGTTTCGCCGCAACTCGACCACCATTTCTTCTATGCGTTAGTCCGAAAACTAATGTCGGTTAAAAAAACATTATACTACGTAACCGGTATAGTTTCTCGCTCGAAGAGCTCAATCGGTCCCAGTGACAAAATTCAGTGACAACATATCGCCTCATAAGGCAAAAACTAACTGCAACCCCTTCATGGTATACCGTGGGATGAGTCAATAGGGGTACGTATAATATCGGGGTAGAGGGCACCTTCCCATTTGGCGTCGTCGTGGACACGAGTTTGAGTCTCACTTCGAAAGTTTGTTTTGCAGAGAAATGTTTTTCATTTGCGCGTGCGTTCCTAAAAGCAGATAACATGTTTCCCTGGTTCCCCCAGCTTATTGAAACGAAAGCGGTTGGGTCCCACGTACGGCCGTATACGCATCCATATATCCCAGGGGGTGGGGGGGGGGGCGTACTCATTTGTTGCTTGCCTTAGTCGTTTGACCATTGACCACGCATCCCGTTCGAGACGGAGCACCGTTCTTATTCCTAATAGAGACACCTCCAACGTTTGGGCGCTCATTACGTTGTTTCCATATATTTCAAATAAACTTGTTGCCAGTCCTTTCCCCTTGCTGTTGCACCGCCTGTGGCCATCATCTATCTCCTAAGATAGCGATCGTTTTCTCGCTACTATCTAGTGTACCAGGGGGGAGGGGTGGTTTTAAGGCTTACTCTCTGGGCTGGGTAATCGATCGATATATTACCCGGGATAGCCTAACCTCCCAGTAGAACGTGAGTGGAAACACCTTCGAATCTTCTTCCATGTTTGAGTGACCAGATGCTTGGAATTAGGCTATAGTGTAGAATCTTTTTTTTTCGCAGCATACCGCTCAGGACGGCAATGTAAGGACCGCTTAGTGTTCATATCAAAGCCAAACTGGTCATTATGTTTCCGCCTAGAATTCCAGCCAAACAACAAACAGCAGCAACAACAACAACAATAACCCGCTGCGAGATATTTCGCCGCCGTACTTATTATTAACGGTTCTTTCGATCTTTCGATCTTCGTTCTTTCGTGCTGGGTGCTGGCTGGCCCTTTCCGCTGGTTCGCTCGGCGTTCCTCGATCTTTAGATTAAAATCCTTGACATGATGACTCATGTGTTTAGATACCTTTCTTTAGATATGGTATGGTGGCATATTACCGTTCACTGTGTGCGTTGGGCATGATGTTATTTTGGTGCTATGCTGGTGGCGGTGGTGTCTGGTGTGTCTAGCCTGCCGGATGGGGAAATGATTCTCCTCCTCTCTCGTCTCTCCTCCGCCTCCTCGTTTAATCATGATCATCATGATCATCATGATGGTGGGAACATCTCTCTCCCATATGGTACATGCAGCATTTAGTAGTAGTATTAGTAGTAGTGGCAGTAGTAGTAATAGTAGTAGTAGTAGTAGTACAGTAGTGGGAGGAGGTACGAGGTGTGATAGGTGAAAGGGTTGGCTGTCTTCCCCTCTACCTTCACAGCAGTATTACTGCTCTTAAGTGTTGATGTTGATGTTGGTGCTTTTATTGGTGTTGGTGTTGTGTGCTGTCGGTTTAGGTCTTGATTGTTGGTGTTGGTGTTGGTGCTGGTGTTGACCTTCCTGTTGGCGTTGGTGGTGGTGATCGTCTTAATGTTGTTGCTGGTGTTATTGTGTGTAGGTGTTGGTGTTGCTGTGTGGTGTTGAAGGCCAGGCATATTGTTGGTGTTGGGGCTGGCTCATGCTTGGTGCTTGGTGGTGTTGGTCATGGTGGAATGGTGTTGGTATCGTGTTGGTGGTGTTGATGTTTTGGTGTTGGTTTTCGCGTTGGTGTTGGTGTTGATGTTGGTATTGGTGTTGGTGTTGGTGTTGGTGTTGTTGTTGGTTCCGTTGTTGGTGTTAGTGTTGGTGTTGGTGTTGGTGTTGGTGTTAGTGTTGGTGTTGTTGTTGGTGTTGTTGGTTCCGTTGTTGGTGTTGGTGTTAGTGTTAGCGGTGATAGTGGGGGTGTTGGTGGTGCGGTGTTATTAGTCGGGGCAGTGATATAATTGAGGCGTGTTGTTCTTGTATTGGTGTGAGGGTTGGAGGGGGTGTTGGTGTTGTTATTATTAATAGTCGTGGCAGTGATTAAATTGATTGCGGGTGTGGTGTTGTTGGGGTATGGTGGTTTGCCGTGTTGTATTGGTTGGTGCTTGGCGTGTTTGCTGATAGTGGTGGTGGTGGTTGGTGGTTGTTTTGGCATTGGTGTCGCCGGTGTTGGTGGTGTGTTGTGGTGTCGGCGTGCGGTGTTGGTGTTGATGTTCGCATTGCTGTTGGTGTTGGTGTTGGTGTTGTTATCGTGATGGTGCTGTCATACTTCGAAGTATATTGGTCGGTACGATGGGTGGGGTGGCATTTGTGGTGGTGGGGGTGGTCACATGTTTTCGTGTTGGTGTGGCGTGGTGTTAGTGGCGTTGGCGTCAACGTTGGTCATGCTGGTGGCATACTATGGTGGCGGTGTGGTGGTGGTGATAGTAGTTGTTGGTGTTGGTGTTGGTGCCATGAGGGGTGCCCTCGGCTGCTCCTTCTGGTGATGGGGCTTCGTGGATGCCTGTGGTGTCGTCTGGGGCGCCTTCTGGCCCTCGGATGCCTACGGTGAGCTTTGGCTTGCGGTATGGGTAGGCTAGGGTTGGGCTGTCATACTTTAAAGCATATTGGTGGATGCGATGGGTGACTTAGTATTAGTGGCAATGGTGGTGTTATTTGAGGTTTTATATAGTGTTGGTGGTGTTGGCGTAAACGTTGGTCGCGGTGGTGGCATATGGTGGTGGTGGTGGTGGTGTGGTGGTGGTGGTGGTGGTGGCTCCTCTACGAGTTGTTGTTGGTTGGAGCTCCCCTGGCGCGGGGAAGAGATGTTTGTGAGTCTCTCCGTGCGGATGTGATACACCTATTTAACCCATAGTGCTGTACCTCCAGTGTTTTATGCACGGATGCCTGTATGTCGGATACTCAAGAGTTCTGCGTCCCGAAGACATCATCAGAAGTTTGACTACCGATAATATATAGGGTTTGTCCCTACGCATAATAAACGTTGTGCTAGGGTTGTCAACGTCGTTTACTCTCATTTAATGCCTGCATAAAGCTGACCGCCTTGGCCAGGCGAGTGGTATTATACCCGCCTTATTAGTCGAGAGAGATGGAGGAGCCAAGTTTATTACTCCAAGTCTCAGTTTCTTCTTCTGGGAAATAAGTAGAATGGAAAATTGCCTGCTGGCGTTAAATATAGCATGAGAAAAATGATCGAAACAATGGAATGGAGCATGGTATTACACGGACCCACACACGTGTGAGTTAGCTACGTAGTGTGAGCACATTAGTAGCTGGTCATCGTGGCCCCACCGCCGGGGGGGCGGGGGAGGCACATATTTCCTCTACAGTAGTACGAGTGTGTCCGTACATACTCTGATAAAGATGCTATACTTTGAGTGTGCATGTTGTACTGATAAATATGCGTGCACTACTACTGGTTTTTTGTTGTTGCTACAACTCACTAAAACGGTGAGCGCACCAACCAGCAAGCGAGTGTCGATTATGAGGGGGGGGGGGGGCATGCTTGTATGTGCTGTATGCTGATGCAGTAACCGTCCTTTACGACGCCACCACTACCACTCTCTCTCACTCTCTCCTTGAACCACCACACTGCACTACCACACCAATCACAAAAATAAAGCATTACTACTAATACTAATACCGTACCGGCATATATCACAATCTCGTACGACAGCAGCAGTATAGTGTAGCAGTAGTACCAGGTAGGGACCGGTAACTGTACTTACTGCTGCTGCTGTGCTGCCGACGACAGACAAGAGAGATACCGCGAGAAGAAAGAAGCGGGAGAAGAAAGCGAGACAAGAACACAGAAGATCCAATCCACAGAAAAACGACGAACCGTGTACATAATAATGAGGAGATATTTGATGCGGAGAAGGGCGCTAGCCCTTCGAAGCATCAATAGATGCTCTTCCTAATGGGTTGGATATGTGCCCGTGGGGGTGTACCCCCCTGGTCGCGAACGGACACAAACGGACAAAAAACAGTTCTGAAAGCTGTCACAGCGTGGCTTTATTTACCGGATTGCTTAATATTGAGGTTTGTCTGTCTGCACTTCGTTCGCTTTGCTTTTTTTTGGCGCGCGACGCGTACACTCAACCGATTCAGACACGCTCGGGACTGATAGAGGCCCGCTATTTGTGCCGACCGTCCTGTGCTATTCGTGTCGAAAGCCGTGCCGAGATCGGAGAGCTAGGCGGTAGTGACTGTCATAATAGCGCCAGTAGAAAGACAATAAAACAGAACGAGTTCTGAAATAATGCGGGAGTCAACACTCTGCACACGATCACAAACCACCGAACACCACCACCACCACCACCACGATCACAAACCACCGAACACCACCACCACCACCACCGCCACCACCACCACTACGACGACCACCGCCACCCCCGCCCCACCAGCCGAAGGAGCACTGGAAGCTGTTGTTGCTCGTAGTAGCTGGTGGGCGTTGGTGGGGTCTTGTCCCCGTGGTCTGGTGATGGTGGGGTGGTGACGGCGGTGATGGTGGCTTGCCTTGCGCCGTCGTCTCTCGAGAACAGTCCAGATTTGTACCTGCAACAAAAGAAGCAACCCGGACCACCGCCACCAAACTCCACCACTACCACCACCACCATCACCGCCACCCCCGCCCCTCCAGCCGAAGAAGCACTGGAAGCTGTTGTTGCTCGTAGTGGCTGGTGGGCGTTGGTGGGGTCTTGTTCCTGTGGTCTGGTGATGGTGTGTCCTGCTGCTGCTGCTGCTTCTGTTGCTTCTGTTGCTGCTGCTGCTGCTGCTGCTGGTGGTGGTGTATACTACTGTAGGTATATGTCAAGCGATTTTATATGTAACTTGATGTACCAGGTGCTCGTTGCATTGGTATACAATATATATAATCTGAGGAAATTATATTATACGAGTTTTAAATGTTTCCACTGCTGCTGCTGCTGCTGCTGTATATACCATTTCACAACAACCACTCCCACCACTTTTTTTTTTTTATACTCCAACTTTTTCATGTTTTTTCTTTGCATTTTCTATGCAATATTATTCCTTGTTTTTTCACGTATACCTACGTACGTATTTCGGGTATTTTTTTATTATTATTATACCTGCACCTACGTACGTATTTGACCTGCCCAGTACACAGCAGTTACGGCCTGCTTACGTAGCACAATTCGACGCGAGAGTTGACAAGGGAAGAAAATGCTGATATATTCTCGTGATAGCTGCTGTATACCAAAGGGTTTTTTTTTTTTTTTGCATTTATTTTGTTATTCCTTTTTTTTCACGTATACCTACGTACTACGTATTTGACCTGAAGAGTACACGAACATGATGCCCTACGTTTCCGACCTGCTTAGCACCATTCGACGCGAGGGTTGACGAGGGAAGAAAATGCTGAAATCTTCTCGCGATAAAAATACGAGGCAAGAACCGTAGGAGAGAGAGAAGAGCAGTTTGTGACCCCGGATCTGAGGTACGACAATTAATAGGATGGAGCGAGAAAGGAAGGACGAAGATAATAATGGGGATGGAAAACAAAAAAAACAAAACGAAAACAAAAATGACCACGAACACCCCATCGATCCACTCCTGTACAAGGTTTTTGCGCTGACGCGCATCGCTTCACGATAAATGTTGGTGGGTGGTGTTGGGACAACCGTCCCAGGGATCCACCGACCCATCCAGTTACTCTCTCACCTATCATACAACCCACAACGCACACCCACCAACCTATATACTTGCCCATGAGCCAAAAAAGGTTTCTGTGCTGACACAAATCGCTTATAATACAAATCGATCCAATCGATGACAATTGCACGAACACAGCAAAAAGAGAAGAACCGCCAACGCAGTAGCTTAATGCAGTTAGGAGTTTGACCACTTGAAGGCGTCTGTCACGCTCCTCATTCCCACCGTTCTTGTAACATGACAACACCATCACCATCACCACACCTGTGTGCCGCCCTTTTTTTCTTCCAAAGCACACCCATCATCAGCTTCTCCTCCCCAAGGCATTTTCTTGGGTCGTCACGGCAGTCCACAGCAGCAGTAGTACGTACGTGTCACATAGTTGTTGTGCAATAGATTTAGGCGTTGTAGCTGCTGGATGGTCGATCGATCGTGCTGTGTGATACCTGGTACTAAACTGCTGCTGCTGCTGCTGCTGCTGCTGCTGCTGCTGCTTTCTTGCTGCTGCTGCCTGTGTATCTGCTGGCACGACGACAATACGTATGATAGAAGAGAAGAACCGCAAGTAAGTATGTACGTATCGATGCCAGCTGGTTGGCGGTTGGTGGTCGTTTTTTTTTTTTTTTTTTGCATTTTTACAAATTTCATGTGATATCTTATTATGTGATATTTATCTCGATTGTACCAGTAGTTTTGTATCTCAAAGATATTTACAGTAATTTTGCACACAACTTTTTGTGACGCGACGCGTATTAATTAATTGTTGATACGATCTTGTGCTAAAATACGACGACGATATATCTATACGTGGTATCACACCACACGCCACTAACCCTAACCCTATGATTTCGCTGACCATTTTATCAATACGTATACGAATAACTAGAACATGACACAACAAAAAGTACTCGTACATAGGAATCAAATCAAATATCACATATAGTCGCACACTCTAAAAACAAGTACGAATGCGATTTCCACTAATTTTTAAAACCTCCACCAAAAAATGTATCTACGAATTACTATACCCGGTGCGTAGACAGTGGATCTCGTGTGGGACTGCTGTATGTACACAAACGTATTTCACATTGATACTTATTTTCTCCCAAAAATGAGTAAAATAAATACCCAACCTGCCCGGGTATATAAAGACCGTTTTTTCTTAAATACCAAGATCAAACGGTCCTTACATTCCAGTCCAAAGGGGTATCATATCAACGAAGATCGAACCTAAAAAAAAAAACACGACAAAATATCTTCACCAACATCGCAATAAAAAAAACCTTTGAAAAAAACAAAAAAAAACACGTTCTCCCGAGCCTTTGGAAGATCCTAGAAAAAAAATGCTTTACCACGGGAGAACATTTTAATCTCCGTGAAGATCCATTCTTCTGCTGTGCTGGCGCCCATGAAAACTTTTTTTTAGCAGCATCACCTATCATCCCCGAGCCAGAGGCACGCAGCCTCCTAGACTTTTGGCTTGCTTGCTAGCAGGCAGAGCAGGGGGCGGGGGGGGACGCACGCGCGGGGGTATAGACATAAAAAAAAAACGCCGCTCCTGCTTGGGGTCGCTCGCGCGCATCCCACCTCACGCTTCTGCGCCGTGTCGTGTCGCCGTGGTCAGGTGGCCGAGGACGGGCCAGCCTCCACGCAAACGACCGCCTTGCCGAGGCGGCGACGACCCAAAGGCATCCGTTTGAGATAATAATATGAGTTTTAACGGCGAGCTCTCATCGCGAGAGATTAACAGCTGCTGCTGCCGAGAGTCGCACCAAATGGAACGGGGCAGGGAGGCTGCCTGCTCACGCTCGCCCTGTGCAGCGGGGCGGCGGGTGCGGGTCCTGCGATGCCGCCGGCCTAGGCTGTGGTCGAGGTGGCGGGCCTCCTTCCCGGTGTTGCTGGCGGTGGTGTTGTCTCTCGGGGGGTTGGCGGTGTCAGCTATGGAGACAACGGAGTGCTTGTACGAGACAACGCTGGATGAGCTTGGGGGAGGCTCACATGAGGTATCGGTCGACGTATCCCATACTTTCGATGGAGTGCCGGCGGCAGACCAAAACTGCCCTCAAGGTGAGTGGCGTATAGTACGGGGACAGGCCTCTAAGGGCAGGGCTCGGTACAGACCGACCCCACACTGCAGTCGTAGAGGGTCGTCGACACGACGATGCTATACCTTGTGTCGGGGGGCTAGCTGCCCGCGCTCCAGCCAGCGTGGCTTGTTGTCCAACCCCCAGGCCCTTTGAGTAGTTTACCACAAAATGAAAGAACTTTGCTTTTCTATACATTTCGGCAAGTACCGGTATATCTCACTCGTTGGTAGTACGTACAAGTTCATCAATGCCGCCAAAACACGAAAGCAGTTCAAAATTCCGGGAGACCATTTCATCTAGCCGCCCCTGATTTGAATTGTCGTGAGAGTGCTGGGGCTACGAGCAGCAGCAGCAGCAGCAGCATTCGGTGGTGAGCTGTGCTCCCATGCGTGGCGCCTTCCACCCTCCGCGTTTGCGATCCGCCCGAGGTGTATATAACCCAGCAGCCGATGACACAGGGAATTTTTCAACGGAAACCGTTCCCCTGGTGTATTTTTTTCTCCACCCCCTCTCCGTCCTTGAACGAACAAACATAATCGTTGCCTCTTTGGGTCTTCTGTTGGTTGAGTCTCCTCCCCCCACCCAAGACAAGACGAGACTCTACACAAGCTCTTGTCTACCCTCCCCACGCCCCACTCCTCCACCTCCTCCTCCTCCTCCTCTCTCTATGTATGTAGTCTATCCCCTCAACACATCTAGCCACCCCCATGCAAAGACGATAGCACTCCTACTCTCAGCCAGCCACCAGCCTGGCAAGCAAAAATATGTCGTCCGGTGCCCACTCACTACCCTCCTTGTACGATCAAAAAATTGTATTTTTGCTTTTTTATCAAAAATTCTTTACAAAAAATAAATCGTACTGGTTTTATAGGGGTGTTCGACAATTTTTGGGCCAAAACGCAAACGGCCGGACATACTTTTTTGTTTTTGGTATTTTTGTCTATTGGGTTGAAAATGAAGTGTTGCCACACCGAAGTGCGAGTACGACCGAAACCACACGAAAGAACAACTGGCTGGGCATGAACCATGAACGAACGACAGAATGGACACGCCAAGCTAGCAAGATGCAAGCAAGATGCAGGCAGAGCTAAAGCAAAGGCACCAAGAAGAATTGGAGTTGCGAGCGATCGTTCACGTAAGCCACTGCTGCTGCTGCTGCTGTTGGTGTTGGTGTTGGTCTATTGTGGTTGCTTTTGCTGCTTTTGCTGCTGCTGCTCCTGCTGCTGGCTGGTGGCTGGTTGATGACTGCTGGCTGCATACTGCTTTGCTTGGCCTTGCCTTGCTTTCTTCTATTTTTTGGCGTTCATGTCGTAGTGCTATTGAGATAAGCATCAGGTGCGGTGAGGTGTTGGGGCATCAGACCTTACACCACCTGGCATCGCGGGATCTTTCCTCTCTCCCTTGATGTTCGCGTTCACATTACATAGGAAGTGATCTGTACCTGGCAATCTGTAACGCTTCCAGCACCGTTAAACTTGACCTGCCATGGGTGGCATGCGGCATGCATGGGCCAGCCGCCAAAGGCTATACAGGGTGGCTACGCTTTAAGAGAGGGATTGTGTCAGGCGTCAGCCTTCAGGACTGTACTCTCTCTGTGGCAACAACACGCTTGGGATTTTGGTCAGATTTAGGCTTCGGCACAGCGCAGAACTAAAAGTTACTATTTCGTACGTAGACCGCTCTTGAATCGGAAAGGGGCATATATTGTACCTGGTACCTGGTATATATCTGGTAGCTTGTATGCCGGTGCCAAAGCAAATCTGACCCCTCTTGAATCGAATTCTCTTTCGTAAATCATACTCGTAACCCCGCCCTGTAGTCTATCATGGAGTGAGTATTGGCGGTAAACTGTAAAAGAGCAGCAGGACTACTACCGCTACTGCTGGTGGCTGTTGGTGTGTTGCTCATGCCGGCCTTCCTCTCTTCACAAATACATACTCGTATCATACCAGGGTATATAAATACCAGGTACGAGGTACGAGTACACCTATACACCAGTTATGTACTGCTGTGCCAGTACGTTGTATACGGACTGCCTGAGCCTTGCGCGCTTCGTGCTCGTCTGTACCAGCTGGTATGTACGAGTTCCGAGCACGTGTCGAGCAGGAACGCCAAGCTCAAGCTTATCCTGCCCTTTTAGTTATCTGTGTATTGAAATAGATATGCATACGTACTCGTAGCTCAGCCGGCCAAGCCTATTGTTTGTTTGAGACGATTGGCAGGAGTTCCTATACCATTCATAGCCGAGGCGTTTCGATCGAGGCTACGAAGTGCAGGGTTGGCACCCCCACCCCCCCTTCTCCCCAAGCCCTTGCTTATGCGCATACCTGGTATATATGTAACACCCCGAACCCGTCTCAATGAATAGCAAGAGAGGGTATAAAAGAGACCTCCCCTCTGCTTACACTGAGAGCCCCGGGTCTGAGTTACGACAGCAGTGTTGGTTATGTTTACAGTAGTTCGAATATATGTATGTGGCGCGCCAACGAAAAACGCCTACTTATTACGACTATTAATACTGTATCTACGTACCAGCTCGTACCAGTACTGAATCGTGATTACTGCTGTAGGTGTACGATATACAACAGCAGTGTGTAACTTAACCCGAACTCCTGCTGTGGATGCAACGTGAATGAATGTGGGAATGATGTGCAGTTAGTTGTGAGTTTTCCAAAGGATTTGGGATTACGAAGCACATGACTGATACGGTACGAATCACGAACCCTTGGTTTGACTTTTGACATCAACCTTGCACCAACCTTGATTATCTTTGTTGACAACAGCAGCAGTACCATATACGGGGTACGTACCCAATATGTACCGAAATATAAGCCCCGTTTGTATATTAATATGTAATCCAAAACGGTGCTTATATTTAGGGACAGTGGTAGTCTATATTCCAAAAATAAAACTATTCTTCGAAGAGGCTAATTCTGTTGGCCCCTGTAGCATGTGGGGTGTGCTCTGCTTTAGGTCAGGTATGATTCCCCTCTTTTCCCTGTTCGTATTTTACCAAAATGTTACATACCGGTCGCGTTGTTCAGCAGTACTACTGCTGTTGTTGTGCTCAGTTTCTGTATATACCGGTCGACGTCCGTACCACGACGGATGCAAAATCCGTTTAAACTACTGCTTGCTGTATCATTCAATGGAGTGTTCCCCGAACTGCTCTGATACCTACAGAAGAGGGTAGCGTTGAGTTCCAAAGGGTGTGTGTAAGCCGTTTAGACCTCAAGGCACCTTAAGGACTGCACACCAATTGTGACGACAAATAACTTCGACTTTGACTCAGATATGTATACGTGTATACACAAAAAAATGGTATACATTGCATATGTTTCTGTACAACAGCAGCAGTGCAGTACTATTTAATACTACTGGCTGTATGTACTCGTCCGAACAGGACAAAAGGTTGAGGTGTTCCTTCCTACTGTAGAGTAATGTACGTCAACGACGAGCAACGTACGTCCCTGGAATCGCATCAAACCGATACCCCCAACGCGCAACAACCCGCGTCTCAGCGCTCAACCGCACCGGCAAGCAAGGACGCAGCGCTCTCTCCCGGGGGGGGCGTGGGGTGTCTTTGTTCCCCTCTGTGATGTAGGGCTGGGATGTGGGTTAGTCGTTGTTGGGGGTATCGGTTTGATCCGATTCCGGGGGCGTGCGTTGCTCGTCGTTGACGCGCATCACCTGTATTAATTAGAACCGAGAACCGACAGACAGGTGCGCTGTTGATTGGTTAACTGATCGGCTGCCGTCGACGCCAATGATAAGGGGCCTATATAGGTATGTACCACAAGCAATTGGAGGGTCCACGTCTCTCTGTGACATACAGCAGTGGTATAACCACCTCCGGACTGGCAATTTTATGTGGTCTTATCTCCATTTTGATCTTATCTTTTACTACTGAAAAAAAATGATCCGACACTGAACTCCCCCAAGTTGTTTGTTTTGCTCGCGACAAAGCCGATTTACCTGGTCTCACCCCACCTGTAGGTCTTAAACCGAAGGGCTTTAAAGTGGAAATGTCACTACTTGTTGTAGCGGAGTGTTGTCACGTTTGAACCACAACGGCAGAGTGTGACGGAGTCCAGGTACGAGATGGACCCAAGGGCAGGATAACCTCCGTATACCCCTGAGCTATACGAGTATGATCCCCTTACGGCAACATGTACACCCCGGTGGTTTTTTAATAGCAGCTAACGAAGGCTAACGAAGACTGCTGAGTTTGAGGTGGGGGGTTCGAGTCTCCGTAAGGAGATTTTTATTCTCGAATGACACCAAATCTATCGAGAGCGCCTATTATAGCGTGGGTATATAGGCACAATTCAACGAGAGTCGACGACGACGGAAGAAAATGCTGAAATATTGTCGAGATAAAAATGCAAGGCACGTACCGTTAGTGGGCAGGGAGGGAGAGAAGAGCCTACTTGGTGACCATGTTGGGACCTGAGTTACGACTACGTGATTACGTGAAGAGAGAGAGAAAAAAAAAAAAAAAAGGGCGAAGATAATAAATGGGATGGAGAAAAAAAAACATACCTGTGGTACACGGAGAAATAGGAGGTTTCCACCATGTATATGGGGGCGTTTCTATTTAGGGGATGTTTCTGAACCTCCAAGAACCAAGAACTGTGATTTTTCCGAGAGAACCTGGCATCGATTTGTGAACCGTTTGCGAACCAAACACGGTAAAAACGAAAAAAACGTAAATTCGCATGCAAGCCTGAACAAATACGACGCGATCATGATAAGGCTGAGAGCGTAACGGTTTGACGATATTCATTTCATATTGTCGGTGTCTCCGTCGATATGTATCGCACGCTGGGACAGGGGAGGGAGGGAGGGAGGGAGGGAAGGTGAATCGGGTTTCGAATAGTGTTGTTGACATTCGTCGAAATCATGAAATCTTAATCTTATACTCGTACCCTCTGAGAGAAGAGGTTGAACGGGCGTGTGTGAACGTACGGATAATGCTGTCGACTGTTTTTTTTTTCAGGTCTTCGTGAGAGGGCGAGCGGGTGAACGGGTGTGAATTTGTCGATATTAATCTAAACCCTGGATGGCTTCTGTAACTTAATACAGTACAGGACTAATAAGAAACAAGCTACTAAGAAAGCCAGGCCGATGTTTAGAGGGAAATAGGAAATTCGGGAGTCGTTACCTTGAAATTAGTGTCGAAAGCCCCCTCTCTCAAATAAGAAATCCAGCCTGGACCAGATTTCCTGTTTTTTATTAGGCGTCCTGTACTGCATCAGTATGCTGCTACGAGCATACCGAAGTTTGCGGGTCGGAGAGGGTGGGTTATGGCTGAAGGGGTGCGGATGGTCTGATTTTGTGTTCGGCGTTTTCAACGAATAACCATATACGAAGTACCAGGTATATAATCCTCGGAGAGGACGAGGGGGTGAAAGGGTGTGGATGTACCGATATTGTTTTCGATGTTTTGTCGAACTCGTTTAGTGACCACAGAACTGGTTGGTCTCTCTAGCATGAAGAATCGGCACGGACACTGGGCGTGCTGGATGTCGACGGGTAGAACGGTCGGTTTACCGTAATGTGAAGATAACACACACAAGGCGTCACACTACTCTTGCTTACTGCAGCGTAGTATCTCTGCTGTGTCGTAGTTTTGTGACCACATAACTGGTACCTCTCTAGGATGAAGAATCGGCACGGACACTGGGTGTGCTGGATGTCGACGGGTAGAAAGGAAGGTTTAATGTGAAGAACTCACACCGGTATATAATAAGATATCATATTATACAGCAAACATGAGTTTCGACAAAATCCTTGATCTCAGAGCTGTCGTTTTTTTTTTTGAAGATTGAAACCACCGTCGTCGTATTATATGTATGATATAATACCTGGTATACGTTTTTTTGTTTTAGCGGCTCTTTGTCTCGTCATGTTTCTTTTTTTATTTTTTGTTTTAGCGGCTCTTTGTCTCGTCATGTTGTCTTTTTTTCTTTTTTTTCTTCGAAGTATTATGTTTCATGCTTGTCCTGTGGTGCAGCTCTCAGCATGTAAAGTCAACAGCGCGGAAGGGTCCAATTTGTAATTTTTGCTTTTTTATAGAAATAAAAAAAAGACATCTCACACAGCACCTCGGCTGCTGTCAGAATGATATCGAGATTTTCGTCGACACTTTCCTGGTTACAAGCTGCGTGTGTGTGATTCGATCGTGCGTCGATCGCGCGTGTGACGCATATATGATAGATATCCTCATGAAACAACTATATAATTTTCGCTCTTTTTAAAATATAGCATACCTCCGACAGATGATGATTTAGATCATACAGGTCATGATCTAGATTATCTAGTTCCTCGCCTGCCGTTGTGAGAGGTTGTGCAAGGACCTGCATATAGTGCAGATCCAACCCAGGAAACATGTTCTAGATCATGCAGATTATACGGGTCCCACCCGGCAACATGAAAGCTAAATCACACAAGATCTGCCTTGAAAGATCTAGATCACCAACTGGGAAGGATCTATCTTATCTATATATTATCTGTCCGAGCTGTGAATGTTATATAGTCCCCATTTGGACTCTGCTATGAGCATCAAACGCAGCTTATATTTCCGGGCAGAGTGGTAGGTCGGTGACTCGCGGTATGGTGTTACATGGCATATACATCTATTGTATATATGGTGATGGTGGTTTCTGGAGCGGGACTCAGTTCGGTGTAGGCCTGTGGTCACCAGGGAACATCCTGGGTTCGTCCCCGGGTTTCCTAGGTGGGTGTGGATGTTGTGACGAGTACATCGGATATTGCTGCAGGAGCCAGTCTCACCTGCGACGTATCAAGATCAACTGTCGAATGGTGTTCAAGTTACAATTATTAATATTAAATATGAGATGTACGTACCAGGTATGTATGCATAGGTATACCATGTTGATGCACCATTCAAGTTTTGAGTTTGTCGTCTGGGTGATCACCTGAGTGTGTCGTCTGAATGTTTGAGTTGATCACCAAACTCGTCGAGAGTTAATTGCAGCACGAGTCTGCAAATATGTCATTTGCAGTTCCTCACCCTGCTTCCGGTTAGCACCCGCACCCCACCCGAATTTTTGCCATCCCTCCGAGACCCCTTTCAAGGGACATAAGGGCCCCCCTTTAAGGGAAATAAGGGATAGCGAACCAAAATAACGCCAACTTTGCTTTGGTGCTACGAATCCTCTTCGAGCAGCGTGAGCGCCTATGATAGCAGTAGGGGTAGGACCACGTTGCGCCCGTGCCGTGCGTTTCCTCGCATTGCATCAACCATTGTAACTCGGACAGCAACCATTGTATCATGACCACCCCCCAATCACGCAGTGGCTGTCGATGGCATCGTCACTTTTTTTCGTCAATTTTCCCTTTAACCCATTCAGAACTGAAAAAAAATATCCCACACCTCGTACTGTACTTCCAAGTATTTTGTCCCCAAAATCGTGGGACCGGTTGTTAAGGGCCCGTTTTAACGATGAAAAAAAAAAATCAATTTGGAAAAAAATAAATCAAATCCGCTCTTCATTGGTCAGGACCCGCACCACCACCCAAGATTATACCCCAAGATCCTAATCTTTGGTGCTGGTGCGTGTGTTGACCAATGAAAAGCGTATTTGAATTTTATTTTTTCACAAATTGAATTTATTTTGTACTCGTTAATATGGGCCCTAAGGGGTTGAAGAGGGTTAAGACATGAACCTACCATATATTTTCACAAGTCGATGCTTTGACCGACCCTTCTCCCACTTGGCACCCTTGCACTACACAGACCTGTTCCTACCCGGTTTTTTAGCCGTCCGAACTGACACTGAGTATATAATCAGCCGGCGGCAGGGCACACCAAGGCACTCTGATCCCTGATCCCGGCTTTATCCGCCATAGTAGGGGTTTCCACTGGAATAGCCACATAAAAACTACGAGGAGTCCAACCTGTAGTTTTCTCGCCCCGCCTGCAGAGTTTGGCCCGCTCTTGAAATTTTGTCTCGGTTCCTATAATCGTGTAAATGTACGAGGACGGCAGGAAACATATACCTGGTACGCCTATAGCACACACGAGAAAACACACACAGAAGCACCGTCCATGGCCGCCACAAAAGGGAAGGAGTACGGTGTGCGACTGCTGTTGTGCCGTGGCTGCCACAGAGTAGAAAACCTCGAGAGCTGGAGGATCGGTGTGATAACACCAGCAGCAGAGCTAAAAAAGCTGAAACTGTGGGGTTTCCATGCTCCTGGGCGGCCCGTTTTCGCGGAAAGTAATCCCTTGAAAACGAGCCGGCTTCGGCTCGCGCGGGCTTGGGCGTTCAGAGCACGGGCCACGGAGCCCGGGCACGGCCCAGACTTGCGCGGTGATGTACACGTGGTCCCCCTGCTTGCCCCGCAGCTGAGAGGGTGAGAACATACCCCAAGACCGGAAGCGAAAAGCTTGCCAATGCGCAAAAATATGCATGCCATTGATGGAACATATGAAATAACAACACGAATGGCATCGCTGTTGATGCCAGGAGGATAGGCCCTCTTGCGGTCGCTTTTAGCATATACGATATATCACACCACATATATATACCATGCATTCAACTATTAGTATTATATTACAGGGATTTATATACTTCGTATATATACGAGTAATGCTACAAGCGCTCATAGTATACCTGGTACGTTTATTTCAGACTGTTTAATTTTAATTTTAATTTAATTTAAATTATTTCTTCCCCCACAAATAGGCACACACGTCCTGAATTCTACAGCCTCAGATTGTGTCCCCCTCATACGGGATGTACATCCTACATGAGGACATATAAAATCCGTAAGTACGCGCGATCGAAGTATTACACTCAGCTGGCAAAGATGAGCTTCGACGAAATCCTCGAGCTCACAGCTGTTTAAAAAAATATATATATATATATACCGGTAGGCGATACCAATCTGACTGGAAATAGAATCCCAGTTTGCACTTGAGCCTTTTTAATAGTACTCGAATCAGACTCCAATCGTCGATTACATTCCAGACAAGAGTTGTATATATTGAAAAAATGAAAAAAAAAAAAAAAAACGACAGCTGTGAGATCGAGGATTTCGTCGAAACTCGTTTTTGCAAGCTGCGTGGGATACTTCGATCACGCGAACGTGGTACATATGTATGATACCAGTTATTATGTAGAGTAAACGTTCCCACCCCATGATATAATTCGATGATGCTGGCACACTGGCACCCTCGGGCTTATACCGGTACCGGCTATCATGGTACCCCTGTTTTTATGAGGTTATCCCACACCCCACACCACGAACCCTTCGGCATTTACTTAAAATGTAACCTGCTGTTGATATATACCTGGGATATTATTGAGAATTGTGAAGAAAAAGTGAAAATATGGCGTTTTCAAGCGTTGTTTTGAAGAAACGTAATAACAGCCATATTTTCACGTTTTCGGCTTTTTTTTTCACCGAAAAGTTTGAAAATTGGAGAATAGGAAGTATTCGTTCGTATTGTTTTGTATAGTACAGACTCTACGTATCAAATATGTATAATACAGCAGTAGTCGTACAATACGTACCAGGTATACATACAGGAATATTGGAAAAGGATCGAAGATATTAAATTGTTTTTGGCACTACAGTAGTACTGTTTGGATGACCAAAAGTCGCCTTCTACGAAGGTATTGTATTAACCCTTTTAAAACTGCAGTCCCGTTTTGGGGACAAGCCACTCTAATTCTAAGTGATTTTTCCCCAAAACGGGACTCCACTCCTGTAAGGGTTAATATTAATAGTTGGTTTCTGCGGTGCCAACGACGCGTACTATGTGCAGGTTGCACCTGCAAATGTTTTTGTGCAGGATGCCGGTTTTAATGGGCCAGGCTGGCCTTTTGGGCCGCATGTTTTTTTTTGGGAAAACGCCATCAAAACACGCGGCGGAGCCGCGTGGCTGCCCCTGCCGACCTCGTACTCCCCAAAGGGTTAGGGTTAGGGTGTGTCTTGGGTTGGCTTGGTCTGGGTCGACGGGCAAGGATGAAATTGGCCACACACAGCCTGCACAAAAACGTTTGCCGGTGCAACCTGCACATAACGCACGCCGGTGCCAACTATGCGACTATTTCGGTTTCCTAGTTTATGGGTGGCTTCTTTGCTATGTACGGGGTGCATATCCCCCCGTGAAAACCCTCGCTCAAGAGAGGGGCAGAGAGAGCTGCGAGACCTTCTGCAACTCATGGCGCATCAAAGCCCGTCGCCATCGACGGTGCCGGCGCCAATGGCAGTGCCGAAGACCGTCTTGGCGTTTCTTTTTTTCGTTTCTTTTATCGTACATGTATGTAAAATGGATCCAAATTGCGTCAGCCGAATAGTCAACTTGCGTCAGATAGTTGCCAGCCAACTATTAGGGGGACCATAGTAATCAAGACCCATCATGTACACTAAAAACTATATATTACACTATTTCTACGAAGCGTATTTGGTCCTGATTACTATGCCCCCCCAAAATAGCAATTAGCCGGGCAGCCCAGACAACTCTCAGCCCACAACATTGCTGGAATGCAATGACGATCAACAACAGCAGTAGCAGTATCGGCTTCCACGAAGCAACGCAGGCGGCTGGCTGACTGCGTGGCTTTGCTGCCAAACGAAGAAACGAAGGCAATTTGGGCGGCTCGCTTCAGAATGAAACAAACAATGCAGGCAAGCTGGGGTGGCTTTTTCCTCCCACACCACAAACCATAGCGCTGCTACTGCTGCTGTGCGTCGGCACGACTTACGTCACAAACTATCAGGCAGTTATCATAATAGTAGGACTAAGTTACAATATTAATAGTCGTTTCCGCTGGTGCCTACTGTTTCACTTACTGGGTTTCCACTTTTAGGAAGGATTGTTGAATGCGGGATACATTTTTCTTGTTTTCGGCGGGGCCCTCGGCCCCTCCCGGGTTCTCGGCCGGGAACGGCTGATTCGTCTCGCTTTGCTCGCCTGACTGCAGTGGGCAATATTAGTCGGCTGGCCACCAGCTGGCTTGCCCAGGCGACTTGCCGACTTGATTCAGTTAGTTGATTGACTAACGGCACCTACCCATTAATTCTTAGTCACAGCTGCGACCTTAAACCTACCGAGTAATGCTTAGAGTCACAGCTGTGACCTTAAACCCACCGATTAATTCTTAAGTCACATCTGTGACGTTAACCATCCAACAAAGCAGTCTACTCGTATACACGCGCAACGTGATATATACTTCTCGTCGTGCTGCGTGCGCACCATGCCACTATTTGATTCCTTTTTCACGCGCCTGAAATATCACGATCTAGATGATCCACATACAGTGTTGTTGTAGCTTCTAACCTGTTGTGAGGTGTTTAATTAGGGCGAGGTACTGGCTGACCCAGTCAGTAGCGATTATACTGCCATCAAAATCAATCAGTATACTGGATTGCAGCAGTATACCGCCTCTCCTCTCTCCTCCCGAAACGCATTTAGTAGGTTTCCATACTATAGTATGGCGTGTTTTTTTGGGCGTACGTTGTCTATAAAAACTACTGGCGAATATACTGGCCAGGTCAATCAATAGATTACTACTTCCAGTAGATTACTATGAATACTGCCAGTACATACTGCTGTGTCAGTGCCCAGCCCTATTTTTTTGTAGGATCTGTCTACCGTAGCTCCTAACCTGCCGTTGTTTTAGATGCTGTACAGGATGATATCATGATACAATGGTTGGTGTCCGAGGGACAATGGTTGCAATGCAAAGAGCAGTCGTACGGAGCGGGCGCAAGCATCATGATCCTACCCGTACGTACTGCTGGACCCGCACGCTGCTCGTATGATACCATAGACGATGTATTATAGTGATGTAGTGGGGAGGAGGGAGAGGAGCCTGCTTTGTGACCCCGGATCTGAGTTACGACTATGGAGGGAGAGGGACAGAAGTGCGAAGATAATAAATGGGATGGAACCAACAAGAAAAAAAAGACGACGACGACGACCGACTCTTGTAGTGTAATAGTAGATGACAGCTGGTAGATAAAACTACTAATACGAGTACGCTTGAAGTTATCGTTGTTTCGTTCGCTATATCGGGGTCCCAGCCTCAGTTTATACTTCAGAGTACATAGGCATTGAATTGTATGTACGTAAGTAAACCATTCGGGCGGCACCGAAAAACATGTTGACATGCTGAAATATAAAAATGTTGTCAGCTGACTATTTTTGTCGTTGTTTACATACCCAAAGAAGTTAAAAATAGAAGTGTGGACATGTCGAAATGTCGGCCAGAACGCAAGAACCTTTACCGTTATTATTAATCTTGGCTGTTTTCACGGGCTATTATTCGATTGGAGATTCAAGATCCTGCGGCTTGTGTGCGGCTGCTGTGCTGCTGTTTGGTGCTGCTGTGCTGCTGCCGTTTCTGCACGTGGTACGCTGCACGTATGGTATTGTATGTACGAGTATGTACATACTGCTGCTGGTGCACATACATGTGATATATTTTACATTTTCCTGACCGTTTTGTTCGGTGTGTTGTCTTGCTGTCTTCACATTTAAACCGATTGAACAGCTGTATTAATAGTTAAACCGTTCTCCCAATCCACCGGCATCCAGAAAATCGAGCATTCTATTCCGCATGCCGTAGCCCGCACGCCCAGTGCTGCTTCGACTACTGCCTTTTCCCATTTTTCACTATTCAAAACTACGATCGACTGCGCGTACTGCCGGCAGTTCGTGTATACTGCTGTACGCTGGACACATAGTCTAAGCATAAAGCAACATTTGTACAGCAGCACATCCTCTCACAAATCTTACGTAGATCCACTCGTTTAGATCTTTCACAAACCTATGATATGTACCTGGTACGTATATACGTGTGAGTAGGTTTGTCATTATATGGTACCAGTATACTGTATACGTATCTATCTCAAATCTACGGTAAGAAGATACTCGTACGCACGTATCATACTTGGTATATACGCATTTTAGCTACGAACATGTTACAGATTTTAGAGTGTTTCGGTATCTTTGATGTGTGTGTGTGTGTGTGTGTTCTTCACATTAAACCTTCCTTTCTACCCGTCGACATCCAGCACACCCAGTGTCCGTGCCGATTCTTCATCCTAAAAAGGTACCAGTTCTGTGGTCACAAAACTACGACACAGAGATACTACACTCAGTGCAGTAAGCAGAGCAGACAATGCAACGCCATATACGACAGGCAAGACCTACCCTGCTAGCAATCCAGGTGCATGCAAGAGAAAAAAAGAGAAAAAAGAAAAAAGCGAAAAGAAAAAATAATAAAAAGTAAATATACTGAAGCAAATCAATAATCAAGCAACCAAATAGAAAGCATGACAAAAAAAGAAAGAAAGTGTCGTGCTTCTCCCAGAGGAGATGCGACCTCCAATAAAAAACCAAATGAAATGAAAGAAAAACTTCATGATGACGCCGTACCGCACCACCATGTTTTTTTTTTTTTTGATCTGGAGTTTTGTTCTTTCTGGGAGAACAACAATACGCCTCCACGGCCGTCTTATGCTCTAATTACCAATAATTACTAATTACTCGTGTTGCACGAAGTATGCGCGTATTACGTACACGTATACTGCTTGTTAATATTTTGAATGCAGAAGTATGCTGCCATTTGTATGATTATGATACTATACGTACTCGTACGTACACAAAGTACAAACAACCAGCAATGCCTTTTTTAATTTTGATATCCCACGTATTTTATACCAATTAGTTTGAAATTGAAATTCATTGATGGGTCGTATCATATACCTGGTACGAATACGTTTTTGTTTTTTGTTTTTGTTTCCGTCCCTTTTATTAACTTTGCCCTTCTTTTATCTCTTCTTCCTATTGATACGCAGTCGTAACTCATATCTGGGGTCACAAAGTGGGCTCTTCTCCCTCCTCCCCCACTACGGAGACGAGAGTCAATATCGTACATCAATTAGTGCCTTGTTTTTTTGGTATGGCTTGTGTCGTTGTGTTCTCGTACCCGGTACGTTGGCATTTCACTTGCTTTCACTCACTCATTTGCCGTTTTTTTTCTCGGGAGGTCTTCTCTGTCTCACAGTCTGTGACCACACAATTAGTATTACGCGTATCTCTCTATTAATAGGACGAATACTCAGGAATCAGAACAGACACTGGGTGTACTGACGTAGTTGGGTAGAAAGAACGGTTTAATGTGAAGACAACACACACAACAAGCAGCAGCAGGCAGCAGGCAGTGTCTATTTTCTATCGCGTATTTTGAATTTGAAAGTTATTGATCGTATCATTGACGACAGTCAAAACTACCATTTTCCTGCGGTACGAGTAGTATACCTGGTACGTATTATTCTGAATCTTGAAACGTCGCGGACAGATCAAAATTGAAATATCAAATGTCAAAATGTCGCAGAATCGAAGAATTGAGAGATGGCTGGTGGAAATCATGAAATCATAAGAGAAGGGAGCAACAGCTTTTTGCGTATGCCGGTATTTATACCTGCTGGGTAAGAGCATATGTACGGTTGTATTTTGTACGGAATTAACAAGGGATACCCGGCGTATGTGTATTCAACGGTACTATGATATCATACCAGATATTATTTTCAACGGTTCTATTCATACCTGGTACACCATACATCGTGTTTTGTATTTTCTACCAGACATGGAGCAAACAGGGTTTATTCACACTTCGTACATGGTGTATATGAATATGTGAATATGTGCATTCAACGGTTTTACTACGAGTATCATGCTATTCATGGTTACCACTGACCAGGTAATTCATACCTTGTGTTTTGTAAGGAACAAACAGGGCATAAACCTTTATATGTGTATTCAATGGTGTCACCATGATATTCAACGGTACACTACAAGTATTCATACATCGCAATGCGTACGGAGCACAAAGGTTATATATCATACACATATTCAACGGTATTATCGCTATTCAACGGTACTACGCTCGCATCATACATAGTATTTTGCAACGGATATGGAGCTAACAGGGTATTCATGTTATAGATTATTCAACGGCACCATCATGCTAATCAACGGTACTATCACGGTTTTCAACGGTACTGTCCATACGCCGTACTTTGTACGGAACAGGGTACACACAATATATGCATTCAACGGTACTATCATGACATTCAACGGTACTGCTGTTCATGCGTTGCTTCTGCTGCGGTTATTATGCGTCAGTATTTGTTTGTATTTCATATACCTGGTATACAGAGTAAGCAGTGGTGGCATGCCAAAGTAATATGACCGCCTTATAAAAGGAAGTCGCCTTAGTCATGCCAGGTTATGAGTAGAGGTGGGAAAAAAACCGGTTTAAACCGGTTATTGGAAACCCAGCAGGCGTGCCCGAGTAGACGGTTTTTGGCAAAATAAACCGCGGTTTTTTGGGCCGGTTTAAACCGGTTAACCGAAAACCGGTTTAAACCGGAAACAACCGCGGTTAACCGAAAACCGGTTTAAACCGGAAACAACCGCGGTTAACCGGTTAACCGGTTTAAACCGGCAGAATCGTACCGACTCTTGACTGATTACACTGCTACGTACAGCAGTAGTAATATAGTACGGGTCGAAGATGACTTGGTTCTAGTGTCTGGGTGACTTGGTAATTGCGTCTGGGCCGAGAACGGTTTTGTTTTAGTGCGGGAGATATAAATATACTTGATTTCAGTGTAGGTATCCTATTTGACTTGGGTTTTGTGTGCGAGTCGAAAATACTTCGTTTTAGTGTGGGTGGTTGAAACTGACTTGGTTTTAGTGTGGGGGCATCTAAATTGTCTTAGTTTTAGAATAGAGATCGAAATTGACTTGATTTTAGTGTTAGGGCTGAATTTTCAACTTGTTTTTTGTGTGGGGGATTGAAGTATAAATTATTTTGTGTGAGGATAGTAATTAACTTGATTTTTGTGCGAGGGCTCGAAATTTGTTTGGTTTTTAGTGTCAGGGCTGAAAATGACTTGGTTTTAGTGTCTGGATGGAAATTGACTGTTTTGGGGGATCGAAGTTCACTTGCTCTTTGTGTGCGGGCCGAAACTAACTTGGTTTTGGTGTGCGGGGCTAAAAGGTGCGCCGTGCACCGCTAAACTCTACTATTAATAACCCGTTAATATTAATAATNCCCTCGGGCTTATACCGGTACCGGCTATCATGGTACCCCTGTTTTTATGAGGTTATCCCACACCCCACACCACGAACCCTTCGGCATTTACTTAAAATGTAACCTGCTGTTGATATATACCTGGGATATTATTGAGAATTGTGAAGAARAAGTGAAAATATGGCGTTTTCAAGCGTTGTTTTGAAGAAACGTAATAACAGCCATATTTTCACGTTTTCGGCTTTTTTTTTCACCGAAAAGTTTGAAAATTGGAGAATAGGAAGTATTCGTTCGTATTGTTTTGTATAGTACAGACTCTACGTATCAAATATGTATAATACAGCAGTAGTCGTACAATACGTACCAGGTATACATACAGGAATATTGGAAAAGGATCGAAGATATTAAATTGTTTTTGGCACTACAGTAGTACTGTTTGGATGACCAAAAGTCGCCTTCTACGAAGGTATTGTATTAACCCTTTTAAAACTGCAGTCCCGTTTTGGGGACAAGCCACTCTAATTCTAAGTGATTTGTCCCCAAAACGGGACTCCACTCCTGTAAGGGTTAATATTAATAGTTGGTTTCTGCGGTGCCAACGACGCGTACTATGTGCAGGTTGCACCTGCAAATGTTTTTGTGCAGGATGCCGGTTTTAATGGGCCAGGCTGGCCTTTTGGGCCGCATGTTTTTTTTTGGGAAAACGCCATCAAAACACGCGGCGGAGCCGCGTGGCTGCCCCTGCCGACCTCGTACTCCCCAAAGGGTTAGGGTTAGGGTGTGTCTTGGGTTGGCTTGGTCTGGGTCGACGGGCAAGGATGAAATTGGCCACACACAGCCTGCACAAAAACGTTTGCCGGTGCAACCTGCACATAACGCACGCCGGTGCCAACTATGCGACTATTTCGGTTTCCTAGTTTATGGGTGGCTTCTTTGCTATGTACGGGGTGCATATCCCCCCGTGAAAACCCTCGCTCAAGAGAGGGGCAGAGAGAGCTGCGAGACCTTCTGCAACTCATGGCGCATCAAAGCCCGTCGCCATCGACGGTGCCGGCGCCAATGGCAGTGCCGAAGACCGTCTTGGCGTTTCTTTTTTTCGTTTCTTTTATCGTACATGTATGTAAAATGGATCCAAATTGCGTCAGCCGAATAGTCAACTTGCGTCAGATAGTTGCCAGCCAACTATTAGGGGGACCATAGTAATCAAGACCCATCATGTACACTAAAAACTATATATTACACTATTTCTACGAAGCGTATTTGGTCCTGATTACTATGCCCCCCCAAAATAGCAATTAGCCGGGCAGCCCAGACAACTCTCAGCCCACAACATTGCTGGAATGCAATGACGATCAACAACAGCAGTAGCAGTATCGGCTTCCACGAAGCAACGCAGGCGGCTGGCTGACTGCGTGGCTTTGCTGCCAAACGAAGAAACGAAGGCAATTTGGGCGGCTCGCTTCAGAATGAAACAAACAATGCAGGCAAGCTGGGGTGGCTTTTTCCTGCCACACCACAAACCATAGCGCTGCTACTGCTGCTGTGCGTCGGCACGACTTACGTCACAAACTATCAGGCAGTTATCATAATAGTAGGACTAAGTTACAATATTAATAGTCGTTTCCGCTGGTGCCTACTGTTTCACTTACTGGGTTTCCACTTTTAGGAAGGATTGTTGAATGCGGGATACATTTTTCTTGTTTTCGGCGGGGCCCTCGGCCCCTCCCGGGTTCTCGGCCGGGAACGGCTGATTCGTCTCGCTTTGCTCGCCTGACTGCAGTGGGCAATATTAGTCGGCTGGCCACCAGCTGGCTTGCCCAGGCGACTTGCCGACTTGATTCAGTTAGTTGATTGACTAACGGCACCTACCCATTAATTCTTAGTCACAGCTGCGACCTTAAACCTACCGAGTAATGCTTAGAGTCACAGCTGTGACCTTAAACCCACCGATTAATTCTTAAGTCACATCTGTGACGTTAACCATCCAACAAAGCAGTCTACTCGTATACACGCGCAACGTGATATCTACTTCTCGTCGTGCTGCGTGCGCACCATGCCACTATTTGATTCCTTTTTCACGCGCCTGAAATATCACGATCTAGATGATCTACATACAGTGTTGTTGTAGCTTCTAACCTGTTGTGAGGTGTTTAATTAGGGCGAGGTACTGGCTGACCCAGTCAGTAGCGATTATACTGCCATCAAAATCAATCAGTATACTGGATTGCAGCAGTATACCGCCTCTCCTCTCTCCTCCCGAAACGCATTTAGTAGGTTTCCATACTATAGTATGGCGTGTTTTTTTGGGCGTACGTTGTCTATAAAAACTACTGGCGAATATACTGGCCAGGTCAATCAATAGATTACTACTTCCAGTAGATTACTATGAATACTGCCAGTACATACTGCTGTGTCAGTGCCCAGCCCTATTTTTTTGTAGGATCTGTCTACCGTAGCTCCTAACCTGCCGTTGTTTTAGATGCTGTACAGGATGATATCATGATACAATGGTTGGTGTCCGAGGGACAATGGTTGCAATGCAAAGAGCAGTCGTACGGAGCGGGCGCAAGCATCATGATCCTACCCGTACGTACTGCTGGACCCGCACGCTGCTCGTATGATACCATAGACGATGTATTATAGTGATGTAGTGGGGAGGAGGGAGAGGAGCCTGCTTTGTGACCCCGGATCTGAGTTACGACTATGGAGGGAGAGGGACAGAAGTGCGAAGATAATAAATGGGATGGAACCAACAAGAAAAAAAAGACGACGACGACGACCGACTCTTGTAGTGTAATAGTAGATGACAGCTGGTAGATAAAACTACTAATACGAGTACGCTTGAAGTTATCGTTGTTTCGTTCGCTATATCGGGGTCCCAGCCTCAGTTTATACTTCAGAGTACATAGGCATTGAATTGTATGTACGTAAGTAAACCATTCGGGCGGCACCGAAAAACATGTTGACATGCTGAAATATAAAAATGTTGTCAGCTGACTATTTTTGTCGTTGTTTACATACCCAAAGAAGTTAAAAATAGAAGTGTGGACATGTCGAAATGTCGGCCAGAACGCAAGAACCTTTACCGTTATTATTAATCTTGGCTGTTTTCACGGGCTATTATTCGATTGGAGATTCAAGATCCTGCGGCTTGTGTGCGGCTGCTGTGCTGCTGTTTGGTGCTGCTGTGCTGCTGCCGTTTCTGCACGTGGTACGCTGCACGTATGGTATTGTATGTACGAGTATGTACATACTGCTGCTGGTGCACATACATGTGATATATTTTACATTTTCCTGACCGTTTTGTTCGGTGTGTTGTCTTGCTGTCTTCACATTTAAACCGATTGAACAGCTGTATTAATAGTTAAACCGTTCTCCCAATCCACCGGCATCCAGAAAATCGAGCATTCTATTCCGCATGCCGTAGCCCGCACGCCCAGTGCTGCTTCGACTACTGCCTTTTCCCATTTTTCACTATTCAAAACTACGATCGACTGCGCGTACTGCCGGCAGTTCGTGTATACTGCTGTACGCTGGACACATAGTCTAAGCATAAAGCAACATTTGTACAGCAGCACATCCTCTCACAAATCTTACGTAGATCCACTCGTTTAGATCTTTCACAAACCTATGATATGTACCTGGTACGTATATACGTGTGAGTAGGTTTGTCATTATATGGTACCAGTATACTGTATACGTATCTATCTCAAATCTACGGTAAGAAGATACTCGTACGCACGTATCATACTTGGTATATACGCATTTTAGCTACGAACATGTTACAGATTTTAGAGTGTTTCGGTATCTTTGATGTGTGTGTGTGTGTGTGTGTTCTTCACATTAAACCTTCCTTTCTACCCGTCGACATCCAGCACACCCAGTGTCCGTGCCGATTCTTCATCCTAAAAAGGTACCAGTTCTGTGGTCACAAAACTACGACACAGAGATACTACACTCAGTGCAGTAAGCAGAGCAGACAATGCAACGCCATATACGACAGGCAAGACCTACCCTGCTAGCAATCCAGGTGCATGCAAGAGAAAAAAAGAGAAAAAAGAAAAAAGCGAAAAGAAAAAATAATAAAAAGTAAATATACTGAAGCAAATCAATAATCAAGCAACCAAATAGAAAGCATGACAAAAAAAGAAAGAAAGTGTCGGTGCTTCTCCCAGAGGAGATGCGACCTCCAATAAAAAACCAAATGAAATGAAAGAAAAACTTCATGATGACGCCGTACCGCACCACCATGTTTTTTTTTTTTTTGATCTGGAGTTTTGTTCTTTCTGGGAGAACAACAATACGCCTCCACGGCCGTCTTATGCTCTAATTACCAATAATTACTAATTACTCGTGTTGCACGAAGTATGCGCGTATTACGTACACGTATACTGCTTGTTAATATTTTGAATGCAGAAGTATGCTGCCATTTGTATGATTATGATACTATACGTACTCGTACGTACACAAAGTACAAACAACCAGCAATGCCTTTTTTAATTTTGATATCCCACGTATTTTATACCAATTAGTTTGAAATTGAAATTCATTGATGGGTCGTATCATATACCTGGTACGAATACGTTTTTGTTTTTTGTTTTTGTTTCCGTCCCTTTTATTAACTTTGCCCTTCTTTTATCTCTTCTTCCTATTGATACGCAGTCGTAACTCATATCTGGGGTCACAAAGTGGGCTCTTCTCCCTCCTCCCCCACTACGGAGACGAGAGTCAATATCGTACATCAATTAGTGCCTTGTTTTTTTGGTATGGCTTGTGTCGTTGTGTTCTCGTACCCGGTACGTTGGCATTTCACTTGCTTTCACTCACTCATTTGCCGTTTTTTTTCTCGGGAGGTCTTCTCTGTCTCACAGTCTGTGACCACACAATTAGTATTACGCGTATCTCTCTATTAATAGGACGAATACTCAGGAATCAGAACAGACACTGGGTGTACTGACGTAGTTGGGTAGAAAGAACGGTTTAATGTGAAGACAACACACACAACAAGCAGCAGCAGGCAGCAGGCAGTGTCTATTTTCTATCGCGTATTTTGAATTTGAAAGTTATTGATCGTATCATTGACGACAGTCAAAACTACCATTTTCCTGCGGTACGAGTAGTATACCTGGTACGTATTATTCTGAATCTTGAAACGTCGCGGACAGATCAAAATTGAAATATCAAATGTCAAAATGTCGCAGAATCGAAGAATTGAGAGATGGCTGGTGGAAATCATGAAATCATAAGAGAAGGGAGCAACAGCTTTTTGCGTATGCCGGTATTTATACCTGCTGGGTAAGAGCATATGTACGGTTGTATTTTGTACGGAATTAACAAGGGATACCCGGCGTATGTGTATTCAACGGTACTATGATATCATACCAGATATTATTTTCAACGGTTCTATTCATACCTGGTACACCATACATCGTGTTTTGTATTTTCTACCAGACATGGAGCAAACAGGGTTTATTCACACTTCGTACATGGTGTATATGAATATGTGAATATGTGCATTCAACGGTTTTACTACGAGTATCATGCTATTCATGGTTACCACTGACCAGGTAATTCATACCTTGTGTTTTGTAAGGAACAAACAGGGCATAAACCTTTATATGTGTATTCAATGGTGTCACCATGATATTCAACGGTACACTACAAGTATTCATACATCGCAATGCGTACGGAGCACAAAGGTTATATATCATACACATATTCAACGGTATTATCGCTATTCAACGGTACTACGCTCGCATCATACATAGTATTTTGCAACGGATATGGAGCTAACAGGGTATTCATGTTATAGATTATTCAACGGCACCATCATGCTAATCAACGGTACTATCACGGTTTTCAACGGTACTGTCCATACGCCGTACTTTGTACGGAACAGGGTACACACAATATATGCATTCAACGGTACTATCATGACATTCAACGGTACTGCTGTTCATGCGTTGCTTCTGCTGCGGTTATTATGCGTCAGTATTTGTTTGTATTTCATATACCTGGTATACAGAGTAAGCAGTGGTGGCATGCCAAAGTAATATGACCGCCTTATAAAAGGAAGTCGCCTTAGTCATGCCAGGTTCCTTATGAGTGCCATTCCCCAGTGGCGCCAAGCAATTTTGCAATTTTGACCGCCTTATATCGGGATACCGCCTTACTCAGACCGCGTTATTGGTTCACCCCCACTGCTGTTACCTCTATCGTTCGAAACAGGGTACGGCGCGTTGGTGCTGGAGCTGAGAACAGGGATGGGGAACATCCGTGCATTGTTTCTCGACATCTCCGTTAACTACGGGCTTCTGTCGACGTTAGATGACCACGGCCCGACCCTCGTTGATGCCGACCGGGCGACTAGCCTTGGCCCGGTCAATGTTGGTGAGTGCTCATCGGGGTGGGGATGGTGGCGGTGGTGGTGGTGGGTGGTAGTGGGGAGGACGGGGCATGTCGTGGTGGTAGGTGGGCGGTTGAGATAGGAGAGGGGGTGGGTAAGGGTGGGGGGGTTGTGGGCGTTGGGTGTGAAGGTGGTGGTTGGGGTGGGGGTGGGTGTGGCCGTGGCGGGGGCGCGCGGGGGGGGTAACCACGGTTCCGAGGTGCAGGGTTGGGGGTGATGTTGGCTGTGGCCAGTCGTAGGGTGGGGCGTAGTACGTTGGTGAGTGGGTGAGGGACATGATGTTGATGAGGGGGGGGGAGGGGGCTGGACGGTGAGGGGATGGGGGTAGGGTAGATGGTTGGGGATCGGAAGGCCGGGGAGGGAGGGTTGGTGGGTGTCGTGGTCGACGGAGCCGTGGTGTTGTTAATGGGAGGTAGGTGGTGGTGGTTGTTGTGGGGGTGGGGGTGGGGGGGAGGCCTGTGTATATTATAAAACCGGCGTCGCTTGAAGTTACAATCAATACCTGGTACGTCGTATTTTTGTCTAGCCCTCTGACCGAGCTGCGTTATTGCATTGTTTCTACATATAGCTTGAACGCTTGCTGCGTCTGTTTGTTGAGCTGCATTGTTGTCGCGTAAACTGGAACGGCTGCTGCTGCCTCTGCGTCTGTTCTGTGTATGCTCCGTGCGCGCTGGGATCAGAATATAACGGGGTGGATTCAGCATCGGGGATCGTTCCTCAGGAGACCGGAGCTTTCGACATGGGCATGGCCTTTGGCGACGGCGTCTGCTCCACTGACGAGGTAAGTTTATCTCCGCTTCCACTGGACCTGTCATCCATATGCAAGTCCACCTCACAACCGGTTCTTAGTAGGATGCAGCTCACCCTTCATGCGACTCGCCGAGCACCTCACGGCGCTTCGCGCTTGGTGCTAGCAATGCCTGCCTGGTCGGCGAAAACCCGACATGCTCCGTCCCGGGTTGTAGGGGTGCTATGGTCATACGTCTACGGCCACACCCCCGTCCCCGTTCCTGCCTCCGGGGTTAAATGTGGATTTTTTCGGAAATTTGGAAATCTGGACAACTTTCATTTCAAACATTACGAGTACGAGTAGTGCACAGAGCAGTGCACAATTTTTTTTTCATTTTTCCCACCAGCCTTGCGAAAGGGCCACTTTTAACTTTCTCGCCCCCCCTAGCTATGCCGAAGTAACACTATTGTTTTTATATCTGCCAGCACCGTTCCGTGTGGTATCCACTTGGTATTCCCACAAGCTCGATCAACCAAACAACGCCAGTTGCTGCTGTCAAAGTGAGCTACGTCATATGAACCATAACGCCGAATTATCTCTATGATAACGCCGAATTCTCTATGACAGCAAACTTGCAGATTATTCTCGTATCGGTTCCCGATCCCTAATAATACTTCCCTTTTTGTTGCTGCTGTCCGTGCGTGCGCGTGCATTATACGTGCCATATTCGACATACGGGTGTATTTAAACGCGCTTCACGTTTTTCAGGAGAGCCTTCACTACCTTGCTGTGAGGATCGTCGGGTGTGGCTTTACCCTGGCCCACCTTAAGTTCCAGAGGATTAGCGTGGTGACTAGTTGTATGGGGGAAGATTTGGAGTCCGACGTGTCAACGCTGGGCTATGGGAGGGTGGTGCCGGACGAGTGCTCCGTGGGAGAGGTGAGTTCTACTTTCGTTTTTGGGCGGTGTCATCTGCCTTAGTAACGGTTTTTGATCGTTTTTGACGGTTTCATCGTTTTTTGGGTGGAGACTCACGGTGCGTTGACGGTTTAAATATTTTGCGACGGTTTTTCATCGTATTTGGGCGGTGTCATGATGCGCGACGGTTTTGTATTTTTAACGGTTTGGTCAGATTTGGCTGTTTTATCTTGTTCGACGGTTTCGTGTTTTTTCGGTTGCATCAGTTTTTTTTTTTTTTTTTTAATTCGGTTTTCGATCTTGTTTTTACGGTTTTTGTGAGTTTTGACGGAACAGCGCGCTTGCTCCGTGGAAGAGAAGAGCGCTTCTTTGGAGTGTGTTTATCTTTAATCACCATTTCGTCGGTTTTTTCACACGGTTTCATCTTGTTTTGACGGTTACATCTACGTCGGGAAATGGGGATCTGATATCATCCGTCCGGCCGAGGGATCTGATCTATCTATCTGCCCCCCGAAATATCTCGTACTTAGATGATGAACTGAAGACCTGGTATGACCTGTGACCGATGTGTGCCTCTATTCATCTATCCCACGCCACCCCTCTCGCCCTAAAAATTATCAGGTGTTGGAGCATAGCTTAGGTGAAACCTCCTCCTCCGCCTCCTCGGCTACGGGGGTGGGGAGTGGTGGTAGTGGCGGCAGTAGCGGTAGTAGTGCGAGCGGAAGCGGCAGCGGAAGCGGCGTTAGCGGGGGGGGGGGGGGGGCGGGGGACGGGGAGGCGAGTAGCGGGTTGACGGACTGCCAGGGGCTGGTGAACGTGCTGGAGCTGGAGAGTCGGTCAGCGGTCATTTCTATCTCGGAGGATGAGCCGCTTTTGTTTTCGACAAGGTGAGTACTATTTGCTGTTGTTTTTTGTTTTTGTGATTTTGTCTGATTGATTGTTGATCAACCCCTCTTGACCCATTCAGAACCGAAAATAAATGTCCCACACTTATTCCAAGTAGTTTGCCCCCAAATTCGTGGGACCAGTTATTGAGGGGTGAACCCATTCAGAACTGAAAAAAATGCCCCACACTGATTCTGTCGTAAGGGCCCATATTAACGAGTACAAAATAAATTCAATTTGGAAAAAATAAAATTCAAATACGCTTTTCATTGGTCAACATACGCACCAGCACCAAAGATTAGGATCTTGGGGTATAATCTTGGGTGGTGGTGCGTGTTCTGACCAATGAAAAGCGGATTTGATTTTTTTTTTTTCCAAATTGATTTTTTTTTCCTTCGTTAAAACGGGCCCTAAGTAGTTTGTCCCCAAATTGGTGGGACCAATTCTTAAGGGGTTGAGGCTTCAAAGGGGGGAAATCGACGAAAATAGTGACGGTTACAGCAGTAGTAGTAACGGCCACGGCGTGATTGGGGGATGATATGATACAATGGTTGCTGTCCGAGTTACAATGGTTGATGCAATGCAAGGAAACAGACGGCACGGGCGGAGTTTGTTTAATGATGATCCTACCCCGTACTGCTGAGCTCTCACGCTGTTCGTGGACTGTTCATGTTCATAACGCCAAAACATCAAAGTAACCGCCCCTGAACGCCGCCCTCAACTGCCCCCCCGCCCCGCCCCTTTACCGCCGCTTCAACTGTGTACATTTTCTTTGTTAGCACGGAGGATTGCGCGTATCGCACGATCACCGTAAGCCTCGAAGCCTGGGAAGGGAGTTCCGTGAAAGCGGCATTTTTCGACTTCGAGGTATGTCAACCCGGGCTGCGATTGTAACTGTATGAGCACGTGTTTCCCGGGATGGATGTTTATGACGCAGGTTCTGCTCAACGTTTTCACAAGGGCAGCTGCTGTAAGGTCCAACAGGAGTAGGTTATCTATGATAGTTGTTGATAAGTCGGATCTGTGAGCTTTTGTTTATTTGTGTCGCTTTTTTAAATTGTGTCTCGGCAACGTTCTGAACAATGCCCCCCTCCCCCTCTCCCTCACTTCCCCCTCCCCTCCCCTCCCCTCCCCCCCCCTCAGTGAAACGGGTTTTACGCAATATACGGGAAATAAAAAGTTGTGTGCACCCGAAATGTTGAAGGTTTCTCTATTAGGAGTAGGAACGGTGCTCCGTGGCGAAAAAGACGCGTGCTCAACGGTCAAATTACTAAGGCAAGCAAGAAGTGAGTACCCCCCTCCCCCCTTTTCCCCTCCCCTCTCTTTTGTGGCCGTCAGAACAAGGATTTGGATCACTTGGAGCTAACGGCGACACTGGTGTCGCCAACGGACAAATCCGTGGAAATTTCTTCGGAAAAGGTGGACCAATCAGATCTGTCGGCCATCGACGGTTTCGACTCTGGCAGCAGCCGCTTCGACATGGCCATCGCGTTTGAGGGCGACAGCTCTTCCATTACCGTCAACTTGAGGGTGAGGATACGAATCCATAGTACCGTTGGGATTTAGCGCCGTTGTGTGAAGGTGAAGGTTATTAGTCTTTGAGGAAAGATACGTTGTCGTTTGAGGGCGGCAGCTCTCCCCTTACCGTCAAGTTGAGAGGAAAGACACGTACGTTGGGTAAGGCAAAAGGAGAAAATGGCCGTTGGGAAATAGTGCCGTTGTGTAAAGATAAACGTTCTTTGGAGAAGGATATAATGCCGTCAACTTGAGGGTAAGGATGCATAGTAATATTACCGTTGGATATGGATAAGTTTTCCGTTGGGGTTTAGTGCCGTTGTGTGAATGTTAATAGTCTTTGGGGATAGACACGTTGTTGTTTGAGGGTGACAGCTCTTAGCTTACTGCCAACTTATAAGGGAAATGATACATACTAATAGTATCGTTGGGTGAAAGGAGAAAGTTATGGGGAACATGCCGTTGTGTAAAGACAAGTGTTACTTGAAGGATGCGATGCCGTCAACTTGAGGGTATTGATACATACTAGTGGTACCTCCCTCCCTCTCCGACCGCCCCTCGCTCCCTCCCTCCCCCCCCCTCCCTCCGTCTCGAAAGGGATACGTGGTCAATGGTCAAATGACTAAGGCAAGCAACAAATGAGTACGCTCCCCCCCCCCCCCCC
>MEHQ01000128.1:499901-673435 GCA_008828725.1 Saccharina japonica | reverse complement strand
TCGCCTCCCACCACCTAAATAAAACCCCCATCACCCAATCCCGGCGTTCCGCTGCCCTACCTCCCCCCCCACGGCACCGCAGACCCGCCCACTAGCACCAAATCCTTCCACCCTGCTAAGCTGTAACTCACCACTAGGACGTTGGCGACAGAGTACCCACGAGCAGAATGAGGCAGTGGATCCAAACCTTGTATGAACTCTGCCAGGCACGCTGGTAGCCCGGAAAGCCTCGGCGAGAAACAGGAAACATTGACCAGCTGATTAAAGTCATGAGGGTCGTCGCGTACAAGAAACGTGAAGTTGGCACCGAAATTGAAGATCACAAGAAGAGCCAGGGTGGGAGGAGGGCTGACAAAACGAAAAAGCAAAAAAGAATGAAAGCAGGGAGCATGACAAAAAAAAAAAAAAAACAAGCGTAAGACAGACAAAAACAGTAGTTAGCAAACGCCACGAGACGACGTACAGCAGAGGAAGGGGACCGGGCGAGGGAATTGAGAGAGGCGCGTATAAGATAGCACATAGACAACAAGGTTCGGGAAAGATGCGCACTGCCCGAATAATATTGTTTTATGATCCTGTTACCTGCAAAAAGCACATCAACAACAACAAAACCAACTCTGTATCCTAAAATATAAGGAAAACTGTTGTGCCCGATGGTATAATACTAATGTAATCGGGCATATGTCACAAGCGCAGGGATCTAATATTATACGCGAAACAAGTCGGTCGACATAACGAAGCCTAGTCACTCAAACACAACAAGGACCCATAACTTCGTCCTTCCCACAAATAGACAAGCGCGTCACCCCCACTACACTCATTTGATTTACTAGAGGACAAATACATCCCACGCGTCGCCATCACTTAACCTCCCTAGCACAATACACGACGAGTAGGAATCCTCCGACGACGAAGCGCGACCCTAGAAGACGCCGGAGTCGCGAATCGTCCCCCGACCTCCGTCGTCCAAGACCACCAATCGAAGTCCATGCCCAGCGTGCACTCCCACACCATCGCCTCCATCCGAGACAATCTACCCCTCGAAGACATGCTGCGATAGGTGCCCGATCCAAGGTTCGACACGACCAACACAATAACGAAGGCTACAACCAAGACCACCACCACTAACCGTCAACGCAGTCAACGCTAAGAAAACCACCAGGAGTCACCAACCATCGCCTCCACGACCACCGCCGCCTGCTTCGCTATAACTATCCAGTCGCTACAGCACCTGCGCCAATCTACCAGACAAACTTACCCCGAACCTCGTGCTGACCGCGAAATTCACGTCCTCGATTACGCCGCCATAATCGTGAGGCCGGGGGTTCTGGGGCCACCGATACGCCAAGCCCGCAGCAAAGCGTCCGATCGCGGAACTCTTCGGAAGACAAGGTTGAAGCCTGCAGCTATCGAGCCGAGATCGACTCAACTCCTTCTCTCCTCCTCCCCCTCCCAGCCTTGCATGAAAAACCACTCCCGAGGAGGTTTACCCGCGCCCGGGCTCCCAGCGATCACCCCAACCCATTCCAGCCTCTCCCCCCGCCGCCGCCCCGTCTGCGAACGCCGGGATGATGAATACCGTTCGTGAGCTGCCTCCGAGTGTGACACCGGTCGGCGTTACCTCAACAGAAATCACCAATCACCCGGGGTCCAGGTTCGTTAAATAAAGGCGCTTCCCTTCCGAACATAAGCCAAGCGATACTCTCCCGACACCCACCACCACCCCCGCTATCACTGGGGCGGGGGGGTATTTAGCCGTGTTAATGTTGTGGGGCCCTGCGATACACAGAAACTACGACCCAAATCGGGTGCATTGTTCAGGTGAGTCTAACAGGAGGGAAATCAAACTGCGTTCGTAAGCTGTAATCAAGCAGTGGGCCTGCGGCGCGCAGCCAACCAGCAATAATGGCGGGAACAAATTTTGTACGAATACTAGGACAAAATAACGGCTAAGAGCCTTCGCAGAGCCGAGTGCGCTGTAGATCACCTCTAATCTTCGCTCTGGCGGTCTAAGGCACACCACGCGGAGCAAGCGCGGTATATGGAGGTCAGGAAGCGGTCATTAGACACGGTCATGTAGCAGCATAGGGCGGGGAGGAAAAAAGACGTTTTGCAAACGGAAGGAGGAAGCGAGCAAAAGGCATTATTACATACAGCGGCGACACGGATTAATTCGCCCAAGCGCCAAAGATCATAGATTCAGATCTAGAATAACGTGATACTATGAATATATGGAAATATAGATCTAACAATCATTGATCTAACAATCTCATCTAAACTCATTATCTATACGTCTAACTGTCCAACAATGACATGCAGGATCTTAAAAGTACCAGCATCCAACCACATGATGCCCTACATATCAATAGCAGATTATACGGGTCACTAACCGGCAACATGAGCTACATACGTATATACCGGATCATCCTAAACAAAATCAGGAATCATCTGGCCGGATGAAAGGTCTGGGCTGCTTATAGATCATCCAGTGGAAAGTAGTGATATAATCCATACTGTAGATGGCTCCTGATCGAGCATGAAAAGCGAGGGTAGCAGGAAATCGAAGGCGTGCGAAGTCACTGTCCCCAAACCCCTTCGCCCACACGCCCCCGACCTAAGACTCAAGGCGCAACAACCCTCACAAAGACGGAGCATTGCGCGCGTTGGCGGCAGGCATTCAAGTAAACTGACCTGGACCGCAAAAAACACCGAAGGTTCCCATCCCGGATGTGTGTAGGGAGATGCACGAGAGATGGATCTAGTCAATCGGACAGCGACTGAAACGGCCTGATGCACTAGTATGTTTGACGGAGCGCTCGTCGCAATGATAGGTCATTATCAGATAGCGTAACGGGCCGATGCAATCAACACTATAAGAGATACAAATGAATTTACCACGCAACACCCTCACACAACCTAAACCACGTACCGGACAACCAAGCCCCACCGTTCACTGTCGCTACCAGAAGTGGTACGTTACCTGAACTCCACCCCTTGATGGCCATCAGTCCAGCCAGTTATAACCCGTTTACATTAAAGCGTCCGAGTCGTTGGGTAATACATGGTTTGGACTGTCTTTCGGTTCGGCGTGTTGTCAAGCGAGGTAGATAGAGGCCATGAGTGACAGAGGTCGGCGAGCTAACACAAGTATAACTAGATAGGCCTAGGATCTGGCGTGCTGGCCGCGGATCCCATTGGCAAGTGCTAGAGACGAGAGAGGTAAGCCGGCTGCCCTGAGAAACATCCGGAGCGAAGGCAAATCCAAGGCTGGGAGCGAGGGACGCGAGCCGGAGGATGAGAATGAAAATGGTGGTGTGTGTGGGAGGAAAGGGGGGGTTTACCGGGCTCGCGTCAGTAAATATGCGTTGTGGGATATGCAGGTGGTGTGGCTGGGCAGTATGGGACGGGGAAGGGGTTGGCACAGAGTATGTGATTTATCAGCCGAGCGAGAGAGCCAGCTAACGAACGCAACGTACCAAGTGAGGTAAAATGCGATCAATAACCAACCAACATTCCTAACCTTGGCGGCACAGCCAAGCCAATGAGCAATCACACCAAAAGACCAAGACTCAATTAAGCTCACTAATCCAGTCGAGCGAACGCCCAACCCAAGCTACAGCGCGAAACACAAATCTCAAAAGCACCAAGGCCAAGACCAGAACGCGAGACCGAAGGCCAGAGTCGGTAAAGCATGCCACATCCACGCCTACCAAATCTAAACCCATTCAACCACCAACAAACCAAGTCAAGAATCAAGTAGAGACTCCAGAGAGACCAGTGTACAGACACCGCCATCGCAACCCAACCCACTACACAACCCAACCCAATAAAGCAGAGAAAGCGGCGGAGAAGATATCACACGACAGAGCAACATGTGCCGAAGAAGAATGCGGCCAGATACAGTGCGACAGAATAGGGGAGGCGAGTCGGCAGCGAACTGAAGCGCATGTACATCAAAGGAGCCGCGAGGCACTGCGACCTCCAACCGATCAAGGGCGACAAGCGTGCCGGCGCTCGACAGACGAAAGGAGAGCGAAGAAGACAAAGAAGACAAAGAAGATGATGACGATGACGGGAAAGGAGAGCTGTTGTGCAGTATGGCCCAGAAGCGCTCGGGGTGAGGAGAAGCGGGCGGAAGGGGTGGTGATGTCCTCAGATTGGTGCAGCTCCAGCCGAGGGTCGGCAAGGTTGTGACTGGGAGCCTAGGTAGGTGATGACCAAAGGTGGCTCGTTCGTGCGAGGTGTCTATCGTGAGCCCACCCTGCCATGCGAACACGCCCACAAAGCGAAAGCCCGGCGGCAAAGGGAGAGAAGCGAATCGCACCAACACAGAATTGGCAGACAGCGTAAAGACGGAGGGACCCCCCCCCCCCCCGTCCCTCCGTCTTTACGTGTCTGCCATCTGTGTTGGTGCGCTTCGCTTTCTCCCCTTTCCCGGGCTTTCCGCTTTGTGGGCGTTTCGCATGGCAGGGGTGTGGGCTCACGATAGACACCTTCGCCACGAACCGAGCCACCTTGGTCATCACCTACCTAGGCTCCCAGTACAACCTTGCCGACCCTCGGCTGGAGTGCACCATCGAGGACATACCCACCCCCGCGCCCACCCCGGCGCCTGGACTGCCAACACCCTTTCCGTCATCGTCATCATCTTCTTTGTCTTCTTTGTCTTCTTCGTCTCCTTCGTCTGTCGAGCCCGGCACGCTGTCGCCCTTGATCGGTGGAGGGGTGCCCTCGGCGGCTCCTTCTGATGATGGGCCTTCGTGGATGCCTGTGATGTCATCTGGGGCGCCTTCTGGCACTGGGATGCCTACGGTGAGCTTTGGCTTTCGGTATGGGTTGGGTTGGGTTGAGTTGGGTGGGGTTGGGTTGGGTTGGGTTAGATTGGCTTCTGTTTCGACTTGACTTGACTTGACTTGGGTTTGTTTGGGCTGGGTTGAATTGGGTTTAGTTGGATTGGCATGTGGATTGGCTTCTGGCTCGGTTTGTCTTGGCTTGGCTTTGGATTGGCGCGCGCTTAGCTTGGGTTGTGGCGTTCGCTCGACTTATAGTGACTTTGGATTGGCTTGGCTTTGGGTTGGATTGGCTTGGCTTGGCGCGCCAAGCTTGAATTTGGTTGGATTGACTTGGATCGCATTTTACCTCGACTTGGTACGTTGCGTTACGCTTAGCAGGCTCGCGCTGATAACACATACCTGCCCACCCCTTCCCCTCCCCATACTGCACCACACCACCTCATATCACAACGCCATATTTACCTACAGCACCCTAACCCCCCCCTTTCCCTCCCACACACACCCCACCCCCCATTTTCATTCTCATCCTCCGTGCCACTCCCTCGCTCCCACCTTGATTTTGCCCGCCCGGATGTTTCAGGAGCCGGCTTCCCCTTCTTCTACCTTGCCAGGATCGCCCAGCCCGCCCACCACCTTCGCTACTGCTGCCCCGACCTCGTCACCCACTATGGCTCCCTCTGCGGCGCCGACCTTCATGACCGTGGTGGAGAGGGGGGGCAGTGTCACGGGTACCCTTCAGGTAGGAGTGGTGGGGGTGCTCGGAGTGGTTTAGGGGAGGGGGCGGGTGTACTCATATAGTGCATGGCCGTAGTCGTATGACCATAGGGGAGCGGATGTACTCACATAGTGCATGGCCGTAGTCGTATGACCATAGACCCTCGCATCCCTACAATGCCGAGATGGAAAACGTCGTGTTTTTGCGAGCCAGGCAGATATTGAATGCCTGCGCCAAGCGCGAAGCGCTGTGGGGTGTTGAGCGAGTCTTAGGGGGGGCGGGGGGGGGGTTGGGGGAGTGACGCACCCTCGATGCCTACCTACCTTTCATGCCTCGATCAGATCTACAGATGGATTATATCAACTATTTCCACTGGATGATCTATAAGCAGCAGACCTTTTCGGGCAGATAGATTCCTGATCTGTAGGATTTCGGTATATACGTATGTAGCTCATGTTGCCGAGTAGGACCCGTATAATCTGCATGATATAGGGCATGTTCAATGTGTTGGATCTGTACTATTTAGATCCTGCACATGTCATTATGGCAAGTTAGGAGCTAGATAATGAGTTTAGATGATGATTCTAGATCATGATGTTAGATCATGATCCTATATCAAACTATCACGATCTAAGATCATGATGTGTCCGATGTATAAAGCCTTTTCTCCGCTTCCTACCTTCCTCTCATCAAACGTTTTTCTTCCCTCCCCGAACCATCCCTGCACATGACCGTTTGAACCGCCTGCCTCAATAGGTTTCCGGTGTAGACCCAGACGCCGAAGAAGAGGAGATCTACAGCGCCGCTCGCGAAGGCTTAGCCGCAGTATTTGGCCTAGATTCGGTACAAAATGTCGCGGTGGCGGCCGCCGGCACGCTTGAAACAGCACGCGAGGATTTCGATAGTGACGATGACGATGGTGGTAGTTCTAGTGCTAACGGAGGCGGTAGTGATAGCGGGGGTGGGGGTGGGGCTGGGGAGAGACGGTTGGCTTATGTTCGGGGGAAGGCGTCTTATTTACGACCTGGCGGTGATGGTGATTCTGTTGAGGCTAACCGCCGACCGGTGTCAACCTCGCGAGAAGCTCGAGGGTCGCAGGACGGGGCGGGGCGGGGGGAGAGGTGGAATGGGTTGGGTGATCGCTGGGAGGAGGGGGGGGAGTGGTTTTATGAAGGCTGGGAGGGGGAGGAGGAGGAGGAGGAGGGGATAGCTAGCAGGCTCAACCTTGACCGAAGAGGTTTCGCGATGGACGCTGTTGCGGCGGGATCGGTGGCAGAACCGGCCACCGAATATGCGGCGGAATCGAGGACCGAATTGCGGTCAGACCGAGGTTCGGGTGTTGGCGAGGCTAGCGGTAGCAGCGGTAGTAGCAGCAGCGGCGGTGGTCGTGGAGGTATGGTTGGTGACCACGGTGGTTTTCGTGACGGCGTTGACGGTAGTGGTGGTGGTGGTGGTAGCGGTGGTCGTGTCGGAACCGGATCCGGGCACCTCCGCAGCACGAGGGAGTTGCAGTCGGATAGAGGCGATGGTGGGAGCACGCTGGACATGGACTTCGAGGTGGTCTTGACGACCGAGGTCGGGGACGATTCGGACTCGGCGTCTTCTAGGGTCGCGCTCGTCGTCGAGGACTACGCGGATGGAGGGAGGAAGGAGCTGGCGGACGCGTTGGGGGTATTGCCCTCTGAAATCAGGTGAGGGGGGTGACGCGCGGCAGGAGAGATTATGGCCGGGTGTTTTGGTAGGCTTGGTATGTACGACTGTTCCTAAATATTAGGACGGTACATACGGATTACATAGTATATACCACGGGACAACAGTTCCTTGGTATATATTTAAGGAACAGAGTGGTGTTGTTGTTGATGTGCTTTTTGCCAGAACAGGAGCATAAAACAAACTACCGGAGTGCGCTCTCCCAATTGTGCTCTATTGTGCTATCTATACGGCCCTCTTAATTCCCTCCCCGTCCCCTCCTCTGCTGTACGTCGTCTCGTGCGTTTTTGTCTGTCTGCGTGTTTTTTTTTTTTTTTTTTCGTGCTCCTCTTTTTTTTTGTTTCGTGTTGTCAGCCTCTCCAACCTGGCCTTCTGTGTCGGTGCCAACTCCACTTGCGGTAACGCGACGACCCTCGATACCGCGAGCACGTCCGTCTCCGACGAGCTTGGCACCAGCGGGCCCTGGCAGAGTTTCCTAAAATATGGAGGCATGCTCTTTTTGGCGCTCGTTGGGACCTGCGCCGTATGGTGAGAGCAGAGGGTGGGGTGGGGGGAGGGGGGGTGGTGGGGGGGGGAAGGTAGGGCGGAACGCGGGGAGGGGAGGGGAGGGGGGGGCGGGGGGGCATGGTGAGGGGGGGGGGTTGTTTTTGTCCGTGCTTGTCCGTGCTTTTTTGTGTGTTGAGTTTGGGTGGGTTTTTGGCGGGGATTGGTGACCGATGTCTTCGCCGCTGCTGGTGTTGGCGATGTTGTTGTTGGTTGTTTTTGTCGCCGCTGTCGTTGGCGATGCTGCTGCTGCTGCTGCTGCTGTTGTTGTCGCTGATGCTGCTGTTGTTGCCGCTGCTGCTGCTGCTGCTGCTGCTGTCGCTGATCATGCTGCTGCTGCCGATGTCGCTGATCATGATGCTGCTGTTGTTGTTGCTGCTGTTGGCGATGTTTTGACTCTGTTGCTGCTGTTGCTGTCATTGCTGTTGTTGATTGTTTTCAGTTTCTGCTCGGCGGCCGTGTGCTACCACTGCCTCTTCGATGGGAGCGCGTACGATGACGGGGAGGTGGTGAAGCCCTCGGCAGAATCGTCTTCTGTGATTCACGTGAGCCATCTTGGACTACGGTTTACCTTGTAAATGTTGCCGTAGCACGCCTCCCACAACCCCTACTGATGAAAGGGCGATTTTACAGGGCTGGGCACTAGCTGACTCAGTCAGAAGCGTTCACACTGTCGTCAAAATCAATCAGTATACTGCTTAATCGGTGTGTACTGGATTACAGCAGTATACTGTCTCTCCTCTCTCGTCTTTCCTCCCGAAATGCGTTTGGTGGGTTTCCGCACTGTAATGTGGCGTGTTTCTTGGACGTACGTGGCGTAGCACCTACTGCCGAATATATTGGCGGGGTCATTCAGTAGGTTACTACTGCCAGCAGATTATTGCTGCCAGTAGAATACTGTTGTCAGTAGATTACTTCGAGCTGGTTCCAGCAAGAGCAGGAACATTTCGTCTTCAGACTTTTGCACCATAAATGAAAACGAGTTGGAAAACGAAATTTGGCAGGGTTGTTCTTCATGACCATACGAAAAAACGACATGATGGCCTTTTTTGAAAAAATGATTTTTTGGTGAATGAGGTACATTTTAAAGTTTTTGTTTTTTGTTTTCCCGGCAACTTTGACCCGACATTACAGACGAACAAAAACGAAAATTAAAAAAGGCCATCTTGTCGTTTTTTCGTATGGTCATGAAGAACGCCCCTGCCAAATTTCGTTTTCCAAATCGTTTTCATTTATGGTGCAAAAGTGATTCCGCGAAGTGCATTTTTTCCCCTAAGGTTTCAAATTTGCTCAATACATTTTCCTAGTAATTTGGCAGGCGGTTCTTACCACAGCCTGATAGGCTCGCAGGAAGCAAAAACGTGACATGGACGTCTTCCCCTTGTTGATGCGATCCTGTCAAGACTTCTAAAGTCGAATTAGTCGACGTATTGACCGATATATGGCCTGAATACTATTATATTGGTTTTACTATAGGATTTCTGCAAGAAAGCTATCCCCTATGGAATAACGCCTCCCTAAGGAATACCAATATGACCATATCTCGCGAACTACAACTCGTACGCCAAAAATCTCTTCACCGATGTGTTCCCCTTGGCGATGCCGTCATGTCGATATCTGTAGTGCTAAAAAAAGTAATGTATTCCGTTTTTTATTTCCCGAAGAAGCTATCTTATGTTTCTCTCTGGAACCAGCTCGTACTGCCAGTAGATTACTACTGTCAGTAAATTACTACTGCCAGTATATTACTACTGCCAGTAGATTGGTACTGCCTGTAGATTACTACTGCCAGTAGATTTACTGCAAGTAAATTGCTACTGCCAGTAGATTACTACTGCCAGTAGGTTACTACTGCCAGTAGGTTACTATTAATACTGCCAGTCAGTTACTATTAATACCGCCAGTACAAACTGTGCCAGTGCCCAGCCCTACGATTACACCCCTGACCGTGTCTTCCTCTCCCCCCCCGCCGCCGTTTGTCTCTCTCTCTCTCAGGAGCATGTCGGCACTAACAAGTTCGACATCACCAGGATGTCCAGCGGGTGAGAAATAAAACAAAAGCGCACCACAAGGCAACATTTTGTTACCTTCACCTCTGTAGGAAGGCTGTGTACTCTTCATAGTGCCGGTTGCCGCTATACTGCGGGTATGCACAAGCCAAGACTACCGGCACTACAGTCAGTACAGGACACCTAATAACAAACAGGATCGCTGGCCCAGGCTGGATTTCTAATTTGAGAGAGGGTGCTTTCTACACTAATTTCAAGATAACGACCCTCGAATTTCTTATGTTATTCTAAATCTCAGCCCCCCCCCCCCCACCGTTTCAAAAGGGATGCGTGTGTTGAATGGTGAAATGACTTGAGGCAAGCAACAATTGAGTAACCCCCCCGCCCAATACCTCACGGCGTTTCGCGCTTGGTGCAAGCAATGTCTGCCTGGTTGGTGAAAACCCAACGCGCTCCGTCCCGGCATTGTAGGGATGCGAGGGTCTATGGTCATATGACTACGGCCGTGCACAACATGAGTACACCCCCCCCCCCTATTACGCTCAATTTTGTAGGAGACCCTCCCAACATGAAGGAGACCCGTCCCCTAGCCAGGCCTCAGCTGGAGGCGAGCACTCGGACGGAGAAAGCTTCGGGCAGCAAAGGGTGGGGGATACGAAGGAAGGCGATCGGTTGGGGCCGCGAGCGCTGGATTTGCAGGAGGTGGAGGGAGGCGGGATTGGGATGGGGTTGGATGAGCAGCGGAAGCACTGGACGTCGTCTCAGTTCGGGCGCATGCACTCTTTGGAAGAGTGAGTCGGACAGATTAATCATCTGCAGATCATCTTCAGAACATCTACAGATATATCATATTCAGATCATTTACAGATATATCATCTACAGATAGATCAGGATCTAGATCATTTTGTTCCTCACGTGCCATTGTGATGAGTTGTGCGGGATCTATATATTATATAGTCAGATCTATCCCAGGAAACACGTGTTAGATCATACCGATTATTCGGGTCCCACCCGGCAGCATGAGCTAGATCATACAGATCATACAAGATCGGGAATGTATCTGCCTTGAAGGATCTAGTTCATCAAGTGAAGGGTCTAGTTCATGGGTTGGGAGTAGATGAGCTGTCCGGGGCGTGGAAAGTTGCCTTCTTCGGCTGCGCTCCGCCCCTTTTACAACGGTAAGGCTTGTCCCACACTGTCAGGCAGATCATCTACAGACCTTACAGATCATCTGCAGATGAATCATTACGCGTGCGACGATAGAGGTATCACTTTTGGGCTGAAATCATTTCTGGATTGTCGGGCTTCTTAACCCTTTTAGGACTGCAGACCCGCTTTGGGGACAATCCACTCTAATTATAAGTAATTTGTCCCCAAAACGGGACTCCAGTCCTATAAGGGATAAAAAACCGTGGGTCGTTCATTCTCGTGTTGTAGTATTTTTCATTGTAACGTTAGGCTATGGTATTGTTCAATGTTCATCGGGTATGATAATAGCACTTTCATTTCCCTTTTATAAGAAGTTTTTGACTTACTATTAGTATAGAGCTCCACAATTGAGCACCCTCAGAAAAAACATGGCGCACCTGCATGCAGGCTATCGTAGTATGTGGTATCTACAGATAGATCATATACAGATAGATGATCTAGATCCTAGGCTGTCGTTGTGATGTATTGTGCGGCATCTGTATGGTACAGACCCAACCCAGGAAACGTGTGCTATAGATTATGCAGATTTTGCTCCTTGCACCTGGCACCATGAGCTATATATCATAGATCATACCTGGTACAGATCATACAGATAATACAGATGAGGGGTCTAGTTGCCCTGACATATGTAGATTATGAAGTGGGTTATCTGTAATCGATGATGTATCGGGTGTGTGCACTGCTGTGTTCCCCTCTAAAATCTCAAAGGGGTTTCGTTAACTCGGCGTTTTTTCCTTCTTGACGTTTTTTTTTGTAATTTGGCGTCGGGTTTTTCTTCCTTCCTTCCTCCCCTCTCTGTGTGTGAATGCGTGTTTTTGTTGTTGTTACTTGGCGTTTTTTCATTTCCTTCCTTCCTTCGGCCCCTCTTTGTGTCTCGTTTGTATCTCGTTTGTGTGTCTGTGTGTCTGTCTGCCTGTGTGTGTTTTTTCTTGCCACCCTGGCAGGTATCAAGCGCATAACCCACTGCGGTCGTCGGATAGCCAGAGCAGCAGCGCCGTCCCGAGTAACAAGGGAAGCACCCGTCGCTTCAACGTGCCACCGGTGAGCTTAGCGTGGTATTGGCTGCTGGTGATGGTGGTGGTGGTGATGACGTCATAGCATGGTTATGTCTTAGGTGGCTGAATAGTTCCTCTGCACTTAGTCGAATTGCGCCTGATGGGACTGCTTTTGGGACCGGATGTACAGCGCAAAAATGTCCCATCTACTTTATTCCGTACCAGTACGACACACACATACTATTGTCTCCAAATATAAATATCGTTTGTATACTCAAATTAATGAGAATACGGTCCTTATATTTCCGGACATAGTGGTGCGTCACTGCGTCACATACCCTGGTACCGCTTTGTCCGTAAATATAAGGGGTGTTCTGGCGAGTCCTGTTACCAAACAATACCGAAGACAATATCTCAGAATACACGCAAAAATCGCACAACATCACACAAAAAATCGCACAAAAACCACAAAACAAAATCACACAAAATCAATAATATACCTACAGTAAGCGCTCCTTAAAAATGCCGGATACGTAATCGTAGTGGTATCGTATACCTGCGGTACTGACGTAGACATGATAAATTCATTCTGAATCGAGTTTCCGCCTGTTTTTTCTCGGTTTCTTCCTAAATCCTGCCCCGTACATAATGTACGACACGTATTATACCAGTTTCCATGTCCTCCGTCATGCATTACTTTATATCGCTGCGTGATTGCGGTGGAGGTTGCTGTTGCTGTTGTTAATGCTAACGAGTGGGGGTTTGGCGGTCGCTGTTTTGTGCTGTCGCTGCTGCCTGTTTGTTGCCTAAGCAGTCACCGATGCTGTTTGTTAGTCTTGCTGCCTTGTTCGAGCTGTTACCTTATTTATTTATTTTATTTATTTATTTTTTGTCGCTGTTTTGTTTTTGCTGTGGCAGATGCCGTTGTTGCTGTTGCAGATGCTGTTATGATAGTAATTTTGTTCTCGCATTTAGCTCGTTTCCCTGGATACTATATACCCCGATGCCCATGCACTTTTTCTTTAATTCCTTATTTTCTTCTCCATGCCATTTATTTTCCTTGCCCAGTAGTACCTTAAGTACGGGGGCACACAGCGCCCCCCCCCTCCCCCTCCCCTCTACGCTTCTTGCCTTGAGTTTAATCGTGGGAACAATTCAGCGTTTTCTTCCTTCGTCGACTCGCGTCAATTTTTTTGTAACCTCACGCTATTAATACATAGGCGCCTCTGTTTTTTTTTTTTTTGTAACAAAAAAAATGCCTTGGCAGGACTGGGAAGCAGGACCTTGGCTTTAGTAGTCACGACGTCTAGTAACTACTGTAGTACACCGCCGGTCAATTTCCCCCCACGCTGTCCCTTGGATTTATTATAGTGTGAATCGTATACAGGCCGTTGTTACAATTTTGGGAGATAGGGGTACCTATATAGCATGCAGCTGCTGTTGCTTCACTGTTGCCACTGCTGTTGTTGATGTTGCTGCTGCTGCTGCTCGTTGATGTTGCTGCTCGCTGATGTTGCCGTTGCTGCTGCTCGTTGATGTTGATGTTGCTGTTGTTGACATTGATTTGATTGGTTGATCGATTGATCGATTGGTTGGTTGATTGATTGATTGATTGGTTGGTTGGTTGCGATTGTTTCGATTGGTTACTGTAGACTGTTGACCGATCGTCTGATGATAGTATTTGATTTGATTGGCTGATTGATTTGTTGCTTTATTATTTGTTGCAGCATCCGAACAAGAGCAATATGGATGACTTCGCCATGGAGAGCGTCGGCCAGTACGACGAGCCCGAGGTAAGCTTGCTATCAGAGGCCAAGTACTGTGGTCTATTGGTCTATTGCCTCAGTATACTGTACAGCAGTAGTCTACTGCGTCAGTAGACTTTGCAGCATTATGCAGTCTACTGCAGCAATGTACTACTGTACAGTGGTAGTGTAGTGTGTCAGAATACTGTGCAGTAGTAGTCTAGTGTGTCAGTATACTGTACAATAGTAGTCTACTGCGTCGGTATACTGTACAATAGTGATAGTAGTCTACTGCGTAGTCTACTGCGTCAATGCACTGTACAGTAGTAGTCTACTGCGTAGTCTACTGCGTCAATACACTGTACAGTAGTAGTCTACTGCGTAGTCTACTGCGTCAATACACTGTACAGTAGTAGTCTACTGCGTAGTCTACTGCGTCAGTATACTGTACAGTAGTATTCTACTGCGTCAGTATACTGCTGTAAAAGCAATATTACGGGGGACCATAGTAAATAGGACCAAATATTTTCAGTAAAATATTTAAATGTATACGTTTTTGGTGTGTACCGTAGGTCCTATTTACTAGTATTTACTAGTATTTACTAGTGTTTACTATGGCCCCCCGTAATAGTAGTCTACTGCAGCAGTGTTGTGCACAGCAGTAGTCTCGTATGATACTGCAGTAGGTGTTGCATGCGGTACGTAGTCCGTTGCGGCAGTGTAATGTACAGCAGCGTTGCGCACAGTAGTGTGGTGTGCAGTAGTCTACTGCTGTGTTGTTGACAGTAGCCTACTGCAGTGCGCAGTGCCATGTACAGCGATCGATACACCCAACCCCATGTTCACGTGCGCGGAATACATCGTACGACATTTTGGTTGTCAGGTTATTTTTGTATTACCATGTACAGCAGTGTTCCCTCTATAGTGCCGGTAAGCGCCAGCCAACAATACCGGTACTATAGCCGCAACCGGCACTATTCCGCGCACTGCCACACTGGTTAATCCCATCTGTGCCAGGCGATTTCACAGGCACTATAGCGGGCAGCCGGCACTACTCAACCGGCACTATAGAGGGACCACGGCACTATAGAAGGACCACTGCTGCTATACCAGGCATATATTGTTGTGTCCCCAAACTGCGAACATAGCGCACTACACCCAACCAAGCACCAACTTATAAATATATGCATGCCCCCCGAGTGTTTGTATCTCGTTCCTTTTCGCCCCGCGTATCCCGTCTTTCCTTACGTAGTTTATTTTCTTTGCTCCTATATACGTATCGTCTTTCTTTCTTTTGTTTCGGCAGTTTATTGATTCTTCCGTTTAGTTGTTTTATTTCTGCTGTTGCTATTTTTTATTGTTATTTATTGATTCTTCTGTTTCTTTGTTTTCTTTCTGCTGTTGCGATTTTTTTCATTATTTTTTCCAACTCCTTACTAAACCCTCTCGTCCCCTGCCCCCCCCCCCCGCGCACCCACCCACCTATAAAAACAACCCAAATCAGGGAGAATTCAAGACGACCAACCCCATGTTCATGGGCACGGACTCGGCCAGCCGTACGCCTTCCCCAGGCTCCCCCCCGGCCTTCTTAGCCGCCCTCGGTGCCTCCGGGCCCTCCAACAAATCCCTGAGTATCGGCTCCTCCTCCTCATCCATGGTAGCCGCGGCAGCGGCCGGCGCCGGAGGCGCCGTCCGCCGGGGCGCGTTCGGCAACTACGCCCAGCCCCGACCTTCCCCGGACGGGACTACTGCCAGCACCACCACCACCTCTACTGGAAATAACAACAATAACAGCGGCGGCAGCAACAACAACAACAATAGCGCTGGTGGCACTGCCCAGCAGGTGGGCTCCCCGATGGCCATGCTCTCGGAGCGCACCTCGAGCGATTCCACAGGGGACGAGGTCTACGAGAGACCGGAGGAGGCGGGAGGAGGAGCAGGAGGGGTGGGGGGGGGACAGGGGACGCGATATACGTCTTCCACCCCACGCGCCCAACACTCTTCCGGCGGAGTTTCCAGTGGAAACGCCCCGTTTTCTTCGGCGGGGGGAGGGGGCGAAAGCGGGAGCGAGCGGGCCGCGCGAGGGCGATCAGGAACGCCTACCTCGGCGTCGGGAACTCCTTCTGGGACACCTACACCGGAGGGGTGGGGCTGGGGGCGGGGGCGGGGGCGGCTGCGGCGGCTTCTGCTGCTGCTGCCGCCGCGTCTGCCGGAGTTAGTGACGTCGCGGTTGAGGTCGACCGAGAGAGAGAAGTGTTCGGCAGCGGGAGCTCTAGGACCGCGAGCATCTCCCGCCCTTCCTCGGAAGTATGGAGACCGTCCGACGTTTACGGGGAGCTTCGCAGCGCGAGCCCCAGCGTTAGCCCCGGGGTCATGTCAGACTCCTCCTCGAGCCCTCCCGGCGAGAGAGAGGAGGAGGGGGGGGGCGCTGGGGGTGGGCGGCCGGGCGGGAGGCGGGGTGATCGCGATTGTGATGTCCGCTATGACAGCGGGCTGAGCGAGCTTTCGGACGATGCCGCGATGAGCAGGCTCTCCGCCGCGGGCGCTGCCGAAGGGTCGTCCGGCGTGTCTAGCGTAAGCATCCCCACCAGGAGCTCGTCGGCGGCGGGGCCCTCGAGCTCGCAGAGCGACCTCGGGGTTAAGCCTGCCGGGGGTGGGAGCGGGGAGGGTGTGGGAGGCGCGCTCGGCCATGCTAGGTTTGTGTCGACGCCTACGGGGGTTGGGGTGACGGGTGGGGCGGCGGAGGTGGGCTCGAGCACGGCGGCGGCAGCAGCGGCGGCGGCGGCTGCGGCGGCTGCAACAACAGCGGCAGCGGCGGCAGCGACTGGGACGTCGGCGCGACGACAGCGAGAGCGCCTGGGAACGGAGCGGGATGGGAGGGGCGGGAGAGAGTTCGAGCACAGATACGAGTAGTCAGCAGGACCGGCGGAGCTCTGGGGCGAGCGGCGGCGGGGGGGGGGGGGGGGGGATGTCGATGCTGAGGAACACTTGGCAAGGTGTGTGTGCTCTTTGTGCTTGCTTAGTGTGCGTATGTGTGCTGTGTTTTTGCTTCGATTGTGTGGTGCGTCTATTTCCTATCACAATAAACCTTTTTTTAATCCCACTATTTTGTGATTTTTTTTTCATTTGATGTAAATTGATTGAGCGAGCGTTCGTTGGATTATTTGCTAACCCTTAAATTGAGAAATTTTACACACCTATTATCAACCGTTATACCCTAATACAACACTTTTATTTAACTTTTTACTCGAACCGTGACCGTACAACCTTAAACCACCTTCACCTCCACTTTTTGCTTAAACATGGTCGTCTTAACCTTACCTTTTCACTTAAACGTGTCCGTCTTAACCCTCAACTTTTTACTTAAACGTGACCATCTTAACCTTACATTTTTTCTTAAAAACGTGGCCCATCTTAGACCTCAACCTTTTACTTAAACATGACTCTCCTAACCTTAACTTTTTACTTAAACGTGGGCCATCTTAACCTCAACTTTTTACTTAAACATAGCTCTCGTAACCTTAACTTTTTACTTGAACGTGACCCCTAAAACGTTCATCTTCGCAGGGTTGATGAGCGGGCGGTCTAGCAGCGGGCGAGGGAGGAGCCGCACCCAGGGGTCTAGTGGGCGGAGCAGAGCGGGATCACAGTCTCCCAGCGGAACGCAGAGGTCTCGGCATCGGCAGCATCAGTCGGCGACGGCTCGGTGGTCTTCGGCTCCCCCCGGTCTGGCGTCGGTGAGAGGAGGGTTTCCCCGTGATATGATGGGATGTTGTGTGGTGTTTAGGCTATGTAAAAGTCCTGCCATTGTGTGTGTGGGGGGGTTCCCGTAATATGATGGGGTGTCGATCCCCACTAAATTATCTAGTTCTTGCAGAGCAGATAGATTGCTGACACGCTGTATGATCTGTGTAATCTTGCTCATGTTGCCGGAGGGGAGTCATATAATCTGCATGATCTCGTAGGGCATGTTTTTTATTTCCATTTTTTTCTGACACGCTTTTTCGGGGTTGCTTTATTAGTTTGCCCTGGTTTTGTATGCGCTTATTATATGTGACGTTTGCTTGCTTTTTGTTTCTTGGCTTACTTTTTAACCCCACCCGATTAACCACTAACCCCTCTCCCCTGCCCAACAGGACCCCGGGACGGGATCGGTGTCAAGCAGCTCTACCAGCACCGGCCGCACCGCGGCGGACATCCTCAGCCATCCCACCGCAGTGTCAGCAGAGTCGGACTTCAGCCTCTCGGAGGTATTCGCCGGCGCTGTTAGCCCGGCCGGTCTAGCCGCCGCCGCCGCCGCATCGTCAGCCGCCGACCTCTTCCAGTCGAATCCTCTCCCCGCCCGAACCTCCTCGCTAGGCGCAGGGCCTGGCGGCCCAGGGTTAGGGGCGGGGTCGCGGTCCGCGGTAGGCGTACCGGCGTCGCTGACCCCTAGAGCTCGTACCGGGGGAGGAGGGTTTGGAGGCCGGGAGGGGGCGGGTGTTGGAGGGGGGGGCGCTGCGCCGGCATCCCCTATCCCGGTTAAGGCTGGGGGCGTTGTGTCGGCGGTGGCGGAGGCGGCCATGGAGACAGCGGACGAGGAGGACGCGAAGCGCGGGAACAATAGGAAAGAGGAAGGGGGGGTTTCCAGTGGTGATGGCGGTGGCGGTCGTGGGGGTGGGGGGGGGGGGGGGGGGGGGGGCGGCGGGGCGGCGGTAGAGGAGCCTCCGTCGATGCAAGGCGCCTCCTTGCCGGCTCGGCTAGCGGTGCCCCAGCTGTTGGCGTCCCCCGTGTCTCCGTCCGCGGGGGATAGCTTGAGCCGTACGGGACCGGCAACCGCAGGTCCGAGAGGGAGGGTGGGCGCCGCTGCTGGTGGTGTTGGTGGTGTTGGCGGTGGTACCGCGGGAGACACGGTAGACGCTGGAGTGGCGGGAGGGCGCGTGGACTTGACCCTCTCCGCTAACCCCGCCATGCTCTCGCCGAGCGCGGTGATGCTGTCTCCCGGCACCGACTCCGACCGAGGCTCCACCCCGTCTCCTGGAGCGCTGGCGCGGCCAGAGCTGTTCGGGGTGGGCATCGGCGCTGCCACCGGTGGGGAGGGAAGGCGAGGAGGCGGAGCAGGAGGGGGGGCGGGGGGCGCGGCAGGAGCCGCCGCCGCGGCCGGCAGAAGAGCTGCTGAAGTCGAGCGACCGTTCTCCCCGTGGGTGACCACAAGAGTAGGGGCTAGGTCGGGAGGGGCGGCGGCGACGGCAGGGCAGAGGGAGGAAGGTTGGGGGGTGGGGATATTGGGCGGAGGTGGGGGCAGGCGGGCGGGGGCCGGGGGGGACGAGGGTATGGAGACCGGGTCGAGTGTTACGTGGCGAGAAGGCGCATACTCTGAGTATCTCGCCCGCGTCGGCTGGGAGTTCCAGCGTGGGGAGCAGCTTGTGGCGAGCTGCGGGCCCTCGGGGGGAGAATACTTTTTCTACGGCGTCGTCGATGGGAGGGGCGGGCGCGGAGGAGGCGAGGGGGGGGCTGATGGCGGCGAGGGCTGGGGGAAAGAAGAGGGCACTGGGTGCTCTGGACCTCATGCAGGTTAGGGCTCGTAGGGTGGAGGATGTTCCATCATTTTTTGTTCTTGTGTTTTTTTTTGTGGATTCGGTTGGTTTTACGTAGTTGGTTTTGGTTTTTAGGTTGGGGTGGGTTATAGGTTGTTTGGTGATTTTGGTTGAGTTTTTTTTTTTTTTTTTTTTGTTCGGGGTTGGTTCGGGCAGGGCTGGGCGGGCTTGATCTGGTGTTCTGTTGTGGTTGGTTATCTTGCCTTGTAATATGTATGAATTGTATGGTCGTCATTGTTTCGTTTTCCTTTCAGGTGCCTGTTTTTTGTTGTTTTTTTTTCCCCCAGCGGTTTATGCATCCCCCTCTCCCCTCCCCCTCCTCCCTTTCTCTCGCAACATAGAGTCCTTTCTCAGTTATTTTCCCGTCCTCTTTCTTTCTCTCTCCCCCCCCCCCCCCAACTAACGACTACGGCCATGCATAAACATGAAGTATCCCCCCCCCCCGCTCCTGGTTGGTAAAAACCCAACGTGCTCCGTCCCGGCATTGTAGGGTAGCGAGGGTCTATGGTCATAGACTACGGCCGTGCACGAATGAGTACCACCACCCCCCCTACGCTCCGTCTTTGCCAAAGGGTGCGAGTCAAGGTCACCGCTACGGCAAGCACGCAGCTACCCCCCCCCCCCCCCCTTTCTCCTCCTTCCTCCACTTATCCCACCAGGTGGTTGGAACATTCTCAGACTCCGAGAGCCCCACGGACGAGACGGCGAGGGAAGTGTCCCCTCGTGCTATGCTCTCCCCCCGAGTGCTCGCCACCCTCGCTGGAGGGGGATCGGCGTCGCCAATAAACCTTGCGGTGGCCCAAGTTCCCCCCTCCCCTCTCCCACGCATCCACACCCTCTCGTACGAGGGCGGGGGTGGGGGCGGCGGTGGTGGGGGTGGAGGCTTTGGTGGGCCTGGGGCGGGCGGGGAGGGAGGTGGCTCGCCTGGGATGGAGTCGACGCGAGAGTACTCTGAAAGCGAAGACGATGATGACGATCCGGACACGCCTGGTGGTGGGGGGTTAAGGGGGGAGAGATTGATTCCATGATTTTGTTTTTGGAATTACTGGAGTTAACGATTTCCATGATAGTTTTTTTGGGAAATGATTTTCCGTGATATTTTTGGAGTGATTTCCATGATTTTTCTTTTTTGGTGTGATTTTCCATGACTCTTCTTTTTTGGAGTGATTTTCCACGAATTTCGTGGAAAATGAATGTCCCGTGATTTTCTTGGAGCGATTTCCATGATTCTCCTGGAATCATCCCGTGATCTGTTTTTGGAAGAGATTTCCATGATTGTTTTGGAATGATTTCCATGATTGTTTTGGAACGATTTCCATGATTTGTTTGGAGTGATTTCCTTCTTTTTTTTAATGATTCCATGACTGTTTTGGAACCGTTGTAGTGGTAGGTGGGTTGGGATTTCCCTTGGCTTTTGAGGGCTGTGTGTAGGGGGGGGGGGGAGGGGGGAAGGGGGGGGGAGAGCCGGGGCGGGGCGCAAAATAGGGTTAGATTCCCGAGTTACATCTCCGATGCAAGCGCTATTTTCGATGGTATGTGCGACGAGGGGCGTCTTATTTCTATGTTTTATGCAGAGCATGCAGTTTATTTAGGCCTCGATTTTGTCGGTTCATCATGGGTGTTTTTTGCTTCTTTTTTTAGTTGTTTTTTTTTTCTAGTTGTTTTTTTAAATGTTGCCTGGTATTTAAATAGCAAAAGGAGAGAGGTGTGATTGTCAGGCGGCATTTGTTTTTTCGATTTACTGGTGGTTTTTTCCCCCTCTTCGACCTTTTTGATTGGCTGGTTTGTTTGGCCGCCTCGATGGAGAGAAGATGGGATTGGACGCTTTGCTGTTAGGTGAGGTCGAGAAAATTTGACCCCCTATGATGTTGCATTGGTCGAAAATTGGTGTGGGAATAGTTTTTGACCTGGATGTTAAGTCGAAAGTATAATTTTGGCCCCGAATGGTCGAAGAATAAAATTTGACTCCCCTCCGAGAAATCGGAAACATTAAAAATTGTCGCAAAAGTTTTTGGCCTTGAAAACAGTCGAAATGTGTCGGTAAAAACGGAGATAGAGAGAGAGAATGAGCGTGTGAGAGAGAATTGAGAGGGAGAATAAATATATCCGTTTGAAAAGACCTGCTGCGCCGAACCGGCGGCAAATAGTTGTATGTTGTTTTTTCCTGCCGGCTCTTTTTTTTGGTCGTCGTCTTGTTTTTGTTAAAGATAGTGCCGTTGAGGAAAAAAAGCGTTTTGCGAGGCCGCTTAAAGCGGACTTATCCCCTCCCTTTTGTTGAGGACTATGATAAGACCGTTGGATCAAGCGCATTAGTTGCGGGTGGTGAAACGGCTGGGTAGGAAGATGAACGGAGGGGGTGAAGGTGATGGGGCGTTGAAAGAACAACGCCCGCGATAATAATATGACTCTGTATGGGGCGTGGGGGGGAGCAGCCGGGGTTTCCAGTGAGGTTTAGCGGGGGAGTGGAGGGGGGGCAGGGGGGGCATCCTGCCAGAATGTTCCTGTGGCAGGTTTACGTAACAGGAGTAACGTAGCAGTAGAAGTATTGCGTGTTCGTGTGTTTCGCGAGTTGGTGAATTCGCATGTTGGCGTGTTTTGCGAGTTGGCGATTCCGCACGTTCGCGAGTTATATAGCGTGTTTGTTAGGGACAGCGTTGGGAGTAGTAGACGTCGTGAGTACCGTTGGTGGGTTGACCCTCCCTATATGCCGGTAATATTGTTGGGTCTTGCCTTGGTCGTGTCTAGGTAATGGCTCGGTCGTGCCCGGGCTGGGACGAGTGCGCTTTTGGCAGGTTAGTACGTAGACTATGCGCTCGGTAGGCTGGAGTGGCAGACGAGACACTGTTTTACAGGAAGGAGCTACTGTAGACGGACTGGGTTGAGCTTGGGAGAGAGGAAGGGAGGACGGTATTTACTACTACTCCCCGCCGTGAAAAATGGATTGCGAGGGGATTGATTGCTTGATTGCTTGATTGGCCAACGTATTGATTGACTGATTGGTTGATTTAGATTATTTGACTGATCGGTTGAATGCTTAATTGGTTGATCGGATCGCTGATTGGTCAATTGATTGATTGCTTGGTTGATCGATCGATTTGATTGGCTGACGGGTTGGTTGACTGATCGGTCGATTGACTGATTGGTGGATTGGTTGGCTGGTTGATTTGGTTAATCGTTTTTTTGCTTGGGCGACTGCCGCTTTCTCTCCCCCGCGTATTTTGACGCATTCCGCTCGTTCGTTAGCTCAATAACGGTTGTCAAGCAACTTTGCTTCCAAATCGGAGATATTGGTTAACAGCAACTGGTTATTATTCAGTAGCACGATAAGTACTCGGTTAGGCAGTCAATAATGCTGATCGTGTACATTAGAAGAGCTGCCTGCGAGCACGCGCCTTTTATTACTGACTTTGTCGGCCTCAGATGGTTGATTGTTACCGCCTTTTCCAGTTGGTACGTGGTTGCGGGACATGGTTTACTATTGAACGTAACCGTTGCTACCTATATACCCAACGGTGCTCGTGATTTTTCAGTAGCACGGATGTCAACGGAAGTAAATCCCGGAGAATACGGGAACCGTAGATGTAATCATGCACGAGTGCTCGGCGGGGGGGGAGGGGTAGGGGTGGAGAGGGTAGAGGGGGGAGGGCGGGGATTGAGTGTTGAGAGTTGAGAGAGAATTAGGATGAACAATCCTGTGTGTTTGCGGCGTTGTTGTTTGTTGCTCCCCCTGGCCCGCTATCCTTACCGCCTTGGCTTTTTGCTGCCGGCCGTAGTTCCCCCCCCCCCCCCCCCCCAATAACTAAAGAGCAGTTGCTGTACCCGTATGAGTAGCCGTCTTTTGTTGAAAACGTCGCTTGCTGCCCTTTTAAGCATACCTGCATCTTGCATCTCATATCATACGTATGAATAGCTCTATACATACATCATAATAATGAATACATTTTTTTCCCGGATCTTTTTTATTATGATTGATGTTTTTTTTGCTGACGTGTTTTCTAACACAGACAGGCTGTTCCGTAAATAAAATGCTCGTATTAATAGTAGTGTAGTGCTGTCATTTTTCTTGCTTTCGCTTGCATGCCGTCGTCCTTCCCCCTTTTCTTTAAATCTTTTTGGGTGAACGGACACACATATATTTCTTGTAAACATACTACAGTTTCAGCAAGGCGCTTCCGAAAGCTTGCTCCCTGTGCTTGTATACATAAAAGGCTCTTCCGCTCGTCCTTGGCTCATCAGTGGTTCGGACAGTCCCACTGTGTTCTCGTACAAAACATTCCATTTTGAAATATTGTCTCACGGCGCTGCAACACCCCCCATACCCGACGCATAACTATCGTCGGCCCAAGACGGGAATAATTCTGGTTAATATGGCCAGGTAACACCGTGCGCCTTCCATAACATTTCAGCGGATTCCCCCATCTTCCTCGTCGCCCCGTCGTCGCTCCAACACGCTCCCCCTGCCCGACGCATAACTATTGTCGACGCAAAAGGGACCTTCTGGACACGGCCCGGTAGCGTGCACCTTCTATCCAACGGGTACCCGTTTTCTTCCTCAGTACCTAATCGCTGCAAAGCCCCCCCCCTGCACCTGACGCATAACTATCGTCGGTACAAACGGGCATCGTGATCACGACTGAGTAACTAACAACGTGCACCTTCCAGAATACAGACCCTCCGCTTTTTGCTGGCGCTCCGATTCCGTGACACCCTGACGCCTGTGGACGTCGAAGGAGACGGGGCTCCCTGAATCGAGCATCACCAGTGTTCAACTAGTAGGTGGCAGCTTGCGGGAGATTCTAGATACATGGTGGGGGGTCTAAAAAAAAGGAGCGATGGCAGAAATCGCGCCCAAGTTTCGGCTGGAGTGGGGTCCAGGTGGAGAGGGGGACCGTACCCCAAGGATCTCAGAGGGCGACATGCTGGCCGCGCACGTCGCCGTCAACGCGAACTCCCGGAAGCCCAACAGAAGTTGGGCAAGTTGGTCGGCCAGGGTAGGCATGCTGCCCACACAGCCTCGCTGGACCAGCTACTGGAGACGCCACGCCCGCCGGGACCGGGAAACCCGCTGGAAAGGTGCGAAACAAAGAAAGGCCTTCGCCAAGGCTCGTTACAGGGGCCTACAAGGGGCCCGAGCCACTGCATGCCTTCGGGCGAGGCCAACAAACTTGCTCCGGTTCATACCCGCAGCAGCGTTCGTGGAGATCGAAAGACGGTTCTTAGGGATTGAGGAGCACGTGACAGTGAGGTAGCTGCCTCTGCTGCAATGCAGTCAACGTGAACACCCGGCACACACGCAAATTTCCCGGCGCTGGGGCGCAGCAAGTGAATCAGCACCAACCACTCCCCCGCGCGATCCCCCGCACTTGGAAGAGGCTTGGAATTCCACACCAAGTGAAGAGCGGCGAACCGTTTTCACTGCGGAAAGGAACCAGCGAATGGACATCGTCATCATCAGGAGAGGAAGATCTCCGAGACGCTCCGAACCGGGAGTATAGGGAAAAATCCTGGACGTCACCCATGCAGACCCGCAAGCGCAGGTACACCTATAATACCTGCGAAGAGGCAGTCAGTCCACTGCTGATCACGATGGATTACTACCAGCTAGCTGCAGATTCTACGTCAGAGTCGCGCAAGCGCCAACAGTCTACGCTCGTCCGGGACGTGATGCGTCCTTCGACGAGCGGAGCCACGAACCCGCCACGTTAGCGGTGGAAAGCTTTGGGCGCCTCGGGGTAAAAGGCAGCATCTTCTGTATCGACCAGCTAGCAACTAGTGTCGTGGGGGGGGGGGTGGAGGATTCATGGCAATAAGGAAGGGGGTGGTGAAGGCAAGCTTACTCCAAAAAGTATCTCGGTGACTACAGTACACAGGTCGCCATTTCGAGGAGGGTATCGCGGTTCAAGCTCCAACTTAGAGGGACCGCTAGGAAGCAAGCAGGAGGGGGGGGGTGACAGGCTCACACCGATGGCGTGGGGGTGGAACTTGGATGCAACTTAAGATGTTTTAGAGAATAAAATAAGAGTACGTACATGATGAAAATAAAGGAAGGAGTGGGTAAGGACAGCATAAGGAGTACGACACAAAAAGCCCGAGTCGGAAATAGATACAGAAGAAGGGAGTAGACTTTGTGCAGGGGGCGTTTTTTCTGTGTCTGTGATTTTCTTCCTTCGGAATGCTTTTGAGTGATCTATGTTGAAGCTCACGCTATATACGTATACGTTGTCGGATGGCAAGGACACAGCTGCTATTAAAAATAGCCGTTGATAAATGTGGGAGCTCTCAGAGGATCCCAGGATTCAGAATCCAGAATCCAGAAGATCCAGAATCATCATCACCAGGAAATCAGATTTCCGCATTGCATTGGCAATAGCAGCAGAACAGCAGCAGCTGTCACACGTCACACAGCAGGGGGGGGGGCGAAGGATCCGCGGTCCGATCTGAGGATCGGCGCTGAGGAACACGAAATATCAGCCAGGTATCCAGGCATGCCGGCTGATCCAACGAGTATTATTATCCACCGGTAATATGATTGTACGAGGTATCACGTATCAACAGCAGTACTACTACTACTGCTGCTGTACGTACGTACATTCTACTGCTGCTACGAGTACGTGTCCTACACTTTTTTGTACAGCAGTGTCCGCCTGCTGCAGTCTCTGTTGGTGCTGTAGAAGTCAGTGACTGATGTTGCGAAGCATCGAGTAGATACGGTGGTACGAGTAGATGTTCGCTTGCTCTCATGCTCTCATAATAAAGTTCAGCAGGAGGACTCTCCCACAGTCGATTCAGCGTAGAAAAATGAACGTAAAAACCACGTAAACTCTTGGTTTTTAGTTGGAAAATCGTCATGCATGACCGAGGACATGGAAAACTGGTATCTGTCGTACATGGGGCAGGCTCTTGGGCGAAATAGAGAAAAAAAAATCAAGCGGAAACTCGATTCGGAATGAACGTACCATGTCTACGTCATTCCACTCTCTGTCCGAAATGTTAAGGATCGTTTAGGCACTAATATTACAGTTAATATGCTCCTTACATTTTCGGACAAAAGTGGTATGTGACGTACCACTTAAGTCCGGAAATGTAAGGATCATTTTTTATTATTTTGAAAATAAAAACGGTCTTTATATTTACGGACAGATTGGTCTGTACCAGTACGAAAATAACGTTGACGATGATGAGACAAAGATTTTTTTCGGTTTTTTGTGCGGTGCAGCCGATCCCAAAAGCAGTTCCAGTCAAGTCCATCACCTACCGCTGCCACGGATCTTTGTTCCCCGGCACTCGCCCAATATTGCAGACACTCCTCGTTGGTCTACGGAACACATCACAGGCACAGCACGACGCCCGGGGGCTCGCCTCGCAAGTACGCAGACCCAGATGGATTCCTCCTCATGCTTCCTCTGCTGCTGCTTCGTTCTGCTGCAGCTGAGCTGCTGCTGCTGATGATGATGATCGATGAGATATGCACCAGGTATTGAATATCCGACCTTCCTCATCTCGAAAACAAATACAGACCAAACCAGCAGCATCAGGACATCAGAGTGGAAAGCATGACAACAGCAGCAGGGTCTGCCTCGTATGCAGCCTTTTTCGAGGTGGCTGCTCTTTCTTCCGGGCTCACGGTGTCGAGCATCGTCGGGTCGCGGTTCGCGCTGCGGTGCGTGCGGAGCGGCTCGCAGCTCAACCTGTCGGGACTCGCGGCGAGCCTTCTCGCCGTGTTCTACTGTATCTACGGTGAGCGAGCGTTCCCACACCTCGGATAGATCATCTACAGATAATCTACAGATCATCGATTTCCACTTCATGATCTAGCAAGATCTTTCACCGGGGGCAGATGGGTTCCTGATCTGTACGTATGATCTAGCTCATCATGTTGCCGGGTGGGAGCCGTATACCCTGCATGATCTACGAGTAGGGCGTGTTTCTTGGGTTGAATAGGCACTATGATGCTACCTGGTACAGTACACAGAGGATGCGGATCCTGCACAACTTCTCATCGCGGCAGGTTTAGCTGAATGATCTACTGTACATACAAGCTATACGAGTATACGTACAGCAACTATTACAGTAGGTCTTGATACGAGTATAAGATGCCTGACTCGTTTTGCGGACTATTTCTTCTGTCTTATCGTCGCACTTGCATTTCTTACCACTTTTACTATGTCCGGAAATATACGTATGGATCATTTGTGTATTCTGGTCATCTCTTATCGATCACGATATCATTTCGTATCAGGCCGACGTACATATGTATGTATGTATGTTGCCTCGTGTGAGTTCAAGCAGTCATTATTACAGTAGTGCGTACATACGCACCAGGCTCGTACCAGGTACCAAATACTTCAGACAATAAAAATGCGAATACGTAGATAATAAGAGTACGTACGGAATGAGGGGGAAGGAGCAAACAGAGTATACTGCTGAAGATACGTTAGTAGGGCTCAAGCCGGAATTAGATACAGAGATGAGTTACGGCTGACTTTCCTTTTCACTACGAATTCCATTTGCCATCTGACAATGATGTGCAGCTCTTATTCCAATCACAACATCCACATCCACATACACCTATCAATCACACCAATAACCATGCCTGAATACTTGACAAAATCATACTGGTACCAATAATGGTTTACGGGGAACCATACATAGTAAGTGGGACCAGATATTGCTATTAATAGTAAAAATAGAGGGTTTTATGTTTACTGTAGGGCCTACCTGGTATTTGATATGATATGGTCCCCCGTAATATTCCCCCTTTCAGCCTTTCAGGGCTCCTTTTGTCTCCGCGTGGTTTTCTTATTTCGGAGTGCTTCTGGGTGATCAAAGTTGAAGCTCATGCACGCTATCATACTCCTACACAGCAGTAGTAGTAGTAGTGTCGGGTGGCATGGATACTAAGAAACACAACTAAAAATGGTTGAAACCCACTGTGTGCGAGACGAAGAGGACAGGCCTAAACATCAACCATTCATCGGTTGACCATTCATTTGGGGCATTGGTTAGAGTTAGGGTCGGTTATATTCGTACTCTAGACAGTACTGTTGTACTACTACTGTACTACCAGGTACCACTCTGGTCCGGATTATAAGAACCGTTGGTACATTAACATGTCATACAAATGGTCCTTACATTTCGGGACAGAGTGGTATGTACTGTAGTAGATCCACAATATAACGTGAGATGGGTGATCGATGATGGATGGGTGCATAGCTTGGTTGTGTTGGAATTTGCGAGGTCATTGCTACGAGCATACTGTTTTGTAGGGGTTGATGTATGCTCGCTTTGGGTACGACGTGCTTGGTTTGGAATCTGATAGTCACGAGCACCGAAACCTTTGGTTATGATTCGTTGCTCGACGGAGATTCGGGAGATTCGGGCGATCAGGGAGATAAGGGAGATCTGATATATCTGGGAGATCTGGGAGATCTGGGAGATCTAGGAGATCTGCGGGATCTGCAAGATCTGCAAGATCTGGAAGGAGGCCGAACCCTTTGGTTATGGTTCGTTATTCGACGGAGATCTGGGAGGTCCACGAGATCTGCGGGGTTCACGGGATCTGGGATATCTGCGAGATCTGGAAGATCTGCGGGATCTGGGAGATCTGCGAGATCTGGGAAATCTGCGAGATCTGGCAGATCTACGAGATCTCGGAGATCTCGGAGATCTCGGAGATCTGAGAGATCTGGGAGATCTTGGGAGCTAAACCCGCCCCCCCTCGTCGATACTCTGGTCCCGGCGCGCATGAGGGGTACTATCTATTCCATTTCGTCGATGCAGCAGCTCGAAAGGCGGTACGTATACATATATAACAGCGTGTTTTTTGTTTTGTTTTTCGTGCTAACCCCCCCCCCCCCCGCTTTTTACGCGCGCTTGCGGTGCCATATGCGGTTGTGTCGGGACCATCGTCAGGGCTGACCTACTGGCTCAACGGGATCGTGGGATTCGAGTGCACGGCGCTGGCGGTGGTGATGAACGGCTGCTTGTCGATGAGCAACGCCTTGACCTTCATACACCTCTTCATCCTCTCCAATTCGCTGTACCAATCCAGCCCCAGGTGGGACTATCGTGCGCTATTAAATACATGGAGATGCTACGGGTACTGTTGCTGCTGCTGTGTTGTGTCGTGCTGCTGGCTTGTATCTTACCGGCTGCCTATTTATGCACTACGCCGGGTTCACCGGAAGCCGCCTCGAGCACGACGCCGCTACGAAGGCACATTTACTCCATTTTGTATGTGTCCATATCCCATTTATTTTCTTCGCTCTTCTTTTCTCTCTCTTTAGTCGTAACTCAGATCTGGTGTTGCTAAGTAGGCTCTTCTCCCCCCTCCCCACTACGGTGCTTGCCTTGTGCTTTTAACGCGAGAATATTTCAGGTTTTTCCTCCCTCGTCGACTTGCGTCGGATTCCGCCTACCCACGCCACGAAGGCGCTCTCGCTAATTGGTCCCTTTTTATTTTTTCATATAAAGTCAAAATCTTACCACGGTGGGATTATAACTCGGGTACCAATGCTTGTAGCCTTTGAAGCTGACCACTAGTCTGCCGGGGCGACCGGCTTTAAATATATCTAGATGATGGCGTGGGAATCGATTATCTGTCCGACCTGTGCTCTTCACGGGTCAGGTTCAAACCTCGCGGGTCGGGTTGGGTCACCTAGCCCGACCCCGACACGACGCGTGAGATTGTGGTGACCTCCTGGTCCGACCCGACCCGACCCGACCCGACCCGACCCGACCCGACCCGACCCGCACGACCCCGAGACCGCGACGCCCGAAACCCGACCGCGACCGCCGACCCGACCCGACCCGACCCGACCCGACCCGACCGCGACCACGACCCGAACCCGACGCCGACCGCGTGATATTTCTTTTTTTTCCTGATCCGACCTCGAGTCAGATCATCACCCGGGAAGAACCTTCGAAAATTCTGATCGCATGTGTCGTTGTTCATCTCCCCCAAAACGCGAGGGCCACTAGCGCCATCGCCTCTGATCAGGTGGAAGCAATTCCGATGGCTAGGCCTGGTGCTCACGGCGTTCAACTGGGGCACGCTCGTGGTTGACGCCCAGGCGCTGAATGTTGTCACGAGCGGAGAGGACAAAGGGGGGGCATGACGGGCGCGTTGTGTCGCCACACATCGACTACCCCGTCGCCTTTCCCGCCTGAAGTGGAGACGCGGGCAGCATCGGGACAACATTTTTTCTAAGTTGGGGAGCGTGTTATCGGTGACAGAATGGAAAGCGGGCGGGGTTGGTGCTGGTGGTGGTGGATGATTGTGGTGGTGGTGGTGGGGGGGGGGCGGGGGTTGGGGGGGGGGGGGGGGGAGGGGGGGGGGGTGGGGTTAGTGTGTGGTGAATGGTGGTGGTGGTGGTGGTGGTGAGGGTGGTGGTGGAGGACGAGGAGGAGGAGGAGGTGGGGCTGTTGTTGTTCTCGTTAGGAAGAGCACACCTATTCCCACCATCGGAGCATTCCCTCCAAGGGTGGCGGGGGGGGCGTACTCATTTGTTGCTTGCCTTAGTCATTTGACCATTGACCACGCATCCCTTTCGAGACGGAGCACCGTTCCTACTCCTAATAGAGACACCTCCAACACTTCGGCGCTCATTACGTTGTTTCCATATATTACAAAGAAACGTTTTGCTAATCTTATCCCCTTCCTGCTTCGCCGTCTGTGCCCACCATCTATCTCCTGAGATAGCGATCATTTTCTCGCTACTATTTAGTGTACTGGCGGGGGGGGGGGTGACAATGGAGAGGATTGCGTGATGCAACCACCGCGAAAAGTTACTTGCGTGACCTCGATATCGACGTTCTCTGGGAACAGAATGTCATCTACTCCTTGAATGTGTCCCCAACGCTCGTTCACTGGAGCCCCCCCCCCCTCCGCGCCTCAAGAGGCAGTTACATAGTGCTCCCCTTGCCGTCTCAGGAAGTGGCCACACCAGAAATTAAATTAACTAATTGAAGCTGTCATCCATATGCAAGTCCGCCTCACAAGCGGTTCTTAGTACGATGCAGCTCACCCTCCATGCGACTCGCCCAACACCTCACGGCGCTCCGCGCTTGGTGCTACGTAGCAATGTCTGCCTGGTCGGTGAAAACCCGACATGCTCCGCCCCGGCATTGTAGGGATGCGAGGGTCTATGGTCATACATACGACTACGGCAATGCATGAAAATGAAGTACACTCCCCCCTCCCCACCTCCAGCACTTAACCCTTTTACTATTACTAGTGCACTCTAATTCCAAGATAAATATAAATATGACTCTATTTCCAAGTGTTTGGGCCCCACAATGGAAGCGCAGTTCTAATAAGCCGCATGCCTAAAGAGGATAAAATAAAAACGAGTAAAACCCCTTTGGAAACCCGTGCACAAGACTACCCCCTCGCTAACTATTGTTTTTCTTTTCTGCCCCTAGGAGGCAGACGGTGGCCACAGACGGCGAAACAGGAAGGGGATGATATAAGCAACACGTTGCTATGTAACTACACGGGATAACCGTACTGAGCCCCAAAATGTTGGAGGTGTCTCTATTAGGAGTAGGAACGGTACTTCGCATCGAAGGGGATGCGTGGTCAATGGTCAATTCACCATGGCAAGCAACAAACGAGTACAACCCTTCACCACCCCCTACAAACCAACTAATTCGACGCTGCCATCCATATGCAAGAATTTTGCCTCACAATCGATTCTGAGTAGGATGCAAACCACCCTTCATTCGTCTTCCGGCGCTTTGCGCTTGATGCAAGCAATTTCTGCGCGGTCGATGAATGCCCGACGTGCTCCGTCCCGGTATTGTTTGGCATGCGAGCGTCTATGGTTATACGACTTCGGCCATGCATGACAGGAGCCCCCCCCCCCCCCCCCCTCCGCCCCCCCCCATGTTCGGTGCATCGGTAACCCCCATCCCCCCGGATCAGGCGGTGGCGTTTCTGCTTGCTCTGCAACTCCAACCGGCAGGTGCCTCTCGATTGCGCCTGCTCTTGGGCAGTGGCAGGGCTTCTGCTGACTACGACAGGGGCTTTCACTTTCCGGTTAGTCGAATCCCAAACTGCGCACATCGTATGTATAACAAACAAGAAAACACATGCATGTGTACACGCATCTGTGCTGGGTGAGTTTCCGAGTATAGGGGAGGGGGAGGGTGTACTCATGTTGTGCACGGCCGTAGTCGCATGGCAGGGGAGGGGGGGGGTGTACTCATGTTGTGCACGGCCGTAGTCGTATGACAGGGGAGGGGGGGGGGCACAGAACGATCAAATGACGGGCTTTTGAAAATATTTCGTTGAGATGTTTTCCATAGATGCGTCGCTCGGGGTTCACGCATCGCGTTTATGCATCGCGTTGACGCATCGCGTTTGCGTACCGCTCGGCGTTTGGACCGTTCCCCTCGTCGGAAAAAAATCAGCTTGGAAATCTGATCCGCGGGGGCGTGTTGACCTTTCGTGTTATTACCACTGTGTTGCAAAATATAATAAACATCTGTCAACAAATATTACATTCAAACGGTCCTTGTAATACGTTCGTTATATTTCGGGACAGTGCACCTATAATAAGTTCATTTTGGAAATGCGTGCCACGACCATGAATTAAAGGGGGGACGGATTGTGGACTGGACTCCGTCGAATTTAACGATAAAAATTGTTTGTTTGTGTGTTTATTTTAGTCCATCCCATTTATTGTCTTCGCCCTTCGTTTCTCTCTCCTTCCTAGTCGTAATTCAGATCAGGGGCCACCTCGTAGCAGGCTCTTCTCCCCCGCCCCGACTACGTTTCGTGACTTGCATTTTTTTCGTGAGAACACTTCAGCCCTTTCTTCTCTCGTCGACTCGTTTCGAACTGCGCCTACTAGGCGCTCTCAGCAGTTGATTTATTAAAAAAATAAATAACGAATTAAAAACGAACTCTAGGATAAACTTTAGCAGCATTCGAGGGTAAACCACTAGGCCACCGGGGCGACCGGCTATATATATAATATACATACACTAATACTTAAGTATACAGCACGCAAATAAAGGAAATCTGAATATCAAATGTTCGCAAACTCGGGGTTCTGATACGCACGTTTTTTTACGTAAAAAACGACGAAAATAATTGGTCGTATCAACAACCTGCGACCCATACGAAACAAAAACGACCGAAACAACGAAATAACGACCAATTTAGCAACCCCAAAAAGGAGGCTGGCACAAACTATTACAGGGGGCCATAGTAATACATAGTAATTATAACCCATCATGGACGCCAAAAACATGTATCCCCCTATGTTTACACGCCGTATTTGATTTTGATTACTATGTTCCCTCGTAAAAGCACCCCCCAAACCTTACCCCTGAACCCGCATTTTCCAATGTCGTCCACAACTCGGCACGACTTACAGATTACGACTAAAGTGGACCGAAGTATAATCGCCGTGGTGATCTCGCTATTGATGACAACGGTTACTGCGGGGCTTGCGTTCGCCAAAGCTCGGGGGGCTCTTCATGAAATGCCGGTGAGCCGTAGGGGCGGGGACCGTTTTCGTAATACTTGGATGGCATTCGTATTCGGGGTATTGGTGGGGCGGAGGGGCTGTACTCATGTCATGCATGGCAGTAGTCGTATGGCCATAGGCGCTCGCATCCCTACAATGCCGGGACGGAGCAGCACGTCGGGTGTTCACCAACCAGGCAGGCATTGAACGCTTGCACCAAGCGCGAAGTGACGTGAGGTGATGGGCGAGTCGCATGAAGGGTGAACTGCATCCTACGAAGAACCGCTTGTAAGGCGGACTTGCATATAGACGACAGCCTCCAATGAATTGATACGATTTCTGGTGTGGCCACTTGGGGGGTCGTGGCGAGTCGTTTGTAACGCTCACTTTCTTTGATCGCGATTGGTTGTGTGGAAAAATAGCCAGGGTTTCCGGGAGTATGAGAGGCGTTCGAAGCGGTGGAAGATCGAGAGCCACCACCTTGTACTCGCAAATGGTTTTTCTCACCCAAAGGGCGTGTTTTCCGTGTATCATCTGCGACGTGGCCGCTTATCTACCAAGGCGAACGGGTCCAACTTGTGGCAATGAAAAAAAATCGAAGGTCTACTTAGTAGGATGTGTACTCTGGGGGTACCCGGCGACCTACCCGGGTATGTACTCTAGGGGTACCCGGGTATCTACCTGGACATATACTCTTGGGGAACCCGAGTACCTTGCCGGATATACTCTGGGGGTACCCCGGTACGTATCCAGATATACACTCTGGGGGTGCCCAGGTACCTACCCGAGTATGCCTTGGAGGACCCGGGTACCTATCCGAGTATGTCTGGTACCCGGGTACCTACCCGAGTATGTAGGGTGTATACTATGGCAAAACGCGTGTGACTACCTGAGTATGTAGGGCATATTCTCTGGGGGTACGTGGGTACCTACCCGAGTATGTTGTAGGGTATATTCTCTCGTAAAACTCGAGTACCTACCCGAGTACGACGATAACAACCTGATATGATACGTGGATACTCCGGAGTATATACCCTGATAGACCCACCTTTGAAACGTTCTCGAGAGAGTGGATGTTTCAGTGCGTGTAACCCCTGCCCGGTCCGCAGCGGCTGGACATTCCCTCGTGCCGGGTTAGCAACGCCCCGTCACCTTGTCATCGAACAACACGTACACCGTCGCACCCCTTACACCCCCCCTCACTCTCCCATATATTTATAGGTTGGGTTGGCGTCGGTTGGCACGACGCTGTAAAACACGCCACTCGCGCGTGAGCTAGACAACCAGGGTGCCGTTTTTTTTTTGTTTGTTTTTGGCGGTCACCAAAGCTGGCGGTCGAGTAGATCATTTGTGCGGGGTGGAGAACCTTTGCTCCGCACAAGGGGAATGGTCGTATCACGTAGTGTTAATATGGTAAGGCATCCGCGAGGCAGTTACATAGTAAAACCCATTGCTGTCTCCGGAAGTGGCCACACCAGAAATTAAATTAACTCATTGAAGCTGTCGTCCATATGCAAGTCCGCCTCAGAGCGGTTCTTAGCAGGATGCAGCTCACCCTCCATGCGACTCGCCCAATACCTCACGGCGCTTCGCGCTTGGTGCAAGCAATGTCTGCCTGGTTGGTGAAAACCCAACGTGCTCCGTCCGGCATTGTAGGGATGCGAGGGTCTATGGTCATATGACTACGGCCGTGCACGACATGAGTACACCCCCCCCCACCCTCCCCCTCCGCCCCCTTTCCCCCTCCCACACCTACCCCCTATATCCCTTACTCCCTTTCCTTCTGCCGCCCCTGCACCTCCCCCTACCCCCCCCACCCGTCGGACGACACTACGAAAAACATCAAAACTTGTGTTTATCTAGATTTTCGCCGTGGAGGCGATGGATAACGCGGTCAACCTCACGGCCATCTTCTACGCCGTCCACGCGCCCGTGCCGAGCAAGCACCTCCCGAAGCGTCGCCTCCCGCTGAAGAACTCGCAGAGGCTAGACCTAGCCTCCGCGAACAAGCGGTACCGCTCCATGAGCGCGGTCGGCGGTAGCGGCGGCGGCGGTGGCGCTGGCAGTGGCGGCACCAGCAACAGCAGCGGCAGAATCAGAAGCGGGCGCGTCGGGTCTCGCTTGCGCGGGTTCGGCGGCGGCGGCGGCGGCGGCGGCGGCGGTGGCATCGGTGGTCCCGGTTACGGCAACAGCGTTAGCGGAGGCAGCGGTAGCGGTATCGGGTCCGGAAGAACCTTCCGCTACGCCCACGGGTCAGAAGCAACGTCGTCTACGCTGCCTTCACCGCTGCAGCGTCACACCGGCCCCATCAAAAGGCTACCGCCAGTGTTGGACATGTCTCCGGAGATGAGGTCACCCAGTAACGGAAATTTCTCGGAAAAGTTCTCGGAAAAGTTCTCGCTCGGCTCCAGCGGCGGCTCCGCGGTGGCCGCTACGGGCCGGGGAAGGGGTACGGGTAGGTGGGCGGGAAAGCAGGGGTCGTGGAGGCAACAAGCGGGAGCGGTGGGCCCGCTTTTTTTCACAAGGTGGGAGGCTCTTTTCGGTAGGGGGACGTACTATGATAGCGCCTTTTAAGTTTTCTGAGGCACCTCCCAACAGGAGCTTTATGTCTCACCCAACGATTGACTCCACTAGAAACGCTGTAAGCTAGTGCCGGAACACACCCCCATGGGCTACGTTTGTATCGACTACTTTCATACCTCTGACAGATGGTCGATCCCTGCTTCATGATCTAGATCTTTCAAGACAGAGATATCCCTGATCTGTAACATTTAGCTCAGGATTCCAGGAGGGAGCCAAATGATCTACCACTCTGTACCGAAATATAAGCACCCTTTTTACATGAATGTTCAATAAAAAAGTGCCTATACTTCGGGACAGAGTGGTACATGATCTAGGGCATGTTTCCTGGGTTGGACCTGTATTGTTGTGCAGATCCTGCACAGCACCTCATAATGGCAGGTTGGGATCTATAGTAGATGATCTAGATGATCAAACTGTAGATGATCTGCAGATGATCTGTAGATGGTCTTTCCGAGTTGTGAATACTTTCGTGCACTAAAACATCGGATCCAGAGATATTGGGTAGTTGAGAGTTTAGGGGCCCCACGCCAGTGAGATAATGCTTGGGACTGAAATTAAACCAAAGCGCAACCTCTACCGTAGCAAGGGTCGTGATTACGCTTCGCCGGGTCGGGGGGACGATGGGACACCGCCCGCCGGTATTGAGCCTATACCTCTGATCCGAGAAATATGGTTGGCGCACGCTATACAGTTTAATACGAGACAAAGTGACTACTGGTATTTAATAATACTAAGACCAAAGCAATGGTTGGTTGGGTCTGATCGGCTTAGGTTTATTTAGGGTTCGGGTTAGTTCTATTCGTCACGTACTCAGTGACCTTCCACCGGTTTCTCGAACAAATCACCCTCAACCATTTTCTCGAATTACCACTCTGAACCGAAATATGAGGACCAATTATATTATAGTTTAGTATCCAAACATCCTTATATTAATGGTCAGAGTGGTAAGTGGTAAGCTCCCCTCCCGCACGCCACCATCGCCGTGCTGTTTTTTTAAAATCTCGGCCCGCGTCTGGCCAGTGCCGCGCTCCGCAAGAGTAATGCGCGTACGGATTGAGCGAGGGGTGTCCTTAGGTAGCCAGTGGAGTTGTGTCAGCTCGCAGAGGGCTTGGGTGTGGGTGGACGTTCGTTTCTTGCAAACGCACGCATAATGTTTGTGCGGCATAATGTTGCGACAAGGCGGGAAGGCAACATTGTCCGGAGGGTTAGTTGTTTTTTTCGCACACATTTTATTGCACCATTCGTTTTGTTTTGAAGTTTAGGGCGGCAAACAAGAGTGGCGTATACCTGGTACAGCAGTAGGTTCCGTTTCAACCGTTTTTTGCTGCAACCGTCGTGGGGAAAACGACGACCATGTAGTGGTTTAAGAGCGTCCTAGACTAGCATATCCATCACCAGCTTTCGTTAGTCACCGTCGCTTTCGCCTCTGTTACCCCCCTCCCAGTTTCGAAAGGGATGCTTTGCCAATGGTAAAATAACCAAGGAAAGCAAAAAATGAGTACCACCCCCCCCTCCCAGTGTAAGGTTTTTAGGAGAACAACGATAATGAATGACCGTGCAGTCGGGTAGCGATATCGATAGACCGCCAATGGTTTCTCAAGAGTGAGCAACCTGCAGTCTGGGTAGTATCATTATGCGAGCGTGTCGTGCGACTCCTAGGAGAGCGCGCTGCCCTCCCCCCCCCCCCCAACTGTAAGGCACTACCGGTGACCTCTTCTTACCTGCACCCCTGCGAGACCACACTAACGCCTTCACTTGAAACCCTTTCCGCCCGACGCCGTACCGCGAACAAAACCGTTACGTCCTCTCGCACATAAAAACAACCCACCACGCGGCTAGAGACAAGCGGGGTCAACCGCAAGCCGAGAAGTCGAGTAGCCCAGGTGCAGACATGGTTGACGCCCGCCACGACTCCGACCAGAAGAAACTCGCCGACGATGATACGACCCATAGCGACGAAACGAAAGCTTCGTCATCCGGGCCCGCAGAATTCGCCGCGCTGAGAAGGGCTATCGATGCCGCATCCCCCCGCCATTTATCGTCGCAGCAACCGCTTCCATCCGCGCAGACGCCCGGGGAGACGGTTGGGGTGGAAGGGGGGGGGAGGGTAGCAGGGGTTACGCTCGTGCAAAACATCTCGACAGCAGGGTACCCTCAAAATCCCGCCGAAGATAGTAGCAACCGTTCGTTCAACACCCTCCCGCCGGCGGGACCCGGGGCTGCTGATGTCGCTAGCGCCGCCAAAGCAGCAGCCGCAGCAGTAGCAGCAGCAGCAGCATCCGGGGCGGCGACGGCGGTGTGGCCGATACCGCTACCGCCGAGCGCCGTCGAGCGTGAACGGCTGCATCGGTGGGTGGGACGGCAACCAGCAGCAGCAGCAGAGAGCGAAGAAAAACGCCCGGACGCTTTCGGAGACGTGGAGGCTGGTGCAAAACAAATGGAGCCGGAGCGGCAGCACGTGGAAGATGGAAAACGAATCGGAGCGCGGGCGGGGTCGGACGCCACGGGGGCGAGAGTGGGGGGCGAAGAACGTTCTTTGCCGGGTATGCGCGGGGTGCCAGGGATGGGTGCCCGCGTTGTGCTGGCTCGGGGGGCGTTCCGGAGCGCCTCGTCCCCTTCTGCAGGGTGCCGTTCCGTCCACGCGATGTCGGCGTTTAGCGCGGCGTCGTGGTGCTCGAGCAGCTACAACGGCGACGTCCGCAGTTACAACGGCGATTCTTACGGTGATGTCCGCCATTTTACCGGTGGCTCTATCGGTGATTCCCGCAGCTATGCCGGTGATTCTATCGGTGACGCCCGCAATTTTCCCGGCGACTCTATCGGTGATGCCCGCAGTTTTGCCGGTGACGGCCCGCACAGCGCACCCACTGCGACCGTCAGGTCTCCGGCGTCGTACTTCGGAGGAGGCGGTGGCAATGTCTAGTCTAGTTCTGACCGCGGCCCGCCTAGTGTACGTATTGTATCTACCGTAGCATGTTCCTGCACACTTTGGCCGTTTGCCGCCTACAACGTATTGTCTCTCCAATAGACCGCCGCCGGCCTACTGTTGTTTTTATAATAGGACGTTGCCGTCTACTGTTGTCTCTCCAATAGGCTGTTGCGGGCTACTGTTGTCTCTCCAATAGGACGTTTCCGCTTACGATTGTCCCTCCAATAGGCTGTTGCCGCCGACGAGGTATCGTCTCTCCCATAGGCCGTTGCCGGCTCTTGTTGTTGCCTCCTGCCTGTTGTGCTTGTTGCTGTCTGGTGCAGTGTTTGATCGAAGCTTTCCGCGTCTCTGCATCCGTCGGGATAACTTGGGTCAGGCTTTTACCCGCGTTCAAATGATAACGTTTTGTTTTTCGAAGACGCGTGGTAGGATAGGCGCAGCCCATGTTTGGCCGAAATATTTCTGGCCGACTAGTACTGACTATTACTGACTATTACTAAATATTACTGACTATCAGTATACTCATCAACTGAAGAACTACCCGGCATATATCCCATTTGTGCTGCACGCTATTTTTCGTTAGCATCTAGGTCATGGTCTTGTTCATCGGGGTTAAGCCTATTAATATGTATTTGCTCAAAAGTCAGTTTTGGTGTGGACCTCCTGTACTATACGCAGTCAAGATAATCGAGTAACCACCTTGAGAGAAATTAGATGATACACCTATTAGTATCGGAGCACTCATCTTCGGCAGCCCTTAAGCGTGGTCCGTTTATACCGTTCGGGGCTTCAGAGGGGGGAACACATCGAGTTAACAAAACTGACGATTGCAGTATCGGCGCCGCGATGTAATCCGGGGTGCTGGGGCAGGGAACAGGGGGTTTGAGTAGGAACATGTAAGACAAGCACGCAGGCAGCACGGTAACACCTCCTACTGCTATACGTTCCTCAAAGACGCGTGATTAGGCCGCACGCCTCATTTTTTTAGTCGATAAGTAACAGGCTTATCGGGGGGCAAATTTTATGACTAAAAACCGCGTGCGAGGTGGATGTTCTTGCACATGGATGGCGGCGTCGAATTCATTGATTGTGGGAGGGGGGTTATTTGTTTACGGCGTTTCATTTGCGCAAATTTCTTGCACCTCCGCATGTGGGGAACGGAGACGTTCATACGCGCGTTTGGTTGGAGCAGGCTACTGGTCTGTATCACAGACGAAGACCGGCCTTCCGGCAGTGACTGCTTGTTTGAACAATGTGCGGTATGATTGAGCGTTAGCCGGGTGCGTCTCGTTAACCTATGCATACGGTAATGGCGCCTGCAGCTGTTCCCGCCGCTGCTGAACCGAATTGATTAGTTGGGTGTGGGTAGCTGTTGTTGCTACTTACTACCAAGAGCCGATTTGGCTAGCCCGAGGAAGCGTCTTCTCAGCGCTGGTGCCACCAGCCAGAATAGGCAAGACACGCAATTGTTTATTTTTTTTAGAGTCAAGTGTCCTTTGACGTAAGCGTTTGTCTTGCGTCATCTGCAGGTCTTGCTGTCACTTTCTGTCAAAATTTGTTCGTGGTGACGAGGGGAAGCTGACGATTTTGTTTTGGAAATGGATTATTTTGGATTGCTGATGTTTTTATTTTTCACGCTCTTGTTTCTTTGGTTTGGGAAAAACAAAACCGGGGCGGGAGTGTTGCGGCCAATGTCGATGAGCCAACAAATATCACGGAAAAGTCCGCAGTTTTTTCTTTGCTCCGCGGAGAAACCAGCAAGTGACGAGCCATGTTCTAGTTTGTTTGCTCGCCTTTTGTTTGGCATGGAAAGTCGCTGAGTCCGCGAGGTCGCAGAAATTTCAGCAGATTTTTCTTTGAACCGCGGAGGAACTAGCAAACGGTGTGTCGTGCTCTAGTTTGTCTGCTCGCCTTTCCCCTGGCATAGGAAACGGAGGAAGACCGCAGGGCGGGAGGGGAGGGAGCGCTGGGGGTAATGCGTCAATGACTGGGCACCCCGGCCGTTTCATGTGCACGGTGGCACCCAATTGGCTTGTCTTTCTCACCTCTTGTTATCCTTCGTGCTTGCAATCGCGCGCGTGCAGAGCGCTACCACGATAGCGTTTTTAGTTGTTGTTGTGTGTTGTGTTGTGAAGTCATGGTGTAGTATGGTGTAGTGTGGTGTGGATTTTTCTTATTGTTTTATTTTTATTTAGGCTGTTGCTGTTTCCGTTTCTAGATTACTAGATACCCACAGCATCGGCCTTCTATTTTTATGGGGGAATAGCAATCAGAACCAAAATATGGCGTGTAAGGATAGGGACATACCTTGGTTTTTGAGTACATCGTGAGTTCTGATTACTATCTTATTACATTAGCCCCCCCGAAATAATAAGAAACCGGGACACTGGCAAACGACATACTTCTTATTTAAGAAACTGTGTGTTCCACACTAACGTGAGTGTGGCCGCTCCCAAATTTCTTATTTTCCCGGCAATCGAAGGCTGCGTTTCTTGTGGACCTCTTTCTTATGGGAGCGCCGGCAGCATAGTGGGAGGTGGATATAACCGCCGGTGTTTGGAGACCATCGAGACTTTACCAGCGGCTGGCTTGTGGTGTGTCAGGTTGCCGGTTAACGTGTATTCGTGCACGTGTTTTTAATAAATTGACTATGAAGCATATCAACTGCGTGGATAGGCCTATATTGAGGCTACGCAGGACTATTGTTTATTGCGGCTTTGCTGCGGCTTTGCTGCGGCTGCGGCTGCTGCTGCTGCTGCTGCTGCTGCTGCTGCTGCTCCTGCTGCTGCTGCTGCTGCTGCTGCTCCTGCTGTTCCTGCTGTACATAAACACTCTCCGTGGGTCAGCGGTCAGAGTTATTAGTAGAGGACAGATGACGGAAGGATGGTGTTTTATGTTCGTGTGTTATTGTACCCAGCGCAAGAAGCAGAGGTGGCACTTGATCCCTACCGCACGAAAAACCTTGACAATTAGGGGACCGTAGTACGAAGGTAACCTTCTCGTGGTGCGAGTACTGTTGTGTCCGCCAGCGATAGGAAAAGCAAACATAAATTGCCGGTGTCGGGGGAGGAGGAGGGGCAAAGGTCATGCCGTTTTAACATGTGGCCGTCCCTGCGCGAACGATAGGGGTACCATGGAATATGAGTATGGCGCGCCTCGACAAGATGCTGACTGGCCGAGGACACCGAGCTTCGTTTCCATTCATGCATGTGTATATGAGGTGAGGCTTGTCGATATGTTTGTGCTCCTCGTGCCAAGTAACAGGTTATGAGCCTCGTCACCGAGCAAATGCACACACATGGTATTACAACACCCATCGCGTCTTCTTCGTGTCTTGCTCCGTCGCTGGGAGGCGCCGCGGCATGAACCAGCATCATGAGCCGACGCGTGCTACGGTAGAGGTAGCACTTTTTGGCTGAATCGTTTTCTGAACGATCGGGCTCCTTATAACTCAAAACTCGTCGGACTTCCATTGTCATGACGAATGATGTTTCAGGGTATACTTCGGTCATGAGATTTCGCATCCGGCAGCACTTTTATTTTCCTCCAAAACCGTTTTTTCAGAGTGGTATGGAGCTCCTCAAATTAGGAGCTCAGAAAAAACATAGTGCACCTCTATCGTAGCATGCGTCAGCCACAATACGATACACGGGGTAGGGGGTTCGAAATAGGGACGTACTCTTCCCATCATGGTTGTGTTTGCTTGCACGGTATTCGCCCGTTTTTCAGTGCTCTCCAATTCAAACCCGGTCCCCCCGGTAGACTAGTGGTCAGCTTCAAAGGCTACTAGCATTGATACCCGAGTTCTAATCCCACCGTGGTGATATTGTTACTATTTAAAAAAAAAAGTAAAAGGAACCAATTGCTGAGAGTGTCTTCGTGGCGTGGGTAGGCGGAATCCGACGCAAGTCGACGAGGGAAGAAAGTGCTGGAATCTTCTCGTGATAAAAATTAAAGGCACGTGCCGTAGTGGGGAGGGGGGTGAAGAGCCTACTTAGTGACCCCGGATCTGAGTTACGACTAAAGAGGGATAGAGAAAAGAAGGGCGAAGACAATAAAAGGAATGGATAACAAAGAAGCAATGTGTGAAGATGGGCCGCAAGTTTGGGTGCTATTAAATTTAATTATTATAAATAGATGGCCAGCGGAGGGGGAGGAGGACCCCTGGCTGCTTCCTAAGAGTTGTTGTTTTTTATCGAAAGACAGAAGAAGTGGTTGTTGTTGTTGTGTTGCACTGCTGCACCCAGTATGCGCGCGTGCCAGGCCGTCTAATAGTGTCGTACATACAGGGTCGCACATACCAGACAACACATACACACGTCAAGTACTCGTACGTAGCTGTGTCCACCGATGCAGCGAAAAAAAGAGGACCATACGTAGTACATGTTCACACAACATCAGATCATACTCGTAGCATCAGCAATCGTCACGAGAAGCATTGCGAGGTAATTACTATCATCGCTGTCTGACAAGGGATCTTACCTTTCGCTGTCTGCCAAAAGAGCCATCCCAGTGCATATTCAATGGCGGGGTGTATTATCTTATGCACTTGTATACTCGTACCTGGCAGTACGAGTCCTCCCGCGGTATCTGGTACCTCTCGTGGATGCTGTCTTGTGGATGCTTTCGTGTGAGGGTGTACGAGTGTTGTCTTACGCACTCGTATACTCGTACCTGCACATATCTGGCAGTACGAGTTCTGGCACCTGGTATCTCTCGTGGATGCTATCGTGCGTGGGTGTATGGCGCGTGTCAAGAACGTGCCGATATATTTCATACGATGGAAGGGATGTGAAACAGGAATGTTGTTGAGCTTAGAAGCAAGCTTCTGTTCGATATAGGAGACCTCTTGATATTATTAAAAGCCAGAAGGTAGATGGAACCAGAAGAAGAAGAAGGGTGATAAGGGGAAGATGGAGAGTGCGCGAGGGGGGGGGGTGCGAGAGCCTACTAGCGCAGGCTCTCGGGCTCTCTCTAATGGCCCGCTCGTCGGGTTGTTACGATGCTTTACCAGCTAAAAGCTCGCTGAACGGATAACTGTATTTCTCTAAGTCTACGGGTTTTCCGCTTCTGGGAATGTTCTGTGGCTCAGAACATTCCTATGTGCCTACGTAATTCCTAAAAGGGTAAGTTTGCGGGATTTCCGACATTTTGGAAAGTTCTGATGGCTCAGAACATTCTTATAGGCTTACGAAGCCTACATGCTATTGTCTATCTGGCCTACCAAGGGGAACACAGGAATAATATTTATGGTGCCACAAGGATTTTTACCTATATGATTATATCTCAACCATTCTATAGCCCTAAGGCACCACATCACATTAGCCCACCCTGAATAGCCGTATGTGCAGACCACACGATGGTCAATGGATGATAACATCCCAAAGACCGCGAGAGGGGGGTCGAAGATGCGGCTGTTCAAAACAACAAAATGAGGCCATACATTTCCCCACATCTCGTAGTGAGGCTCAAGCATCACGGATAGGGTCATCTACAGAAGCCACCGCTGAGGAAGGGGTCATGACCAAAACAAGAACGGCAGGGGTCGAAATCAAGACAAAGCAGACACAAAAAAAAACGAAACGAAGCTAAAGAAATCCCAAGACAAATGTAGAAGAAAGCGGAACTCAGGGTACAGCCGTGTGTGTGGGGGCTCATATGTCCAGATGTCCAGGGGCTGCGAAGGACCCGGGGGAGATACGAGTGCGGGACTGATAATCAAACCCTGGCGGAAACGATGGAGATTACTTAGCAGGGAACACTGAACACAGTCCAGAGGGGTATCGCAGTGATGACTATTCGCTATGGTTGACAAAAATCCGAAAGACAAGCATGATACAGAAGACGAATCCGAAAGAAAAACATGATGCATAAGGCGAAGGGGGCACGGCAAGACTACCGTGAAAGTTCCTAGAACTATAACCGAAGGGCTGACGGGTCCTAAGAGGGGAGTGAACAGTGTGTCACTATGAAACGGTCAAGTATTAGGGGACCAACTCTAGTAAACGCAGCGGGGTAAGCCAACCAGAGCCAATGCACTAAATATCGCCAGAAAAAAATACTCGGATGTGCAGACCTTAAGTCGATTAGTTCGACGTGGACGAAATGGGTCCCTACCGTGTAACACGCACGTACGTCAGCTATGGTAGCTACATCGGAGCGGAACCAGTCGCGGTGAGAAACGCATTGATAGGTGTTGGAAATGCGAAGGGACAACAGAGGAAACAATAACAAAGATACCACCAAAATTAAAATCCATTGCGGTCCACTTACTGTGGAACGGACGCACCAACCGTGGGTACGGTAATGTGGTGGTCTGGTGGCCTGGATAGGGGGCCAAGGCAACGGAGCTGTTACGAGGGTAGTGGAGAGAAAATAGACAAAATCCAAAATCCAGAAAACCGGTGTCGCCATGGTCCAGCGATCTTATGAAGATGGGGACCTGCGAGACCGGAGCTAGGGTAGACAGATCATCAAAAACTGGTAACTTAACCAAGAAATCAATGATGCCCTGAATGTATCTACAAGCACAAGGTCACCGCGGTTCGGTGGCTTCGAGCCATAGTAGGTGGGCGTTAGCGGTGGTGAAGGATTCCAAAGCAGAAACCCAGCACACTAGAAACGCTATTCAATCACGGTCCATCTGCCGTCACGTGTTGGGGCAGGTGAGGGCCGTGATGGATGCTAGAAACGAAAGCAGGTGCTACCAAACACAAAACAAAACAAGCCGAAATGCGGGGGTATCGCTGGCGGAACACGCCTAAGTTTGAGATAACCCGGATGAATTAACTACTGTTGCCGATTGAAGCCTATCCCAGAAGATTTAGTGTACGCTTCTAAAAAAACTATGCTATACTACGGAAGTAATATTATGCCGAACCAAGAACGCAAAGGTAACTGAAGGCTAACTAGGGGGGGGGGCGGAAGCGATGAGGGTTCCACGGGGCATGTCTGTACTCCGCAGTACCCCACGGGCTATGCTTTCAGTCCCATAGCGTTGTAAACACCACGATCCAGAGATGGCGCTCCGGGCAGTAGTGTAGCGGGCGTGCTGGAGGTCGGTCTTGATGGGGCCGGGGTCGTCCAGGAAACGGAATATGTAGGAACTGTCCCGGGAAGAGTCCTGGGGGCTGTCCGAAGAGGTACCCAAGGGCGTGCGGTGGGCAATTTTGCCAAGCCACCAGAGGCCGTCGCGCGCCTTGTACCAAACGTGTGCCCCAGAGGAGAGAGTGGTCGAACTGAATTTTCTGAGCCAGGGGTCGCGGGAGACCAGGGAGTAGCTGGGGGCGAGAAATATTTGCCCTTGCGACCGTGAAAGTTCCTGGTGTGCAGCACCTATGCGCCTTTGTTGGTAAAGGCGGTTGGCTTGTCGGTGTTGTGACGGGGTTCTCGACCAGTACATGAGAATGTGGCGCCTGAAATGTTGAAGGTCGAGTTCCCGTTCCCAAGAGGGGCTGAGAAGTCTGGCCCAATGGGTCTCGTACAAGACGGCGTTAACTTTGCCGCGACCGCGTACGAGTTGATGGCCGGTGATCCGCTCGACCTCGAGGCGCTCCGGTGGCGGCGTGACGTCGTCGGCCGTGACGTGGTAGGGCGGAGACTTGGCGGCGGAGGCGGTGAGTACGTAGGTGGTGAGGTCCGCAGGCAGGTACTTAGGGAGGTCGGTGGTGTCGTCGGGGCTCCGGCAAGGCTTGCATCGTTTTACGGAGACACGGGACTTGGAGTCCCGTCCAGGAAGGTCGGAAGGTAGGTCGAGGAAGAGTAGTTTGTCGTGTAGAGGGCGGTTGTCGGGGGTGTCCGAGGCTGGCGCCGGGTCCACGGCGAGGATCTTAAAGGGCCCGTTCCAGTTGAGGGCGAGCTTAGTCTTCAGCACGGTTGCGTCGGTGTCCTTTTTGGCGCCCTGGCGGATGGTGGAGGCGGAGTTGTAGACCCAGGCCCAGCCACCTACGGTGAAAGGAGGGGAGGCTGAGAGGGCGGCCATGATGGGGGCGTTCCGGCGCTGCAGGCGCGAGGTGGTGATGTGGTAGACCTCGGGGACGAGGGAGTAGGCTCGTTGTTGTCGTTCAGTGGCGAGATTGATATAGGTGAGGTGGTCGCGCTCCAGGCTCTGGTGACCGCCGACGTTGTCGGGTTCGCAGACGGAGAGCGGGAGGCGGGGAAGGCGGCCGACGTGGACTTCATTGGGCACAAGCCCGGTGGTGGCGTTCACGGAGTTGTTGTAGACCGAAGAGACGTGCGGCAGCAGTAGGTCCAAGTCGGTTTGGTTTTCGTTACCGACCATGGAGAGCATCTGGGCCAGGACGTGGTTGACGCGCTCAACGCCGCCGTTGGTGCAGGGGTGGTAGGCGCGGGTGTTGACCTTGTTGACGCCAAGGCGGCCGTAGACGGCGCGGGCGAGCTTCAACGTGAACTGTAGGCCGTTGTCCGAGAGGAGTGTCACTGGACACCCCCAAAGAGTGATGTACTTGTCGATGAAGATGTCGGCGGTGCCGGCGGCCGTGAACTGAGCTGCGGAGACAGCGAACATGTCAGCGCGGTGGCTGAAACGGTCAGTGAAGAGTAGAATGTGGACGTTTCCGCGCGGGGTGAAGGGCAAGGGGCCGAAGTAATCGACGCTGACGGTGATGCCAGGGCTGTTGGGTAAAGGGAGGGAGAGGATGGGACACCAGATAGGTTGGCGGGATGTCTTGCGGGCCTGGCATATGAGACAACGGCGTATCCACCAGCGGGTGGAAACGTCCATTCCGACCCACCAGAAGAAACGTGCCATCATGCGCACCGTTCGTGTAACTCCCAGGTGTAGGGAAGTAGTGGTGTGGCATATCTGTAGCACCCAGGGGCGCATCAGCATTATGACGTAGATGCGCGGGGGGGCTGGAGGGGGGTTTGGTGGTCGTTGTGCCAGGAAGGCGATGTCGTCGTCGGTGCGGCGGAGTGTACTTTTGGCGGCAAGGGCGAGAACGTCGGAAAGTTTTGGACGCCGAGCCGAGGGGATGAAGTCCAGACGGTCGGGTGGTGGCAGGGAAGGGGATCTGAGCGATAGGAAACGGATGACGGCAGAGCATAGGGGCTCAGCACGTTGTTCTCGTGCCCAGTCGCTGAAGGTGCGGTGCTTGAGGGCGAGTAGGTAGGGGTAATTGTCAGGTATGACGTCCGGCTTCGAGAGCGGAACCGGCGACGATGGGGTCGGCGGGGAAGGGTTGATCGAAGAGGCCAGCCGTGTTTGGGTAGGTGTCGGTGGCGTCGGTGGTGCAGGTTGCGCGGGGGCTGTGGCTGAAGGCGGTGTCGGTTGAAGGGGCCTCGGCCGAGCCGTGGCTGGAGACGCTGTCGTGCGGCGGGTAGTGCAGGTGTGTTGGAAGCGATTGGTTGTGGTCGGCGGTCGAAGCCATAGTCGATGGCGGCTCGGGGGTTCCCGTGGCAGCGGCGGCGCGATGACATGAACGAGAAGAGATCAGATCCGGAGGAACTGGGACCGTGGCGCCAATGGTGGACGGCGGGGAGACGACGGGAGGCCTGGAAGCCGAGCCTGGAGGAGCGCCGGTGTCCACGGCTGCTTTCTCGGGGCACGGAGGCGGTCCGTCGGCAGTGTGATGGGCCGACACATGCCTGACGAAGGTGTTGGGGGGCGGTGAGGAGCCGGGGTGCTCCAGTCGTGGTCCCAGGAGACGGAAATCGGTGAAGTCGTCGGTGGCGAAGGGGAGGGGCTGGATGGTTGGGATAGGGCGGGAGGGGAGGGATACGAGCCCACCCAAGCCGATGCCTGTCGCGGGTGGCTCGCACGGCGTGAAGCCGCAGGGGCGTACCAGGTAGATGCCAACGGCGTCGGGACTGGTAAGGCGATTTAGACCGGTGCGGTCGGCTTCGGTGGTTGGTTGCGAAAGGCGGGAAAGGAAGTCGGCGTTGCAGTTGCTGGTGCCTTTGCGGTACTTCAGGGTGAAGGAGTACGCCGAGAGGAACTCAATATATCGCCGGACGCGAGGGTCGTGCTCGACTACCTTGGCGATGTTCTCGAGCGCCTTGTGGTCCGAGTAGATGAGGAATTGCGTGGACCAGAGGTGGCCGCGCAGCCCTTTTATCGCCCAAACGATGCTTCCGGCCTCAAGATGGAGGGACGTCCACGAACGTTCGGAGTCGAGGGTCGCGCGGCTGATGTAGATGATAGCACAGACGGAGCCGTCGAGTTGTTCGTGCTCCAGCGTGGTGCCGAAGCCGTCGAGGCTGGCGTCGCAGGATAACGGGAAGGGGCGGGAGTTGTCGGCGACGGCATCCCAGTCTGGGTATACCAGGATCGGTGGTTTGGGGAGGTCGCGAAGGATGTCGCGAACGGTGGTCTCCATGGCGGGAGTGAAGTCGAAGGCGGCGCCCTGTTTCAGCAAGGCATTAATGGGGCGAAGGCGACGCGAAAGGTTGGGAAGGAACTTGCCGTAGTAGTTGATGCCTCCAAGCAGTGAGCGTACCTGCTTCTTATCTTGCGGCATGGGCATCTTGGTGAGGGCGGCTACCTTGGCGGAGTTGGGGCTGAAGCCACCGGCGGTGATGGTGTGGCCCAGACAATCGGTGGTGGTGGCGCCAATTTTTGGCCTTGGCAGGGGAAAGTTTAAGGTCGTGCTTCCGCAGGCGCGCGAAAAGTGCTCGGATGTTGGTGGTGTGATCGGAAGGGGTGGGGTCGAAGACGATGATGTCGTCGAGGTATGCGGCAACGCGTTCCAGGCCTTTGATGACCTCGTTGATGACCTTTGTAACGAAGGATAATAACTATTACAGACGCAAACACTCAGGTCTCCAATTCCCAGTCCCCAGTCTCTCACCACTGCTAGTTCGTTTCCGTTCGATGTCACTCACGCTCAAGTTCTCTTCTTTTTTCCCTCAATGGCTTTGTGTGTGTTTTGGCTTGTTTTGGACTGATCGAGAGCGGAGCTCTCTAGACTGACTGGAGTTGCACAGTCCTAGAAAGCCTTCCGCTACGTACGTAGTTTAGGTTACGTGTATCTCAATCCGCCGCAACACCTTTACGAACCAGCCGGGTGGGGCGCTGCTGCCTTGCGGCATAACAAGCCATTCGAACAGCCGGTTGGGGGTGCAGAACGCTGTCAGGGGGGTGGTGTCCTTGTCGTTGGTCATCTGGTGGAAGGAGGAGACCAGGTCGACGCGATGTTGTGTTACGGCGTACGCATAAGCGCTGACTGATACCTGATATCTCGCGTAGATGCTGTGCTACTTGTACGTATCGTGTGTCCACTGAAATTTTCAATAGAAAATTTGGATTCCAAGTCCATGGAGCGGCACAACGTCTACATTGTCGAACCGTAACATGTCATCAATTGATTCGTCGAAACGTAACAGTTACTACGGTGACACTCGCCGTATATATATTATAGCCTGGGGACTCGTGTCCTCAGCTCTATGATAGAGCTCGACGGTGTGATAAATCATTAGTATAATATCGCCAGGTTCACGATATGACCTGCCATGGCGCCTCTCTACTTCCTAGGCCTGAGAGAGCTCGGAAAACCTCATGAACATTCCCTACTGCAAAAATTGCGCAAAATTCCCAAGAATGAGGGGGGGGGGGTGATATCGAAACATCCCCGGGTCAGCCAATGTTTTGTTTTACTCTTTGGCCTATCTGCATGGTGATGCGTATATAAACGTGTGTTAGGTTTACGATAACAGCACCCCATGACCTGTGTTGGAAACGAGCTTACATTTAGGGTTTTACAAAACGAGCCTATATTGCGGGTCAAACTGGTACTATCACTACTATCACTACTACTACGGCTACTACGGCTACTACGACTACTACGACTACTATACGACTCTACCTGTACTACGACAGCAACTCCTAGATACAGCAGCAGTAGTACGATAGTTCAGCTGCCGACTTGGCGGGTGAAATCAGCTCCACCACGGCTGAGGAGGGCCCTCTGGAATTACAGAGTATATGGGTTTTTACTCGGATCATGTCGGGGGGTTTTTTGCGTTTTTGTTGTACTTAATGGTGTTTCTGGGTGTTCCGTTACTTGTTTACGATTAACACACGCTAATCACATTGTCGGAGGGCATAATACGCAGTACAGAGACTGCGAAGAGGCCTGAATTTGATCAATTCAAATTGTTTACAACGGATTCGACCAACGTTCCTACTATAGAAGCCTCAGATAAATGGAGTGCTACCCCTACTATTCATGCTACCACGGGGGACCATAGTAAATACTAGTAAATAGGACCAAATAATGTTAGTAAGAATAGGTAAATATAGAGATTTTTGTGTGCACCCTAGGCCCTATTTACTATGTTCCTTGCCCGTAATACTATCATCATATTACTGTCCGCATCTCACACGGCTGAGGCGGCTGAGGTTTCAATTTCGATTGAAGACGTGTGCTTTTGATGGCGCAATGTTTTCCGTCTCTTGCACTAACAATTATTTTAGCCATAACATCCCGGTATAGCTTAACCTCCGAGTTATGGTATCCTGGCCCTGCCGAAGCCGCCCATGTAGGAGCCGGAGCCCCTTTTACACCCTATTAAGTAGTACATAAATATAGGGGAACAATGGCAAGCATAAAAATATATATGATTGTTTGTTTGGAATCTCCATCAGGAAATGGAATAGTTTTAGCACACGAGTTAGAATTGGATACGTTCCTTGTATTCGCCTGTTGACCCTGGATTAGATTCCGGGGAGTTGCTTTCCAACCAAGAATATGTTATTCAGTCGCTCGCTTTATCGCTGCGCGGGGGTTACGAGCACTCGGCCCTGATTACGCGTCGAGAGATTCACACGTGAAAGGCAGCCGCCTCAGTTTGGGCAAGCCTTGTGTAAGGCTTGGACAAGAGCACAGACAGAATGGAAGTGGGACAGTACTGGACGAAGCATGATATATATATCAAGAGTAGATCTTCCTAAGGTAGATATTAAGGCACTCTGGTTGGCTAAGTAAGGGTATGTTTTACGCGGCTCGATCAACTTGGATTATTTCTCAGCCACAGCATCCCGAGCCACCCTATTAATAGAGTATTTCAAGCTCAGCATCCAAGCCGGCCGAGTCAACCTAGAATCCGACGCAAGTCGACGAGGGAAGAAAGTGTTGAAAAGTTCTCGCGATAAAAATGCAAGGCAAGAACCGTAGTGGGGGGGGAGGGAAAAGAGCCTGCTTTTGGTGACCCCGGATCTGAGTTACGACCAGGAAGGAGAGAGAAGGGCGAAGATAATAAATGGGATGAAAAATAAAAAAGGAGAAAGAGTCTTACCAAGCACAACATCCCAGCACTGACCACTGGCATAGGGTTATGGTTAGGGTTAAGGTTAGGGTTCGGGTCGGACGGTCGGCTTCAGACGCCAAGCACAAAAACTCCGTAAATATCTACTATCAAGGCTCGTCCACCCCTCAAGTGGGAAGAGGGGGGTGCGGTCGCGCGACCTCCTCCTGTTCCATAAGGACAAGGTTCCGGTTTGACAAGGCACACACATGGTGCCTCAAACGGACGACACGCCTCTGATTGGCTATCGGCCTTGTGGCCTATGAGAGTATCAGAGGTGTGTCGGAACTCTCAACCTTGTGGGGCATAAGAGTTCCGAGCGCGGTCGGCGGGGAGCCCCGTCGATGACCATCAACCAAAGATGTGTCATCAATAAGAGACATGTCAAGCAAGGCAAAACATTGTCTGTCAAGGGTGTAGGGCCGAAGTGTTCCACACTAAAACCCATTAATAGCAGTTTGGTGGCAGTCACGGCATGTCAAGGCAAAGCTGCTGTCTGTCAAGGGTTGAAAGTCCTGTCTCCCGACATCTTTGCCATCAACGAACGGGGCTGTAGGCGACTGGCACTATACGTGATTGCGTACAGACGTATTATATGACATTGTGGAAGCTCTCAGTGTAACAGTGTTGTGAGGTTCTTGCAGAGATCGGACGTGCGGTGACCACACCTCGCGTAGTGGTCGGTGAGTACGTATGGGCGTACGTCAACTATTATTTGTGGAAGAACTGGGCTTCCTGAGGGTGTCGGAACCTCGTATTATTTCACAAATAATAATGGTGGTGTTTTTATTGCGAGCGATCGGAAATAAATCCTCAGTTCGTTGATCGTTGATTTTACGTCCACGCCAAATAAATTCTGTTATCTGGTTATTTATGTCTTTTCATGCATAATAATATTCCTAACGACTGACTGATCTAACAGTATGAACGCGTGTACTTCTACAGTCCCAGCATTATACTATCGTTGCAGTGTTCTATGAATTATACCACTCAGATGACTGTGTCACTGACAGTGTACCCATAGATCACTGCTGGCACCAGCCGTATAATGTCACGTACGTCCTGGGCTGTTCGGATCTGCACGCGCTTTTGCACCATCTGGCACCCTGTTCCCATTTGGTACTTCGACCCCGCAGTGGGCCCATCCCATTTGGCACATTGCTCCCACCCACAAGGTGCAGAAATATAGTCAGCCCTCCGCAGGAGCCGCCGGAGGCCCACCGGACACCTCGATCCCATTTGGTACCATGTAGGCCATACATATCTACTGTACAACAACTAACTCCTGTTGCACATATATAACCGTATTGAATGTGCGTGCAAATTCGAACATAGCCTGACACGTACTACGTGCAAGTTCTCCCCCGCGTGACAATGTACGCACATATACATCATACCACTCCTATGACTGTGCCACTGACAGTGTACCCATAGGCCACGTACTGACCACTGCTGGTGGTGTTGCGTGGCAACGTACATATAGCTATCTTAAATAACGCTTACTTCAATAACAACAGCAGTATGGTCACGGGTGTGTTATGTACCGTCCATACTGACAGCTGTGAAAACTACTGCTTGCTGCAGAATGTGAACTAACTGCTGTGTGAACACAGTCGAGCACAATCCCGGGGTATCTCATCATGGTTCTGTGTAGCGGTGCAGCCCAACTGATACATAGCCGATGCTATCATGTATATGATATGTGATGCGCCGCCCAGAATGCACAGCGATCCATAAAAAACAGAACATGTATATCTTTATTTTCATCCGATACTTTTCGACGCCCGATGTTACGATCCACACCGCGACTTCAGCTTATTATTATAATACTCGTCGTGCGTATACCAGGTGTAAATATTCCCGCCAGGTATAAAATAATCCTGGCAGGCATGTTTCAGCAGCCGCTAAGATATGAAAGCTACCAGGTAGGATATGTGCCCCAAGGTTACCACAACCACAAAGCCCCGGACCATCGACAAAAAATACAAACGCACCACAAGCTCAAGATCTTTAATAAAACCAAGAGCACCCACCTCCCCTTCTACAAGGAAGGGTATCGTCATCGTCAACGAAAAGGGCAGCGCCGTGCCATCCCTCCCGTCTTCTTCTTGCACCCTCCGGCCCGGCTCAAATCAACATAATGGCCTTCGTTAAGTTTCTGACTGTGGCGGCACTCGCCACGGTCTTGCTCCTGGACCTGGCCGTACAGGCTGGCGCTTGCAGATGCTTGCGTAGGAGCCTGTGCCAGAAATACGAGGAAGCAGACGTCGTGGTGCGTGCAACCGCGCTGTCAAGGTGAGAGTACTTACTGTACTACTACTACTACTACTACTACTACCACACAACAAGCTGTAACGCAATGAAAGAGGATGTGTGGGTCCCGAATATATCACGCAGCAAGCTATAATAACACACCCACCCTCTCCGACGATTTCTCTCCAAGCTGTTTTATTTCTCGACAACGGCGGAGAGAGCTCGAGAGAGAGCGCGAACGAACGCCAAAAAACGATGCGTCTATATACTGACAATGGCAATAACCCGTAGAGATCTTTACAAAACTATGATCTGAGTACTCCCGTTTCGTTGTGCGCACCAGGGTTATAATTACTGTAGGTGGTGAAACGTGCGCAGTTTTGCACCATTTTTATCAAAAATCGACTTTAGCGCACCACAAAAAAGACATGATATATTATATGATGTGCGGTTCGTCGCACATCCGATTTCGGGCCCCGTACATTTTTTGGCCGCGCCCAAAACATTGTGCGCGCCTATTTCGCTGAAGGCGAAATGTTTTTTCTTGGGTCTCAGGCGAAAAATTAATTGGGTCTCTTTTCGCCGAAGGCGAAATTTTTGCTGGTTGGGTATTTTTTTGTATTTTTTTCGACAATTATTTCATGCTGAATTTATTTGTGGCTTTTTCTTTTTTGAGGGGACTGAGTTCAAATTTATGACGGTTTTTTATGTTCGTGGATGAAACAAGGCTTGAAAGGCTCGCAACTACAGAGGAATACGCGTACGAAATTGTTGGTGGTTACAAGTTTCAATGGTTCGAATGTATCTAGTTTGAATGATTCGAATGGAAATCTACAGCATCTAAAATATAAATAAATAAATATATATGAAACCCAAGGGCGCGTCCGAAAAGTTTTTCGACACCTAACTACAGTAGTATCTAAAATAGTCAGAATGGAAAACAAATCGGAGCACTGTGTGTGGTCGCTGGACGATTTAGCAACCCGCGATATATAGCTTAACCTCTGAGTTATGATACCCTGGCCCCACCGAGAGTCGCCTTTACCGCAATTCTGAATTATTATATAGGATACAGTATAGAAATCGGGGACTTGGTTGTGGCCCGCGTGTGGTTCCAGTGTTATGATACCGAAAATTTAGAAAAACGCCGAAAACACTACTTTAGACCCTATCCCTAACCCTAACCCTAACCCTAACCCCAACCCCGTCCCCGCCCCGACCCTTATGAGCTTTGTCTCGAAAAAATCAGGCGTTTTTTTTTTTTTGAAAAATTGGTCGACCACACTAAAAGGTATATAATAAAACATTCCCCGATTTCCATACTTTATCCTAGATAATAATTCAGTGGTGCGGTAAAGGCTACTGCCCACCGAAGCCGTCCATGCATATTACGGGGGACTATTATAGTAAATAGGACCAAATAGTGTTCGTAAAAATGGGTAAATATATTGGTTTTTGTGTGTACCTTAGGTCCTATTTACTATGTATGGTCCTTGCCCGTAATAGTAGGCGGCGGGGATCCTTTCACACCCCAGTCAGTATATATGTAACTGCCGTCGTCAACTTGTAATTTGAAGTTTGTGGGTTTGTTAAAAAAAACTAAACACCGGTATACCTACGAGGTCGACGTCGTACGGGCTCCAGCCAGCTCGAAACGGGCCCCTATAAACAGAAAGGCGCCGTGGAAATGAGACACTCGCATTCGCTCGTAACAAAAACCTTATACCTGGTACCTACTACGATATCATCGCGGTTGGAAGTTGGATTGAAGGATGATGGATGGAGGGAAATCTGTTGGAATCGTGTGTTGTTGTGGTGAGCGACTTCGAAAGGGTTTCCAAAAACAAAAGGCGTCGTCTAAATGATAGAAACTGGCATTCGTTCGTATTGTAACAGCACCGATTATTGATTTTCCTTTAAATCTATCGTACCCTCAGGACGGGGCCCGTGGAACGCAGGACAACGTACATTTTGGACCCCACAACCATCTACAAGGGGGTAGGGCTAGTCAACCCAGGCCAGGAAATAAGCTTCGACACCAACGCCAGCGGCGCCTCGTGCGGGGTCAGCCTGAATCTGGTCAGGGAGCACCTCATCGGTCTCCACCATAACGGCGGCGGCTCTTTCTCGGCTAGCACGTGCGGCCTATTGAGTGATTGGGAGTTCGTCACCGAAGAGGACAACCGCTCCCTTGAGACTGGGTGCGAGGAGGAAGACCCGTGCTATGGACAGTGTGGCGAATTTCAGGTACGGAAAAATTAAGCGAAGAAGAGGCTATATCACGACCAACTATTATACAGCAGCACCGTCCGGCCGTCTCATAAGAAACCTGAAATCAGATGTCAGGCTTAGACGCGTACTACGATAATAGAGGTATACCTTATTTTGACTGAAACGTTTTCTGAACGATCTATCAAACGCTCCTTCACCCCAAATCGTCGGACTCTCATGTTTGGTGCAATATTTATTCAGATTATACCTCGGGTAGCACTTGTATTTTCCTCCAAAATCATTTTTTCGGTGAAGCATGGAGCTCCTCAAGTGCGGAGCTCAGACAATTCATGGTGCCAGTCTATCGTAGCATTCGTCGCTAAAAACATCCTTACAATTGTTGTGGCGGAGCCAGATGGAGATATGCGGCCACGTGTATTTCTTGCGGTTTCCTTTAGATGGCACAATCACCTAGGCTACAACCTATTTTCTGGCTGTCTCACACCTGGGACAGATATACAGTAGTTCATGAGCTAGATCGATCATGATCTAGATCATCTACAGCAGTAGTAGGTTGTCCCCTGGCGCCGTGAGAGGTTGTGCAGGAGCTGTATTGCACAGATCCAACAAATGAAACATGATGTCCTACATACAGCAGTAGATCATGCAGATTGTTCCCACGTTGAGCATCATTCGCTAGATCCTACATACCTGGTATATACTATATCGGGCAACCATCCTTCTGCTACCTCCGGCGGTATAACACCCCCTTGCCCCCCTCGCGCTCGCCGCGAACATCAGAGTGTATTGTTGTGTAAGGTGTGTCGTGTGTAAAGGCACCACGGTAATCCCATGTGGGGTTGGTTCGTGGCTTCTGCGGTTACGAGGAAAGGTGTCTACCGTGCATACAGACGGAAAAATCCTCATTACTTCGGCTCTTTTAGTATATCGCAACGTCGGGTTTTGGGCGAGGCATTTATTTCCTCATAGGTGAAGAGACGAGCTAACAAAGGTGGCCGGACCCCCCCCCCCCCCAATATATGATATATTTATAGGTTGGGTTGGCGTCGGTTGGCAACGACGCTGTAAAACACGCCACTCGCTGCGTGAGCTAGACAACCAGGGTGTCGTTTTTTTTGTTATTTTGTTTTGGCGGTCACCAAAGCTGGCGGTCGAGTAGATCATTTGTGCGGGGTGGAGAACCTTTGTTCCGCACAAGGGGAATGGTCGTATCACGTAGTGTTAATATGGTAAGGCGTCCGCGAGGCAGTTACATAGTAAAACACATTGCTGTCTCCGGAAGTGGCCACACCAGAAATTAAATTAACTCATTGAAGCTGTCGTCCATATGCAAGTCCGCCTCAGAGGCGGTTCTTAGCAGGATGCAGCTCACCCTCCATGCGACTCGCCCAATACTTCACGGCGTTTCGCGCTTGGTGCAAGCAATGTCTGCCTGGTTGGTGAAAACCCAACGCGCTCCGTCCCGGCATTGTAGGGATGCGAGGGTCTATGGTCATATGACTACGACCGTGCACACCATGAATACACCCCCCCCCCCCTGCATAATGCGGGCGTAAATACATGTTTGTGGAGACATAGAGCAATGTAGCAAACCCCACGAGGTACCGGCAACCTCTCAATTCGGTACGCCTAGCGATGTTCTACGTTGTTCGTCTCTCTCCACAAGGAGGCTTTTGCGCCAATGTTGTGCAAGGGGAGAGTCGCGGCCCCCTGTGAAGGTAAGGGTTGCACACTTGAGACCGAACTCTTCTCAATCAAGTTGAGCACAACAAGCACTTTAAGTCCGGGGCTACGGCATACATACGTGCCCAATGTTCGTTGGATGTCATCTGGCGTTTACAGTACTCGTACACGTCCCACCTGGTGCCATGTACACACGAGTTATGCACCATACGTGTTGTACCAGCAGAATTGTTCGGGTAGGTTTGGTTCGCAGCCGAGTTGTTGTTGTTGTCGAAAAACAGTTTTTTTTGTCCATCCCATTTATTATCTCCGCCCTTCCTCTCTCTCTCCTTCCTAGTCGTAACTCAGATCCGGGGTCACAAAGTAGGCTCTTCTCCCTCCTCCCCCACTATGGTTTTTGCCTTGCATTTTTATCTCGAAAATATTTCAGCACTTTCTTCCCTCGTCGACTTGCGTCGGATTCCGCCTACCCACGCCACGAAGGCGCTCTCAGCAATCGGTTCCTTTTTATCTTTTCAAATAAAGTCAAAATCTCTCACCACGGTGGGATTTGAAGTCGGGTACCAATGATAGTAGTCTTCGAAGCTGACCACTACTCTACCGGCGGGGCGACCGGTCTGTCCACCTAGCGCTCGCTTTTGGGAATAACATATCTACAGCTTTGCTAGCAAGATACCAACTTATTATGTATTTTGCATTACTGCCATTCATTATGTTCGCGCATACAAAGAAAGTACGCTGTTAACACGAGGAACCTTCCTTCCAACAAGCTGATACGGACCATGTGACGATATGACGATATGACCCTCCACGCGCGGCAGGAGTGCCTGAAATACGACGACAATCTCCCGGACCCGTACTACTGCTCCGATGTGTGCGACCCGAGCCCGTGTGTTGATGGACGCCCCTGCACGTTGGTGTTCCTCGGGGTGTGTGCGCGTGGCCGATGCCCGGCCGAGGCCCACTGCTACTGAACCTGCAACGGATTCCAGGTAAGAAATAACCAAATGTGACGCATGGTACGGTAGCCTGCATGCAGGTGCATCATGTTTTTTTGTGAGGGTGGTGACTCGAGGAGCTCTATACCTGCAGTAGCCTGCACACTGATTTTGGAGGAAAACAAAAGCGCTACTGATATACCCGATGCACACTCCCATGGCATAATAATACAAATAGAGTCAGCCGGTCGCCCCGGTGGTCTAACTGGTAGCCACGAAGCCTTTTGGGCCGGATGTCGAGGGTTCGATTCTCCCCATGGAGGTTTTTATTCTCAAATGACACCGACTGTCGAGAGCGCATATATTATAGCGTGGGTAAGCAAAATTCGACGAGAGAGTTGACGAGGGAAGAAAATGCTGAAATCTTCTCGCGATAAAAATGCAAAGCAAGAACCATCGTGGGGGGGGAGGGAGAGGAGCCTACTTTGTGGCCCCGGATCTGAGTTACGACTAGGGAGGGAGAAAGACGGAAGTGCGAAGATAATGAATGGGATGGAAAAAAAAAAGAAAAAAAAAAGTGCAACACAAAAATGGTGAAATTCCGACGATTTTGGGTTAAGACGCCTTCAATAGGTCGTTCCGAAACCGGTTCGGCCGAAAAAAGGTGCAGTACCTCTATCGTAGCACGCGTCATGTGTATGTACAGTTATACAGGCGGTAACAAACAGGAAAGTTATCGACTGACTCGTACAGGGGGCCGGCTCGTAGCGAGGACAGAGAGACGAGGACGGCATCGAGGTGCCTCGGAGCATAGATGGTGGTGCAGAAAACATATATATATATATATTAGCCGCCTGGGAACGCGAAGAGAAAGGACCGGCAGAGCAGGGTCCTCTTTTCAGTCCTCAAATTGTTTTTACATTGTGCATCATACTGCTGACCGCTTTTTTAGCCATCACAACTCTCCAAGTATTCGCCCAGCCATCGGGATATTCCTAAGGTCACTCCGTATCCTCCTACAACAGTAGATGTCAAATTGCCCATGAATTCCGAAATAGAGATATATGTTCAAACAAAATCTCGACAAATCGTGCTGTTCAACATACATCAAAATATCATATAGCTACGTACCACTATGTTCCTAAATACAAGAAAAAAAATACATTGGTTTTTTTATCCAAACAATTACTATTATATTATTTGCCTTCCGACAATGTGCAGGGCATTATTCATTCAGAATGAAAAAGCTGACACAATTCGTCGAATACCACCAATCTCATCTAACCAATTATCTTTCCCTTCGTGTACTCAACAGAATACGCACCAAACAGTTATTATATTTAGGAACATAGTGGTACAAGCTTGGGGTCCCAACCACACAATCTTTGCGCTGGGAAAAATCTGAATAAGTATGTAATTCGCGCATGTAATACCTGGTATATGATTACTGAACGTACAGTAGCACTACAGCAGCAGCTATATCTTTATAGTCACAGAACCATATATATGATCTTGTTGCAATAGCCACGTGGCAGCGGTTCGAGCTACGATAGCTCGCTTTCCTCAATGACACCTCTCAGTTTCCGAGAGCATGCTCGGAATCTTTTCGTAGTGTGGATGGGGGTGGTCATGAATTATTTTTGCGAAAGAGGGAAAATAATTTTTGCAGCTACAGGACTTTTAATATCCCCCAACGACAAAAGCCCCACCATAATCCCTCGCAAACACTTAATCAACCGTCTTACATCGTCTATACTATATTCGGCTGTGCCTCACACAAATGAGAAATCATCATTCCTCCGTAAACCGCTGCCCCCCCCCCCATTATTATTGTATTAATGAAATTACGATGCGCATACAATGTATTATTACAGTAGTACTGCGCTTTCCATTCGACAATGTTAGCAAAATTCGATGAAAATTGACGAGCGTTGGGAAGGCTGGACCCGCTGCGCGATAAGAATCAAGGCAAGGACCGTAGTGGGGGAGGAGGGAGAGGAGCCTACTTCGTGGCCCCGAATCTGAGTTACGACTAGGGAGGGAGAGAGACAGAAGTGCGAAGATAATAAATGGGATGGAAAAAAATGTGCTGCATGATGAGCTTCAACATTAATCAACTCATAAGCATTCCCCAAACCAAGAAAACCAAGGCCAACCTGAACAAAATTGGAAACCCATGTATTAATCACTCAGTATTTCAGAAAGCTGGTCAACAGGCTAATTCTATTACTCGACAACAGGTATAGAGGCACGCTCTACGCCAAACTTTTAGCAAAATAATGACTCCGTGAGAGACTCGATAGAGGTGAACCATCTTTTTTCTGGGGGTCTTCGCTTCAGAAGCTCTATACCCCGCCCAAAAACTGGTTTCGGAGGAAAAAAAAAGTGCTACTTCGTATTATCATACCCGAAGAACAATTTCACGGCCTGACGATCCAAAACCAAACATTTTGCAACACAAAAATGAAATAATTGCGACGATTTTTGGTTAAGGAGCCTCTTCGTTCAGAAACGAAATCAGCCAAAAAAAGGTATACCTATACCTCTATCGTAGCACGCGTCAGCAGTGTTAGTAGCGTTCGTGTGGACTAGACCCATTTTTCTCAAGTACGAACATATGGAATTTGGCCTGAGATACAGCACTAGTATCCCGGTTTCTTGTTTGGGGGCCGGTACTGCATGCTACAAATGCAGTTGTTGTATGTCTCGATTAGGATTGCAAATATGATGATAACACGAATGGGATTGCTAGTATGGTCATACCACTGATCGGATTACAAGCATGTTGTATGACACGGATGGGGGTGCACATGTGTTGGATAGCGCATATATGGGATTGAAAATATGGTGCACAACACGATTGGGATTGAAAATGTGTTGGAAACCTCCCCAGTCGAGCACGCCCGGCCGTATAATAAAACAGGTAAAACTGACCCCCCCCCACGCCCAATCACCATGTAATGGTTCCGGCTCGTTTTGCGATGAAGACAATACACCACACGTCTCAGACGATTCCACGCGACGGTTTCATGTACATTAACAGCACTTCGCAACATCACCTCAGAATTTGGGAATTTGACGTACAATTATCTCGAAACTTGCCTGAACAAAAACATGTTACTGTGTACGCATTCCGACGAAGTACACCTTTCTATTGTAATCAAGAGTTTGTTAGGTTATGTTGCGTAGTGTATGTTGGCGTAAACGTGTTAACTGCATTCGACCAGGCTGCATTACAGTTGCCATGGCGATATCCACCCGTCGGCACACCACGGACGACCGTCCAGTAAACTATTAATAGCTAGAAAACCACCCTTCGCCGTTTCATGAACACAGGTTTCCTTTTTATGGAAGTCAGTTTCCCTTGGTTTTATTCTTCTTTCGGGGCGATTTTTTGTGAGTGATCGACAGCGAAGCTTATGTTGCCAGATAGCAAACAAAAAATAATCATACAATAATAGAGTAGACGCGTGCTACGATAGAGGTACTGTACCTTTTTTTGGCTGGAATGGTTTCTGAATGATCGAGCTCCTTAACCCAAAATCGACGGACTGTCATTATTGTCATTATTGTCATTATTGTCATCAATTTTTGTTGCAATATTGTTCCTTGTTTGCTTCGGCCATGGGATATTCAATCGGATAGCACTTTTTCCTTTGCTCCCTTAATGCCCTTAATGCCCTTTCCTCCCTTAATGATCACTTTGGGGTAAGGTGTAGAGCTCTTCAAGTGACCACCCTTCTAAGGCAAAAAAACATGGTGCACCTCTATCGTAGCATGCGTCAGTAAGCCTTGCTTGGCTAATCCATTTTTCCCGCTTTGTATTATTTCCGACGAAATGCACTCTCCCCGTACCACAGCTGAACGAGACTCGGAACTACGCTGAAGCATGCAGCGACAGCCCTCGCGAGGAGTACAAGCACAATGCGACATCCAAGAGTACCTCAGTTTCAGCCCTTCCGCGCTATACGGGTCGGGGCCCCCTGAGGAACGTAGGGAGCTTTAAAAAACATCGATTTTCGCTTCTTTCGTGTAACACACAGGCACCTTGCGGTTTGGATTTATCTGGGCAAGCGAAAGGAGCTAGATAGAGGGACGGACCAACGCAATATTATTAATAGCAGATGGCGAAACCCGGTATCTCGGCGCTTGAAACGTTCCCGACAGAGCAAAGAAAATGAGGCAACGCATCACTGAGATATACTCATTCGTGGCAACCCTGTGACACAGGACATATAGCAGGAATCGCTGATGTATACGTTTCAGCGCGGTTTTTGTAGTGTATACGTTTGATATGCGAAAGCCCCACGCAGCCACCGGGAGAGTGGCACAAAATATATGTGTGTAAGGGTACTATGTCCTGGAGGGGGTGTGTGGTGATATATTGACGGCGGGGCAGCTGGTAGGCTGGACTAAGTGTTGCTCGATCGTAGCTTGTGCGTACTTGGGACTGGCGCAAAATACCCACTTGGTATGTGCATGTATGTACGCGCCAGGAGGGAGAAGAAAATGGGCGGGAGTGGTAGTATTCGGTACAATGGTTGCCTTAAATGGGGCTACGCTGGCAGTTTCGGGGTAAATGCATACGGAGCATGGACGCGTGTTACGGTAGCCTGCATGTAGGTGTACCATGTTAGTAAGCGTTTGCCTTCTGAGGGTGGTCACTCGTGGAGCCCCATACCTCACCCTAAACACTGATTTCGGAGGAAAATAAAAGTGCTACATACCCGACGAAATATTCCCATGACCTCAGTATAAAAGGAAACATATTGCAACGCAAGAAAGAAAGTCCGGCAATTTTGGGCCCGTATTTCAGAAAAGTTTCCGCTCAAAACTGCTACAACCTCTATCGTAGCACGTTTGCATGTCTCTTCCAAGTGTTCGTGTTCCAGGACCACGTTTCTGGCGGTAGAGAGTAACTGCCATCAACAAACCCGACGGGTAGAGAGGTATAATAGCCTACCAATAATCGAAAACAAACAATCATTTAATAGCACAGCAGTACGGCCGCGCGACGGGGAGAGAGAGCGAAAATGTGCCTCTTTGCGTCGTACCCTAAACCCAAACGTTCATGCCGCTTCCTGTGAGGCTTGCCGTGGCGTTTCCGGGCGGTGTTCCCCATTGGAGTTCCTCGCACCAAATCCCGATCGGTGTGTAAACCACCCGACCCGACCATTGCTACCGACCACGATTCGGAAGAAAGCCGGTCGGTGCGTGTGTCCGTCGGATCCTGCAACAACAACAGATGCCAATGCGATGTACGAATGCGAGTCATCAAGCTACTGCCGAATCCATTTTCGTCTGGCCTCCCCGGGCCTACCTACAGCACTCCTCTCACGGTCTGCCGGACGGGTGGCCGCCTTGCCCCCGTTACCACACGGCTTGTCATGATTGGTTCATTGCAATATGGGTTGTCGACAGTGGTGGACTCACTTCGCCTATGGAACGACCGAGCCCACGACGCGTGCTACGATGGAGGTAGCACGTTTCGGTTGAATTGTTTTCTGAACGATCGGTCTCCTTAACCCAAATTCGCCGGGCTTTCATTCTTGTGACGAACTTCGGTAAATGAGATTTTTCATCCGGCAGCACTTTTATTTTCCGCCAAAACATTTTTTTTCGGTGAGGTATGTATGACGCCCCTTAAGTGAGCACCCTCAGAAAAAACATGATGCATCTCTATCGCAGCATGCGTCCCACATAACCGCAAAGAGCGTTGAGTTTACGCAGGGGTGCGATCGTTATTCGGCTCTCGTTTGCTCAACAACGGTAAGGAGGGTGATAAGAGTCGAATATCATATTTTCGCAAGGCCTTCGACCAGGATATTTGCGAACCCATCTTGTTCGGTAACGGAAACCTTCCCGTTCTAGAACAATCGAGCGCTGACTGGTGCAACGATAAGGGGGGTACCGAAATTTTCACTACCGCGTTTTGGCCACTCGGACGATTGGCTCCGAATCTAACGAAAATTTGAACCTAAACATAGTTTGTTGGCGTTGCGTAACAAAGCCATCAACGGCGGTGCATACTGAACAACAAAAACACCAAAAAAAGGTTATATGAGTACAACGCAGTAAATCAGTCACTCGGCCGAGTGGCCCTGTGCAGGATTTAACACAAGCACCTATACATGACCCCTCCACCGTAGCACCAGTCCGCTGAAAAACGATCGCGTTCCCTGTGCCACGTGAACGCTCTTTACGGTAAAGGTGGTACTGACGCGTGCTACGATAGAGGTATACCTTTTTTTGGCTGAATCGTTTTCTGAATGGTCGGGCGCCTTAACTCGACACCGCCGGACGTTCAGTCTCGTGTTGCAATATGTTTACTAGTAGAGTCAGGTAGGTCATGGGGTTGCTCATCGGGGATATAGCACTTTCAATTTCCTCCAAAATCATTTTTTTTCCGGTGGTGTACGGAGCTCCTCAAGTGAGGAGCTCAGAAAAATGGCCTGTAGGCAGGTGCACCTCTACCGTAGCATGTATTTACTGCCCGCTCACTGTGTTCCGGACGGGCGGTCGCCTTGTCACTACCTTTTCACCGGCGGCTGTTGTCGACAGTAAGTGGTGACTTATGTGTCGAGAGTGATGGCTTGTGTCGAGAGTGGCAATCTAGCCTGCCCAACGGTTTGTAGTGAACGGCGGCCACTGTTGCTTCTACTGTAGGTCGGGCTTGATGCAACCGGCGGCCACACAATAATATTCTTGGGAGGTTTGCCTCAGAGAAAAAACTGTGTACAGCAAGCAGTGTTTGTTTTGGGGGATACCAACAGTGTACAGAGTACAGCGGGAATTCGGAAACATACAAGTCCATAATTTTCTCCTTATGCTTGGCCCAAAGTGGACCGCTGCGTCGTTTATCACCTGGCCGCAAATTACAATGGTGTACCGACTTCTGCTCCTGCTCAGTCGGTTTGAATTGTCACCCGCTTCTCTTTGAATTGTGGCGAAGCCGGCTGACACACCCACCGGACGCATGCGGACCTCATGAATGGAGTTGTTGAGTACAAAAGTCTGTACCATGTCCATGTTGCCCGTTGGTTTGGATTCTTACCACAAGCAAAAACAAAAATCAAAGCATCACGAACGCGGGGCATGTTGCATCCTATGATGTGCCAACTCTTTATTAGTTTATTGTCGCATGGGATTTCCATGTCATGGACAGGCATGGTGGTTGATTGTATCCCTTACCCATCAACGTTAGTTTCAGAAAAAATGTTTTCATTTTATATTGTGTGGAAACAAACAATATGTGTCTTTTATTTCCCGTGCTTCTATAATTAAATGCGCACATAGAAAAGTTGTCCGATTTGGTGATTTCCCCCCCTGTGTTGTCAAGGAAAGCAGTGCTTGTTTTATTATCTACACCTTTTTTTAATACGCACTGGGAGACCGACCTAACCGTTACATCTGCCTACTGCCCATGTCCAGCGAGTAACGACAAAACCGCTCGCTTTGTTTGCGAATCGTGGAACTAAATACGCAATGGGACGACATAAAAAACATACATAACTGCGAAATATGCCTACTGTTTACATTCAACAAGCCACCCAAAACAAGTCAAAACATGACGAAAGCGGGACACGTTACACCCTATGGTGTGCCAACGCTTTATTACTTTATTGTCGCATGGGATTTCCGTGTCATGGACAGGCGTGTTTTTTCGGGGATCGTTAATTGTATCCCCTACCCATCAATATTAGTTGCAGGGAAAAATTATGTTTTATTGTGTGGAAACAAAAAATATGTGCATTTTTTTCCCGCGCTGTTATGATTAAATGCGCACACAGAAACGTTGTCATATTTGGTGATTTTACCGCCCTGTATTGTTGAGGAAGGCGGTGCTCGTTTTATTATGTGCACTGTTTTTGAATACGCACTGGGACGATTAAAAAAAGACCAACCTAACCGCTAAATCTGCCTACTGTCCATGTCCAGCGAGCAACCACAGAACCGCTCGCTTTTTTTCTGAATCGTGGAATTAAATACGCACTGGGACGACTTAAAAAAATCATGCATAACTGCGAAATATGCCTACTGTCTATGTTCGATCATGTATCATGAAACCAAAAATGCCGAAAGGATACTTTTAGTACTTTTCTGAGATTTTTATGTTGGAGGTGAATAAAGTATCAGACAATGCCGGCCGGAGGTGGTGTCATTCCGGTGGCCGCAGTGGGGCGACAGAACGCACACCTCAACGGGAACCCCGAACACGCCCTATCCAAGACCCAGCACCGAAGTTACACATCATTCGCGGAAGACTTTGAGCTCAACGACTTCAGCTTGGGGACGGTGGGGTTTGGTCAGAAGGTTACCGCAAGCATCAGCCGTCATGGTGACCTGGTTTATGATGTCATGCTGGAGGGGAAACTCCCAGCCATCACTCCACCTACTACTGGTGTTCTAGATGCCTCGGGGAATGTCACGACCAACACGGCGGCGTATTGGGTGAACTCGATTGGGTTCGCGAAGATCGAGAGTGTCCAGGTGGAGATCGGTGGTACCGATATGGATACCTTGTACCCCGAATGGATTAGCTTCTGGACCGAGATGACCGAACGCCCACGCGCCAGACCTGGAAAACAGATAGGTAAGTTCTTTTTTTCACCCGACGTAGAAGGGGCCATGATCGAGTTCGCCAGCCAGCCCCGAGCCCTCTGCATCCCCCTTCCATTCTGATTCAACAAGTAGTTTATGGGGCACGGCCTTTCAATCCCTATCGTACCACGAAATCAGGGTCTCCGTGACCTTCTGTCCGTTGGCCGAGTGTTCTGGTGTGGTATACAAGGGCACGAGCCCAACCCACGGTGAGTACAACGCTCTGGCTGACGGTAAGATCCCGCTAAATTCCGCCATGGTGTCCCCCCTGTCGACGTCTGACTTGGGTGCCCGTCTGCTTGTATCGCGAGTGTATCTCGAGAAGGAAGAGCGCGGAGCCTTTTCATCCGTCGAACACGAGTACCTCATTACTGCATCGCAGCGAAAACACACCACAACGTCAAGAACACGTCGGCCACTTCAGACCAAGTGAAGATATTCTTCAACCACCCCACCAATTATCTGACGTGAATGGTCCGCCTGACCGACTGGATGACTAACCGTCGACGGTACTCTGTCGGACACAAGGACATATTCGACTTCTCACTCAAGGACGTGTCCATATGGGGCGACGTTACCGACTCGGTAAAGTCGACTTCCTTGGCTCTGAGTGGACATCCCCGCTGGCCCAATAATCTACCGGATCTGTTCTTCCGACAGGTGCAACCCTCCATGAAGTGGCCCAAACTAACCGATGGATACATGTACACCTACAGCTTCTCTTCGAAAGGTGGCTTGTGGCAGCCAACCTCTACGCTGAATCTGAGTCGCATCGATCACGTCCAACTCGAACTGAAGTACGGATCAGACATGCCGGCCTCCGACGTTTTGATATTCGGTGAATCTTATAACGTCTTGCTTGTGAAGGACGGGATGGGTGGTCTTCGGCAATTTAACTAGTTTTAGAACACGGCAATCGTTTTAGCACGCGACACCCGTCAAAACAAACGCGTTGACGATTGCATTTCATAATATTTAATTTAATAATTATACTTTTCGTTCTTCATTATTATCTTCCTCTTTTTTACCGTTCTCTTCTTCTTTATATTTATCTTCATTGTCTTGTTTTTCGTTATCTTCCTCCTCATTATCTTCTGCAACAAATAGTCTTGCTCCTTTCTGCATGTTGTTAATATACCGTTCAATCGTGTCGATTACGATACACTGTACATACTTCTCATCGAGATTCATGTGCTGGTACGGCTCGATCTGTTCAATCTCGCGTCGTAATTTGCTCAGTTTCCACCAAGTTACAGACGAGACTAACAAAACCAAGACCATAAACCCGGTCGTCAACAGTCCCCTTTTGGTGAAGACGCCGAGCCCACAACCGCAACCGCACGTGGCGGCGGTGGTGGCGGCAAGCACAGCGGACGCAGATGCGGACGCGGATGCAGCATCCTCTCCACCGAGGTCATTGTTGATATACGGTTTGTTGATGTGTGGCATGTCATCATCCAACACATCACCATATTCAAACATTGGGGGCGATTCTCTACGATGATCATCATGTTCATGAATCGGTGATGCGTTTTTCGCTATAGAGGACATTTCAACTGACATGTTTAGTTATTTAACGACTGGAAATACAAAATAATTATCGATCGAAACGTGCTCACCTTCCTCCATTCAAAATCATTGTCGTTTCTTCGACGGACAAGTTGTATTTTGGATCATCCTCACCCGTGTATAGTCGACCATGAGAAGGCGGCGAGGAATGAACAGCCAATTTTCACGTCGGTTTGTAATTTTTGTAATTTTTGTTTAGTATGTATATTTTGTACGTTATGTACGTTCTGCACGTTCACGCCGTTTATGTGCTGTTGTTCAATGTGTGCGATCAAACAGTCAACGAAGTCAAACGCCAAGTCTCCACAATACCCATGGCCATCGAAATCCACGACCGGTGCACCTTACAGCCAGAGAAGGATGGTTGACATGATAGACACGTCGGTGTGGTCGAACAGCAATCCACAATTTGTACATTTTGTTCAATATGTCAACGGAGTGTTGACATTTCCGGATATTATTAATAGTATACCGTTTGAAACATAATAATCGGGGATCGCGCGGTAGCTCTTCCTCGCCCTCTCGTTCAGCCTTCTCGTCGGGCATTCGCATTTGCATGAAAATATCGAGTCGAGGAGGGATTATCATGTCGTTTACCTGTAATTGAATACATATTTTCATTAACGTCGAATACCAACGTTTGATTTTCACCACAATAAACAGTATTGTATAGGCGCACAACCAAGAATCACCCAGACATCCAACGGATACTAGATTCCCCCCACATTGAGCAAATAACACCCGAATGGCTCGCTTACAGATGTAGCCGAGTAACTGCGTCCGAGGTGTCGGTTGTCCTCGCTCAAGGCAAGGGCGCGAACACACTAATGTCCAACAACAAAAAACGGAAACGTTTCTTCTTTCTCCACTGTGTACACAAGGATCGGTACTGAGAACGAACAGACTATAGTAGACAAAACACCGCAAGAAGTTTCCCGATGTGGTGGTTCACCGCCATCTCTCGATCGTACCCCACAAGGTCATAGCTCATCTGGCGGCATCACTCGATGCGTGTACCAATACAGGGATCAATGTGGAAATCAAGACGTATTTCAAGGATAAGTTTGCCGGGGTACGCAAGGCTTACCGAGACCAAGTTCAACTCCAGATGGAAGTAGCCGATCTGGAAACAACCCGCCTTGTGCAAGAATACCTTCAACACGGTAAGGCGGCCGATAGTCATCCACACGATACAAAGAGACCGGGAATGGTTCAAGACGAGTGCACCCATCATCGAGAAATAAATGTATCGAGAACATGCAGGTCTATACCCCCTTTGACATGATTATGGTCACATTTTAGATGACCAAGTCGATAGGTGCTACAAACACGTTCGAGGGATGGGGGGGTAGAAATAAGAGGCGAAAAGCATACGAGGAATTCCTCGCCCTCGCACAGGTCGACCCGATGCACGAAATATCGATCCCGTTGATAAAACTGCCAGACCTGGACGGGTTTCTGCCTACACATCTCAAGTACAAGAAACACCTACTTCCTGACCCCAGTTGTCAATCAGGGATCGTGCGCCTCTTGTTTTTCGATATTATTATTATCTTTGCCATCCGACAATGTGCAGCATGAGCTTCAACGTTGATCACTCATAACACTCCCGAAAGCAGAAAACCACAGAAACCAAGGAAACCTATGCGCAAAGTCTAACATCCTTCTATGTCTACTTCCCGCCAAGATTTATCCACAATAATACTCCATTTATTTGTTGTCCTTGGAATCATCCCACCGTAGGGGCGCAGCAGAATTTTCTGAGCTCCTTACATGAGGAGCTCATTATCTCACCCGAAACATGACTTCAGAAGCATTCGTTTGGGCAATCCGACCAAAACCCTTCCAATGCGGTGGGGACCAAAAACAAATATACCCGTATAAAATAATAATAATAGTATCCGGTGGTTACTCGCGTTTGAGGAGCACAACCGGTCAGAAACTATCGAGCCTAAAAGTGATACCCCTACCGTGGGATTGCTCCTTGCTCCCTTTTTCTTCCCAATATGCACTCTTTACGTTCTAATGATATCCTCCGTGGTTCACATGATTTCTGATCGTATTTCCCTCTACACGGGTGGAAGAATAGTTAGACCCTTGTCTATACAGGAACTGTTGAGTTGTTGGGATGTCCAGGATGATACAGGTCCTAGGATGCACAAACGGAGGGGTGCCGGAACGTGCTTACGAGTACATCATCCGGAACGGCGTGTCGACCGACGCCAACTATTCGTACGACCAGACGGAATCTACCGTCATCACTCCGTGCAACGAAACGAGGTTGGACGGGGCAAGATTGTGTCTACAACCCGGATCGGTGCGATGGCTTTGCGTCGATCCGTACAAATACAGGGGAGATACCGACCAGTTTTTCACGGTGTGGTGAACGAAAACATCCTCAATATGAAGAAAGAGAGATATAAAAACGGGCCCATAGCCGGGACCATCATGGTACACGACAACCTGTACTACTATGCCGGTATGGAAATTTACAGGGGGGCGGATGGGATCGAATTTGTTGGGGGAGGCACGCTTGTATCATCATTGGGTGGTGGGACGAGGGCATCAACGGCGAAGAACCGGTATTCGATTGCGCATACTGGATATATATGCAAGAACTCGTGGTCGTTGACTTGGTCGCACAATATAGTCCCGCTTCGAAAGGGTTCTTCCACGTCGAGATGGGACGGAGCGTTGTGGCTGTACAGTTTCGCGCATCACGAGCGCTACCCGTTATTACCGACGAAATAACCGCCAACAAGGTGAAATCTCTGGACGAGGTCAGATACACGTCGTATCGTAGGGATTACGCGAACGACCCCGAACGCGAAAATTATGTATCCAAGGTCGGCGCGATCCGAGGGTGGTTGGAATAAGCGTTTATTATTTGATGGCATTTGATAGAATAGTAGCTAGCGCGATACCGATGCTAGACAATGTCGTCCAACCTTCGAGCGACCTACTCCTGGTTCTCTACGTATTGACTACTTGCGGTATCTTTTTTTATAGTTTCCGTCTTGTCGTCTTCCTTCATTTTACTCCTATCGATTTGACTACTACTTAAGGCCCATTCTTATCGGAGCCATATGTTTCCTAAATTTCCTAAATTTCCAACATTTGTTTTCGCGCAATTTTTTAGATTTCCATTTTTTCCATTTTTTTTCTTCCATTCATTGGAACGTGAAGCCTTCCAAACAGTTTGCCCTCTGAAGAATTTCCAATATTTCCAATATTTCCAATATTTCCAAGGTTTCCTGTTTTTTTTGGAAAAAAATAGTGGAAATTGCGGGAAAAAGCTGCTCGATAAGAACGACCCTAACTGCAGGTACGAGGTCGCGCCTCATTGCCACCAAGTACTGTAGTATGATGCGAGGGGACCGCTACGACGGTAGAAGTTACCGTTGTTGCAAAGTTACCGTTGTTGCAAAGTTACCGTTGTTGCAGGCTGTTGTGCTGTTGATGCGTACCACGTCTACATCCATACATAATATCCATATCCAATCCATATCCATATCCACAGCAAGCAGCAGCGATGCGTACGACATACTGTAATACCCAGGCTATGATATGTACGTATCCATATCCATCCACGCAGTCAGCTGCTGACAACATTCGTGAAATGGGCAGCTTCTGTGTTGGCGGCATTAGCCCATATGCTAACTGCGTCGAGACATACGAATATAGCGGACGCGGTTGCTCGCAAGCCACCTGCCAGCCGGTGCCACCTGGTGGACGTTGGAATTCGTCAGTTTTTTCCTTTCATTTTTCATCCCCGTATCCCGTATCACACCCGCCAAACGGTACTATGGCGCCAATTGGAACTCCCTCGTCGCACCAAAGAGATGCCCTTGGTTGGTATGATACGAGTACACGAGTACGTTATTTGAAGCGTGTCAGACTAGGGGCCCTTTGTGTGCCTTGGTGTGCGGTGCGCAGCACCCGCTATCTGCCTCGGGAAACCCTGTTGCAGGGAGAAGCTTGTACCATAAGGAAAACGCTGCTTGCTTTGAGAAGGAGAAGACATCCAGAACGGAACAAAAGTATGTCGTCATTGCAGCAGAGCAAGTTCAAGCACTCCTTGGCGGTGCAAGATGCTGCGCTGTTGGTCCTCGAGGCAATGGAAGGTGACGCAAGAGCATAAGAGTGGTGTGTACGAGCTGGTCAAACGACGTGGTGCCAGCATTGATCGCTCTGTCGACTTGTGTATAGCTTGATCTGCTTTGACAACGAACGGGCGCGATGGTATTTTTTTTTCCAAGTTTTTATACTGTATACTGTATAGTACCGGTACGACGTATTACAAGGTTTCTGCGCTGACGCGCAAAATCAATCCCAAGGCTGTTGGCCCGAGGAAGGGATGCGTTGGCTTCAACTGAAGCGAACGGATTCCACGCCAATCCCAAATAATTTGTGGCCATGGCGAAGTTTCACTTGTTACCACTGGCAGTATTGTATCTACTGCTTGGGTCTACCAGCATATACTGCCAGTATTGTATCTACTGCTTGCGTCTTCGTACTGTAGTATTTACTGCCAGTAGGTTAGATATACCGGTAAGATATAACGTAAATCCACTAAAGATATCATGTGTTTCACGTATCTTCTACCTAAGAGTATAGTAGTGGAGAATTGCCGTCAATGAGTTTAACGGAAAAGCGTGAAACTGCAGTAAGTTCCGGTGGCAGAGAGGAAAGAGCGAACAGAAAAAAATACGATCGTGTGTCATCGTCATTTTTATTTCTGCTTTTTCTCCGTTAGTTTCTGTATCGACGCCCCCAAAACAGTAGTGTTGATCCCAGTATACTGATACTCTCCAGTACACTGACTGCTGGCGAAGCTACAGCAGTATAGACGCATGTACCGATATTTTTGCTCTGGTGTTCGAGTATGTACCGAGCAATGTACCGATGATTTCCCTTATTTTTACGAACAATATATTGTCCTATTAATCGGTACCTGGTAGTACATGTATGGACACTCATATTGGGTACAGACGTTATGTATTGGGTAAAACCAAGGAAAATCATATATGGTAGGTAGGTTTTTGCTTATATTGGGTCCCTATTTACTATGATCTCCCGTAATAGTACTCTATTATCAATATTACTAAATATGTTGTACTACGTCGTATTAGTACTATTAGTAAGCCATGAGTACTATTAGCATTAGTAAGTCACCCAAAAAATGACATCGAGAAAAAGTGAAAGAGCAACACGAGTGATATTACAGTAGAAGAGGGGTTGAAACGTGTGCCATACCTTGTCGGAGAGAAGCGTAAATCATGATAGCATGTGAAACACAAATTAATGATGTTTCAGCAATTCGATGCGATTCGACGAGGGAAAGAAAAGGCTGAAGTTTTCTTGCGATAAAAACTCAAGGCACGAACCGTAGTCGGGAGGAGGGAGAAGAAGCCTATGTTGTGACCCGGGATCTGAGTTACGACTATTAATAGGAAGGAGAGACCAAGGAAGGACGAAGATTATAAATGGAATGTCGAAAAAAAAAAAAACGATAAGGCGTGCCTTATAAAGGCATACGCCTTATTGGGTAGTTCCTCAGTTGAGGAGTATTCTAATAGTCAGTCAGAAAATATTTGGTTGAAAAATGCATGCTATGATACCCTACCGTACCACGCGTCGTCAAATGCTAGAAGGCGGGGATGCTTTATGTATGTGCCCCGAAAAATCTCGATCATGAAATGGGGATCTATTATTTTCATTGTATGAACCATTCAACATAACTCGGGGATACCAAACGGCGCGAATGCGTGGATGCTCACACCCGTACCCCCCCCCCCCTCATGGCGTCGCGTGGCGTAACCGCTCTCCCCCCCGTCCGCAACAGGCATCTACCGTGCCAAGCCACTCCCGACGGTGATATCACGGCGATGTCACCACCTGGCCGTCAACTTGAAACCCATCTCCATCTCCGCCGTGATCGGACTCATAACGCTCACGTTCTTCGAGTACCCCACCTGGTGCTACTCCAGCCGAGATTCCGCAATGTCTTGCGACGAGGTAAGCAGACCATGTCGTGCTTTTGGAATGTCGCGGGATGGTAAATGCCCGAAATAGTTCCGAAGGTTGAAGAATGAATTCGTGCGTCGTCACTCGTTTTGTCACGAACCTCGAAGAAGTTCCGTTCAAAACGTGGCGGGACGCGCTCGCGGAGCCCTGGACCGCAGCTACTTTGAGTAGGGTGCTGCGTGCACTGACTTGCCACAAAGCTGGAGATATCTTCAAAACGAGTCTGGTTTATAGGGGGGAGGGGGGGGGGTTGTGCTCTTCTCACGAGCTGACCGGGCGAGAAATCTACCTAGGGTTTTGGCGCTAGTAGGATAAATTTGCAACTGAATGCTATTGGTAGCCTGCCTTGTATGGGTGCACCTGTATTTTTTTAAGGGTTTTCACTTGAGTATTGTATAGGAACTCTATCCTATTTGTAAGTCATTAGTAAGTTACCCAGAACGGCGTTTTGTGAAAAAAGTGAAAGCTTTGACCCGAGGAGCAATTGAAAGCCCATGGCTTTTACTATGACGGGGATCATCATAGTAATCAAGACCCATCACATAAGCAAAAAAAGCCTATATATTCCAGTATTTTTACCATGCATATTTGGTCCTGATTACTACGTATTTTCCCCAGGAATATTGATAGGTGTGTGTCTACTTATTTTATCGACCGGAACCGAAACGATGTTGGGTAGTGTTGTACGTAGTGTTGTCAGTTCAGAAGCCCCATCAGTCACAAAATAGAGGGTCATGACCCGCGAAGAGTCGTGAAACGCTTGCACTCGTTGCGCCCCCCTCCACCCTGCCCCCCCCACGGCCCCGCCAACCCGGCCCCGCCCCCGTTCCTTTGTTGTGTGTGTTTTTTTTGCCAAGGATGTCCACTCGGTAAACTACGTCCCGATTAGGTACGGCCTTGCGATCGAGGCTGTTTTGCTCGTGCCTCTCATCATGCACCAACTGGTCAACGCCGTGGCATACAGGTACAGAGCTCGCTGATTGGTTGGCTGATTGTTTGAGTCGTTGGTTGATTGATTGATTGGTTGGTTGATCGATTTATTGGTTGCTTGATTGATTGATTGATTGATTGATTGATTGATTGATTGATTGATTGATTGATTGATTGATTGATTGATTGATTGATTGATTGCCTGATTGCTTGATTGCTTGATTGCTTGATTGCTCTTGCTTGCTTGCTTTCTTGCTTGATTACTTGGTTGATTGGTTGATTGATTGATTGGTTGGAGATGAAATAGTAAAAGCAAAAGCAACAAAAACGAAGAAGTCATATATTCGTTGTTATATGTTTAGCATATATAGCCTTGTGTTTGGCTCCGGGGGGAGGACCCCTGCATGAGTGGACACAATCGAATCGCAGGGCTTCCGAGGGGTACGGATGTACACCTGCGAAGGTAAGTAAGGCGAGGAGCGTGGTATTGTTAGGTTGTCGCATGCCGTGCTCATGAGAGCTTGCTAAGCGGAAGTCGTCGTGAAATCATGAATGTTGTTGGTTCTCGAGGTGCTGTTACCGAAAACGGGTGGCTCTATTTATGCACATCCGGTCGTGAACGGTATCAATCTTGCTCGCCGCCAACGACGCTGGGAAAATACGATCATTGGGCGGTGTTCCAGCAGCGGTTGGTGATGTGCTGGTCAATAGCAGACCAGGGTTACCCTCTTGCTGCTCTACCGTTTGGGGAGTAAATGTCACCATGTGATAAAACGAACCTAAGGCTAAGATACCGCCTTTCGCGACGAAGAAACGATGGTACCGGTGTCAACGCGGGTTGCAGCGGAATACAAGCATATACTGTAAAGAACCGTCTGTTAATAATGCGATGCCCAAATCGACCAGGCGAAGTATCAGCTCAATATTATCTATGAATATTTCTTAGGACGACAGCACCACGACCATCACCACCACCACCACCACCACCACTACCACCACCGCCACCACCGCCACCACCAGCACCCATCACCACCACCACCACCACCACCACCACCACTCCCACCACCACCAACAACAACACCACCAACACCACCAACACCACCACCACCACCACCACATCTACCTCCACCACTCTCTGCTCCACCTTATCGACAAGGCGCGCCCCGTTTTTCTTCCTCCGACTATCGTGCTTCTTATCGCTCCCGCAGGTTGAAGATGGCGGCGTTTGTCGTGTTAGACCTGGCGCTTGCCGTGTACGCCATAGACCTTATCCTAGCCGTCTCGCGCGACCAGCCCGGTATCCGCGTGGCGCCATGTGAGTGTTTTCGTTGTTTTTTGTAGAATGTCTATTCGTCGTCCGTTTGATCCAGTGGCGCGTTTCAATCGTGCGCTGTGGCACGTTCGTGAAGGGGTATAAACCAGGGCTCTCCACGGATCATAACCCCAACTCGCGGATCAGGTCAGAAAGTTTTCGATCTCACGGGTCGGGTCGGGTCGGGTCGGGTCGGGTCGGGTCGGGTCAGGTCGGGTCGGGTCGGGTCGGATCGGGTCGGGGCGGGACGGGGCGGGGCGGGGCGGGACGGGGCGGGGCGGGGCGGGACGGGGCGGGGCGGGGCGGGACGGGGCGGGGCGGGGCGGGACGGGGCGGGGCGGGGCGGGACGGGGCGGGGCGGGGCGGGACGGGGCGGGGCGGGGCGGGACGGGGCGGGGCGGGGCGGGACGGGGCGGGGCGGGGCGGGACGGGGCGGGGCGGGGCGGGACGGGGCGGGGCGGGGCGGGACGGGGCGGGGCGGGGCGGGACGGGGCGGGGCGGGGCGGGACGGGGCGGGGCGGGGCGGGACGGGGCGGGGCGGGGCGGGACGGGGCGGGGCGGGGCGGGACGGGGCGGGGCGGGGCGGGACGGGGCGGGGCGGGGCGGGACGGGGCGGGGCGGGGCGGGACGGGGCGGGGCGGGGCGGGACGGGGCGGGGCGGGGCGGGACGGGGCGGGGCGGGGCGGGACGGGGCGGGGCGGGGCGGGACGGGGCGGGGCGGGGCGGGACGGGGCGGGGCGGGGCGGGACGGGGCGGGGCGGGGCGGGACGGGGCGGGGCGGGGCGGGGCGGGGCGGGGCGGGGGGGTGGGGTGGGGTGGGGGCGGGTGGGGGGGGTGGGGGTGGGTGCGGGTCGCGTCGGGTCGCGTCGGGTCGGGTCTGGTCGGATCGGGTCGGGCCGGGTCGGGGCAGGAGGTTTTCAATGTTTCACGGGTCGGGTCCGATCACCGTTACCTTACCCGACCCGACCTGACCCGCGAGGTTTGACCCCACGCGTGAACGGCCCTGGTATAAGCGAGGTATCAGCGAGGCATAAGTGGCGGGCACTTTGAGTGAGGACGAGTATATGTTTGGTACGTGCTGGTAAACCACGTAAATAAGCATGCTTACTTCTTGTTGTCTACTTGTAAGCAGAATACAAAGGAACTAGGTCTTGCTTATTTGATCATTTTGGCTGTATGAGCTTCAGTATGGTATACCTGGTACTATACGCCATACAAAGCGAATGTATGGTTTTTACAACGCCCATTATAAACTCTATACAAACAAAAATGCATGTGCTTCAGCGCACAGATAAAATCTTTTTTGTATGCATATTATACCGGCGTTATAGAAAGACCACTACTACTGCTGTTGTAGTGGCCGAGACAGGAAGGTAATATGACCATACTAAAATGCTGCTTAGGATACCATTATATTCCAATTCAAGTATACCAGGCACACATATATAGGTGTATGGGTTTCAGTATGCTATACTAAACGCCACGCAAACCAAGAATCAAATACACCAGTACGCGAAAAAAGAAAAACTGAAAATAATCAACAACCAAAGCAGCACCAACACCAATCTACTGGGCCAAGAGGTGGTCAACTCGGCAATAAGCAGAGGGCGCCATGGCAAAGTTTCGCTCTTGCAGAAGACCACGATTTTGTTTTTTCTTCTCTGAAATGGAAGAAGTGTCAGGCGGCTTGGTTTTAGGTCTGCTCGAGGGGGGTGTCTTTATTTGTTGCTTTGCCTTACGTACTTGTCTGGCCATTAACCACGCGTCCCTTTCGAGATGGAGCACCGCTCCTACTCCTATTAGAGACGCCTCCAACATTTGAGCGCTCGCCGCACTTTTCCCTATATATTGCATCATCAAAGTTGTGCTTATCGTATCCCCGCCTTGTGTCCCCTTTTTTGGATACCACCTATCTCCTAAGATATCGACCGTATTTCCGCTATGTCTACAGATAGTGTGCTAAAATTCTCCATGTCACATTCGTCTATTTTCCTCGTCTCCTTCCTGCTTTGCAGTGCACTGAGTTTTTGTGACTAAAGAGCTCATGCCATTATAGGTTGAAACATCAGCACGAGCACTGGGTGTGCTGGATGTTGACGAGTAAAAATAACGGTTTATTGGGGAGAACACGAGCATACACTATCCAGACGAAACGGGGCTCGTTCGAGTCGTTGTGACACGTCGTACGGTTCCAGTCGACGAGAGTCGACGAGGGAATAAAGTGGTGAAATATGGCACGTACCGTACCGTAGTGCGGAGGGAGAACAGCCTACTTAGTGGTCCCGGATCTGAGTTACAAGAGAGAAAATAAGGGCGAAGGTAATCCAAGGGATGGGGAAAACAAAAAAGTGTCTGGCGTACCAAACAACCCCACCCCCGTTTTTCCACCTCCGGCATCGCTTCTCACGCTTACAGACATGCGGGCGCTGCTGCTGGTAGGGTACTCGTCGAACATGATGGCCCAGATCAACCTCCTGGGGAGAATTCTGGTGGAGTTCGTATCCATCTGGTCCGTGATCGCCATGTTTCTCGGCTTCTTCGCGTGGTTCGGTGAGTCGCCGCCGTGCGGGGCTACCTACCAGGACAATTGCCTCGAGCGCGAGAGTACCGACGGTCCATTCCCGGCCTCCCAACGTCGGACTTGTATTGCTGTAAAATTGTTCCCACTTCAATTCCAAGTAGTCCACAGATCAGACAGATCACGATCTTAGAGATCATCTATACGTATACACCACATAGAGGTTCACCATTTTGATCGTATACCGTAATCATGCGAAGGTTCGCACCCATCGGAAGGTTGGCACCCATTGCAGAGATAGCACCGGGGTGCGATAAAAAACACAAGGTAGAAACATTTAATCGTGTTTTCGCACCCCCATCGGAGCGGTGCGATCTCTCCGACATAAATAGAAATTTGAGGGCCACCGCAGCTGGTCTGTAGTAGGTGATATTATCATTTATTTCATACTCCAATGAGATATCACCAGTGCGCCACTCCTCTCAAACGTACTTTACCAACGCATTGTATAGGTCAAGTCGTTTTAGGTAGCTTTGAGTCATTTACGCAGCACCGTTGCCCCAGTACGGCCCGGTGTATTTCGATTCAGCAGCGCACCCATCGGAGAGATCGCACCGGCGGTGCGCCAAATAGAAGAAAGGCATGATTTAATTGTGTTTCCGCACCCCCATCGGAGAGAACGCACCCATCGGAGAGATAGCACCGGGGTGCGATAAAAAACACAACGTAGAAACATTTAAAAACGCGATCGCACCCGGTGCGAACCTTCGCATGATTACGGTGGTAAGTTTTAAAAAAAATGATTTTGGACGAAACTGAAAGTGGTATCCGATTTACAATCCCATAAGCCTAACTTTACAATGAACAGCATTGCAACACAAGGATGAAAGTACGACGATTTCGGGTTAAGGAGCCTTTGATAGATCATTCAAAAACCGTTTCAGCCGAAAAAAAGGTACACCTACACCTCTATCGTGTATAGCACGCGTCGCTAGTGTTGCGTGACTACATCGCCGTTGACGCCCTCTCGTTGGGCAGGGAACGTCACCTTCGCCGGGGAGGAGCGGGAGCAGTACTTCCCAAACTTTGTGGTGAGGGGGGGTGTGGGGGGATGCTTTTTGTTTTTGCGCGGTGTGTGTCCGACCCTACGTAGTGCCTGAACCAAGCTTACACATCTCCTCCCTCTCTCCCTCTCTCCCTCTCTCTCTCTCTCTCTCTCTCTCTCTCTCTCTCTTTTTCTCTCTACTCTTGCGAGTGATGAGGAGGATGCTGATGTCCTGGCATTAGCTCGTTTCCCTGAAACCTATTGATAGTACGTACGTAGCCCATGGTGGTCACAAAAGAATCTCGAAACAAATGGTGTCTCGAATGGAACAAAACAGACGAGTGCAAAAATCATAGGCGCGATACCAGTACGCAAGGGAGCGATATAGACAGGTGCTAAGTATATAGCTAAATATATGCACGCGAGGGAACGGTACTAAAGAACTCTGGGTATACCAATCCCTTGTCACTTGCGACCAAAAAGTACCAAGAAGATATCCATGGCATGCACACCCGAAAGAAGCTAATAAGCACGTGTATCAGGTGCGGCGTTTCTAGGGAAACTCGTTGTTGTTGTTGTTGTTGTTGTTGTTGTTGTGGCCGCGGCTGTGACCGTCTCTGCCACCGATATCGCTGATGTCATACTTTTTTTTTTATCATCCCCGTTATTATCTTCGCCCTCCTTTTCTCTCTGCTTCCTAGTCGTAACTCAGGTCCGGGGCCACAAAGTAGGCTCTTCTCCCTCCTCCCCATTACGGTTCTTGCCTTACCTTTTTATCGCGAGAAGACTCCAGCCCTTTCTTCCCTCGTCGACTCGCATCGAAATGCGCCCACATGTGTTTTGTTCATTCCGGCGGGGTGCATGTGTGTGTATTCCGCGCAGGAGGCCTGCTGGAACCTGCTTGTTATGCTTACCACAGCAAACTTTCCGGATGTGATGATCCCGGCGTTTTCGAGGCGCCGCACAGCTGGCCTCATATTCTTCCCCTTGGTGGTGCTTGGAGTCTTCGTGCTCATGAACGTAAGTCGGGGCACAGGAGGGTTGCTCCTGGCATGCATGACTGTAATCCTATGGCCATAGACCCTCGCATCCCTACGGTGCCGGGACGGGGCACGTCGGGTTTTCACCGACCAGGCAGGCATTGCTCGCATCGAGCTCGAAGCGCCGTAGGATGTTGGAGCGAGTCGCGTGAAGGGTTAGCTGCAGGTTCAGTTTTGAGACTAGAGTGTTTGTGCTCCTGATCGTAACTGGGAGGGAGAGGAAGGGGGGGAGGGAAGTCCTCCCGTTGGTTCTCAGCTTTAATGCGTGGGTGTTGAAACAACCTGCTGGTATGTCGTTTCCTGGTGGGATACGAGGGCATGGATCAATCACGTATTTTTTCATTAAAAGGGTGGCCATCGAGAGATAGCACCGATTCCATCTCATGTCTCCCATATTACCTCGTGATGCGGCAGCAACTTCCCTGGCGATGTGGTCCGTACGTGAACTGACGGAACGTCGTGGGCGCTTCGTGTTTTTTTGCGGCGGTTTTGACAATTTGAGAGCTTTGGTCCGACGCGCATGGCGGCTGTGTGGCCGTGTCGACCACCAATTTACACCTCAGACAGGTCATCGATCCCCGCTCCATAACCTAGAGATTTCAAGGAAGATCTGTTCCCAATCTTGTTTGACCTGTATGATCTGTATGATCTAGCTCATTTTGCCGGGTGGAACCCGTGTGGTCTGTATGATCTAGCAATTTTTTCCGTGGTTGGAGCTGTACTACGCAGGTCCTGCACAAGCTCTCACTACGGCAGGTGACGAACTAGATGATCGAGATGATCTGTATACTCTGTATGATCTGTAGGATCTGTAGGTGGTGTGTCTGAGGTGTGAAGTGTTTCGTGGTGGTGTCGACATGCGCATCTCACCCGGCAGGCATGAACATGTATATGACCTGCGCGACGCAGATAATATTTTGACGTATGGGATCTGTATGACACAGCTCTTGTACAAACTTTTTTCTGGGTAGGATAAGCATGATACAGCTCTTGCTCCACATCTCATAACAGCATGTATAGGATCTACAGTAGATAGTGACCTGTACCATGTGTAGAGACCCCCCCCCACTATATGGAAAAACAAACGTAATGAGCGCCCACCTGCTGGAGGTGTCTCTATTAAGGGTAGGAACGGTGCTCCGTCTCGAAAGGAATGCGTGGTCAACGGGAAAACTACTAAGGTAAGCACCAAGTGTGTACCCCCCCCCCACCCCCAATGTCTACCTGGTCGGTGAAAACCCGACATGCTCCCTCCTGGCATTGTAGGGATGCGAGGGGCTATACGACTACGGCCATGCATGAATATCGAGAACACCCCTTCCCCTCGCACGAAATGTAATGCCTTGTGACAGTTTTTGCTGGCGTCCACGTACGACAAGTACTCGAACGGGCATCAAGAGTTGCTGGACAAGATGCTGCAGCTTCGGGAATCGAACTGTGCCATGGCTTTCGACATCCTCCTTCGAGAGTGAGACCACCCAGACGATCGAAAACACTCACACGTGGGACAGAGCATCTACAGATCATCTGCAGATAGATCATCTAGATCATATCAATCCTAACCTGCCATTCTGAGGTGCTGTGCAGGATCTGTGTAGGACACATCCAATCCACGAAACATGTCCTAGATCATGCAGATGATATGGCTCCCACCCGGCAACATGAGCTAGATCACACAGATCATACAGATCATACAGATCAGGAGTATATCTACCCTAAAAGATCTAGATAATGCAGTGGGAATCGATGGCCTGTCTGATATGTGGAAGGCTACCGCAACTCTGCTTTCTCACGGAGGGCGGTCGTACGTCTACACCACTTTGTGTTTGACAAGACCTCCAGAGCTCTATTTTCTACTAAATCAGTACGTATCAGCTGCAAGATAGAGGACTTCGTCGAAACTCATATTTGCAAGCTGTGTGTGATACTTCCGTCGTGTGTACGACGGGTTTTATATGACCTGATGAAGGATATGCATCTCGTTTTTTGAGGGGAACATAATCTGAAGCTGTGAAACCCAGGGAGAGTGTGTGTACATTTAGCTCTTTATCATTTGTAGTGGCTCAAATACCCGCTATATAGGTGCAATGAAAGCCGGCGCTGATGTCATGCGTGTGAGGACAATATCATAGCAACCCCTCGAGGGAACTGCCATGACCTGCATGACATATACCTGGTATCTGGTATCAAGCGGCTTCAACTGTTAATACCTATCGTCTACGTAGATGCCTTCATCTCAAGAAGGATGCATACCTCGGATGGATCATGATCTTGATCACCTCCTTCCACAACTGCCGTTGTGAGAGGTTGTGCGGGAAACATGTGTTATATAGGTCATGAAGATTTTTTGGATCCCTCCTGGTCACATGAGCTAGATCATACAAGGTCGATAATAGATCTGCCTTGCTTGACACATCTAGATCATGAAGTGGGAATCGATGATCTGTAGATGATCTGTAGATGATCTGTGAGTGATCTGTCCGAGGTGTGAACGGATGCCACCAAAACTGTTTTGTTTCTGACGGCATCAACTAGGACAATTACCCCATACACACAAACCCTTCTGTGGGTCCGGCGACGTATTCATTTCCGCGCGCGGCGTAAAGTAGGTTACCGCGCTTTTGTGTTTTATCTCAGGTAATGCGCGAGCTACCTAACCCCCTCCAGACCTGCCGCTCCTCCCATTAGTTTGCCTTTTGATCGTTATTTGCTTGCCGTTTGCTACACGCCGTACGAATGCTAACACAAATGTTGTCACTACATGTACATCGCTTTCTTTTTTTCCCCTTTTTTGTTGTTGAAAGTATTCCTCGAACGCTTGCACGACTCTGTCACGGTTCTCTGGCAGAAAAACATAATTCCCCCGCACCCCTTTTGGGAGATAATATCAGCAAAACGTTTCGATGTAATATAAGAAAAATAAGTAAATAGCCCCCGAACGTTGGAAGCGTCTCTACTAGGAGTAAAAGCGGTCGCTCCGTCTCGAAAGGGATGCGTGGTCATCAACGGTTTCATGACTGAGGCAAGCAACAAACGAGTACCCCCTTTCCTTCAAACCTTCCTACTACTTTGTTCTTAATCGCTGTTTTCTCGCCGTTTACTACAAGCCGTACGAACACTCAACAAGTACATCGCCACATCTCGCTCTTCTTCTTTATTGGTTTTTGTTCGTGGAAACCAAGTCCTCGATTGCTTGCTCGACTACCCCTGTCTCTGTTCTCTGATCGAAACATTGTTTTGAGGGCTGTTTCTCCCCTTTTTTGTTCGTCGTTCCGATACCCGCAGAGACGAAACGATGGTCACCGCAGAAGTGATGGAGGAGCTGTTGGCCGAGATAAACATCTGCAGCGGGGCCGGGCCGGCGGAGCTAGTCAGGCTCAAAGATGACCAGAGGGCGCTTCTATTCCACGTGAGACGCGGGGGGGGCGGGGATGGTCGCCCATGCCCCTTTTCCCCGAGAGGTGCAACAGAAACAAAGGCGCAGGCTACGATAGAGGTGCACCTGTATACAGTATTGCCTTCTGAGGGTGGTCATCTGAGGACCTCTATACCTGCAGTAGTCAAAAACTGATTTTGGAGGAAACGAAAAGCGCTACTCGATGGACAACCCCATGGCCGAACGAGACAACGAAACATGTAGCAAGAGAAATGACGGAATTCCGACGATTTTTGGTTAAGGAGCCTTTAATACTTTAATAGGTCCTTCAGAAAACAAATCAGCCAAAATAAGGTATACCTCTACCTATATCGTAGCACGCGTCCCAAATCGACGTCCCACTAACATTTCCGAGTCGGTGTCCAACAGAGGGGGGGGGGGGGGTTGTACTAATGTCGTGCATGGCCGTAGTCGTATGAACATAGACCCTCGCATCCCTACAATGTCGGGACGGAGCACGTTGGGTTTTCACCAACCGGGCAGGCATTGAGGGGGGGCGTTTCTGTTGCTTGCCTTCTCAGTAGTTTGACCATTGACCACGCATCCCTTTCGAGACGGAGCGCAGTTCGTACTTCTAATAGAGACGCCTCCAACAGAGGGGCGGTAACAGCATAGTCGATTAAACATAAAAATACGAAGAAATCGAACCCCCCAAAAACATACCTGGTACCAGGTATACGAAAGCAAATCCCAAGAACACGTTATATTTTTTGTAGACGAAGAACCCCCTCCCCCCGCAAAAGAAAGTTTGATTTTAACACGTACAGAAACAAACGCCCCTAAAAAAACGTTTTTTTCTAGTACGCACAGAAACCCAACCCCACCCCGCTGGTTTTGTTTTCCATGTTAACCTAGGGGAGGGTGTGCGGTCTTTCTATAGTTTTGTGGTGCACCTTGCCTTTCCTATGTTGTCTTGATAGCCCTGGATTGTACACCCGGGGAGTAGCTTGCTTCGTCCAGCAGTGGCTTCCCCCAGATAGGCCATGACGCTAGACCGGCGATGCCGCTGCACATGTATCACGCCCGCGGTTGAACGCCTGCTACGGTATAGGTGCACCATGTTTCTGCCTTCTGAGGGTGGTGACTTGAGGAGCTCTATACTAATAATAAGTCAAAAACTGACTTTGGAGGAATAAAAGTGCTACTCGATGAGCAATCCCATAGACCACAGTATAAAATGAAAAATACTGCAACACAGAAACGAGACTCCGCGGATTTGGGTTAAGGAGCCTTTAATAGACCATTCAGGAAGCGTTTCATCCAAATAACGGTATACCTCTATTGTAGCACGCGTCATTACCTGCTGATTCTAAGCGATGAACTGTTTTATGTAGCAAAAATAATGCCACACTAATGCCAAGTAGTTTACCCCCCAAACGTAATTGGTTCAGTTGAGAAGGTGTTATAAGGTATTTGATGTCTGAGCTGTTTAAGAGAGCTACAGAAAAATCGTGAGAGTTTTTTTCCTGCGTGTTTTCTCCGCCCGCTAGTATATGGATTGCTGTTAACTCTGTTCCCCACGTTGTGTTTGTAACTTGTAACGCCGTCGATCTAACCATAAAAAACCTCTGTGCGCCACGTTGTGTTGTAACTTGTAACGCCATCAATCTATAAAACAAACTGCGGCTGGCGTGCCGGCGATGCTTTTTTTTCTGGACCCCGTCTTCCGTGATGAAAGCTGATGGACAACAACCACGACAACGGAGTGAGCAAGGTGTGTGTGTGTGCGTTAGAGAGAGAAAACATACCCATGCTACTTTTGTTTTTAAGCACCATTTTCGCTTTGACGCATGCTGCAGTAGAGGGCTGTGAGTATGATGGTGGTAATGATGTTGATGGTGGTGTTGATATTCATGATGATACGATGGTAATGATGATGATTGAGGCTTGATACGTTGAAGCCTCTTCGATCGGCGTCAGCGAAAAAAACGCGGGGATGCCAGGGGGTGGAGGGGAAAATGCGTCCGATATTTCGTTTTTCGATATATCGAAAGTTCGATATTCCGATATGTCGTATATATTGAAACTTTCGATACGATATCCAACACTACTACTGAAGGTAACACGTACAGGTTGCCGCCGGCAAGGCTGAAAGTGAAACTACCAGTCGGGAGTGCATGCCTGCACAGGTGGCTGGTGGGGACCCCCCCCCTTGCACAATGTGGGCGTACACAAATAATTGTGGAGGCATTGAACAATGTAGAAACCATTAGGCGTAGCGAATTTAGAGGTTGTCGACACCTTGTGGGGTTTGCTAGAGACGTTGTGGAGGCATTGAACAGTCTCTATAGCAAACCCCACAAGGTGTCGACAACCTCTCAATTCGGTATATACGCCTAATGGTGTGCTACATTTTTCACTGTCTCCACAAATTAATTTTAAGCCCACGTTGTGCAGGGGGGGGGGGGGGGGGGTCCCGGCCACTGCAGCTCCTGCTGTACACTCAGCCCTAATACGTACAAACCTGAAACTCTTTGCACGTACATCAGTACGTATGTGTGGGCGAACAACGCGAGCTGTGAAGTGCGAGAGAAAAAAGGTACAAAGACTAACGAGTTCGTGTTTTGCCTTCCTCCTTTTTGCAGAGCGAGTTCAAAGCGGTGATCACCCTGTTGCAGCTGCGGTTCGAGAAGGCCTCTCCCGCCACCTTCATGCAGAAATGGCTCCCAGGTAAAGACGCGTGCTATTTTCCTTCTAGGGGTTGCGCCTTATTATTTTTCTGGGGACCCTCACTTGGGGAGCTCTATACTACTAGTAAGCCACCCTAGTAATAGTAAGCCACCCAAAAAACTGATTTTGAGATAATCAGAACACTTAACCGGATGAACAATGCAATCAACCATGGTATGGCCTAGGTATATCACGAAATATAGTAAAACGCCTACCACATTCCAACAATAAGGCATGTGCCTTATAAGGCGCATGCCTTATTGGTTAGCTTCTCAGTTGAGGAGCTACGTTAGTCACAACCATGGTTTGGCCAAAACATGCTACCTATATCGCGCGCGCCTTTAAAACATGAGTTGTGCGAGGCGCTAAATACGTAGTACCAGATAAATGGCACAGCAGCACTAGTTATAGATGGCTGTAGAGCAGCGACAGCGATATGCGTTGTCGTGTTGTTCCGTGGTACGTGTTACCTTAATACGTGCGTACATGGCCATCGGTGTGGTTGTGGTAGTCGGTGTCAGGGTTAAGGTCGAACTTTGGCTGGGAACTGCCAATCGGAGCAGAAACAGGTGACAACCGACCTAACTTTTAGCACTACCTGGACGTCAAAGTTCGGTTGGGAACTGCTCAGTCCGAACAGAAACAAGTGACAACCGACCTAAGTTTTAGCACTACCAGCAGGTCAAAGCTCGGTTGGGAACTGCCAATCGGAATAGAAGCAAGCGACAACCACCCTTTTTTTAGCAGTACCACGCATAGACATATAACTTACTACTGGGTTCCTCCATTTGAGCGTTCGTTTCCTGCAGATTCGTTTTTTTGTTGTCCACATGCTGCACGAGAATGTTAGCTCGGAAATTCGTGCGAGGGGTATGATATGTTATCTTGATTACTGTACACGGTACTGTAACCTCTCCTCACCCCCCACTGTAGTCTAGAAATACAAGAAGAAAAGAAAAACTAAATAAGCCCCTCCTCGTCTCTCCTCCTCTCACCCCTCCCCGTACGCGCACGCCTACTCTATCGCATACGAAAATCAGACATATACTCCAGCGGCTGGTGGAAAGGGCTGTGCGAGGTGATCAAGCACCCGTGGTTCGAGTACGGGGTGGACCTTGTCTTGGTCTTGAACTCCATTCTCCTCATGGTGGAGTCGGCGGAGGCGCTGTCCGGACACGGCGCCCTTAAACCAGGCCATACCGGCACACAGGTAGGCGGTGCCTATGAATCGCCTCGGAACCTGGTATAATAGATGGAAGGGGGGCAGGGGGTGTATCTATGCCATGCATGGCCGTAGTTCGTATGAACATAGACCCTCACATTCCTACAATGCCGGGACGGAACACGTCGGGTTTCCACCGACCAGGCAGACATTGCTCGCACGAAGCGCGAAGCGCCGTTAGGTGTTGGGCGAGCTGCATGAAGGGCGAGCTGCATGCTACTAAGAACATCTTGTGAGACGAATTTTCTTGCGTACGGATGACAGCTTCGATTGAGTTTTTTTTCTGGTGTTGGCTAAGGGGGGGGGGGGTAGGAACCGTGCTCCGTCTCGAAAGAGATGCGTGGTCAATGGTCAAACGACTAAGGTAAGCAGTTAATGAGTACGCCCCCCTCCGTCTCGAAAGGGGTGCGTGGTCAGTGGTCAAGTAACTTAAGGCAAGCAATAAATGAGTACCCTCCCCCCCCCATACACACACCATAACCTGGCGTCAGGGACAACAAAACCCGTGGATGGAAGCTGAGGGGGAGGCGCGAGGGCTAAACGCATGCCTCGGGTGGGTGTACATGCTGGAAATGTCGCTGAAGATCCTCGTCTTTGGCTGGAACGGTGAGCGTTACGGTGAACCGCTATCCCGGTGTCCACTGACCCGCTTTCCCCTCGCTCGATCAAATCGGTCGGGTAGTTGTCGGCGGTATTGTTGAGGTACGGTACATTTGTTCAGGTATTATGCGTCTGTTTTTTTTTGTTTTTTTTTGTCCGGTACTTTTATAATCGAGAGCCAGCCAAAACGGAGCCGACAATAGTCCATTATGCATGTACGTGGGTGGTGGGATGATTTCGTGTCGTGGTTTGATTGTACTTTTATAATCGAGAGCCAATCAAAACGGAGCCGACAATGGTCCATTATACATGTAGGTGGATGGTGGAATGATTTCGTGGCGTGTTTTGGTTGGCTGCTGGACTAGTGATGTGCTGGCCGACATTGTGATGGGTTGATCGATCTGCTGCCCCGCCCGATGTGTTAAATCGAGCATGGTGTTGTGAAAGAAACAAGGGCTGATCTGAGATATTGCTGCAGATAAAGGGACTATGTATACGTGGCCGGGCAGCTTTCCGATCTGTCAAAAACCTGTGTTAGGATATTTTTATTATCATTGGTCGGAAATCCCTGGACCCCACGTGACTCAACCCACTGATTGATTGGTTCAAGGGCTATGTAACCGCCCTTGCATATTTAGCCGCATAGACAAAATTCGATTGAGACAGCATCAAGAGCCCAGGAAGAGAAAGGGAAGCAGTACGAGCATCCCTGTGCTGCGCGCATCTAACACAGCTCCTTGCATGCCAGTTCAGACGCATTTCCCACGCCATCAGCCCAGGCCGCTTCGCATGGCTGATGAACTGTAATCGTCTACTTTTATCGACACGTTTCTCGTCTGGGTTTCCAAAGGGGCGCTACTCGCTTTTTAACCCCTCGGGGCATGCGGTTTACTATAATTGCTCTCCCGTTGCGGGCACAAAACACTTGAAAATTGACTCAAGATCTAGGTTTATGTACAGTGCAATAATCTTACTAGTGAAAAGTGTTTTTTATATCTCTGTCTTAGCCGTAACTCATCTCGACAGCGTACGCACGATAGCTTTCGGCTGATTGTGTTCAGTCGGAGTGAAGAGACAACGTAAGCGACAGATGCAAGCCATCCCATAAATCGGCGAGTTGTTGAGGGCTCGCGGCTAGGTGCTTCTCCCCCCATTGGTAGGGCTGTTAGTATGAATAAAGCATGCCTTGGCCGGACTGTGAGTGAGTCATATCTTGGCTGGACTATGAGTAAGGTATGCCTTGACCGGAGTGCGAGTGAGGCATGCCTTGGCTGGGCTTCAGGGCTAATTGTTAACAGAGTTACGGGGAACATAGTAGTCAGAACCAAATGTAGTGTGAAAACATACGGGAATACACGGTTTCGGAGGCTCATCGTGGGCTATGATTACTGTTTCGTATAGACCCTCGAAATAGGGGGGTGGCGAAGTAAGCCAACTAGTTGACTTTCGCCTTCGAAGCAAAAAAAAACGCAATCCGAACCACGAGCGCGCCAGGGTTAATAGCTTGCGACAAGCTTTCTTAAATGAGGATTTTCAGAAGCCATAGGTGGTACCAGGTTACCAGGTGCTATATAACCCTACCGCTGTTCGTACTTGACTCGTGCGGTTCCGTCTGCCTCCCTCACTACCTGTTACACGGTGCGGTGCCCAAGGCTACTGGTCGAAGAATCGTAACCGGTTCGACGGGGTGATCACCCTGGGAGGCGTCATCACAGAACTGGTGAGCCCTTCTCCCCCCCTGTTTTCCCGGTACACTATATAGGCCTACGAATAAGAAATAACCAAATAAGCAACATAAGGCTCATATTTCGGGGGGCGGGGGGGGTGTACTCATGTCGTGCACGGCCGTAGTCGTATGACCATAGACCCTCGCACCCATACAATGCCGGGACGGAGCACGTTGGGATTTCACCAACCAGGGAGACATTGCTTGCACCAAGCGCGAAGCGTTGTGGGGTATTGGGCGAGTCGCATGAAGGGTGAGCTGCATCCTGCTACGTTGGGGTGGGGGGGGGTGCTAAGAAAGTTGGATCACGCTCAGGGACGAGCGCTACACGACATCTTTTATGTTACCCTAGGCTCGAGGTTTCCAAATATGGTGTCGCAATACTGTAAGGTTCAAAGGCTTGCTCAGATTAGGTGATTTTGGTTGACCTGACCTGTATATTACGTATTTCGTCTGTTTGCCGGGGCGATAGTGTTGGTTACCACGTGCGTTCCCTAGCCCTGATGGCCTATATACCGGGGCTGGAATCACGCATTGTTTTCGCCCAATGTTATTGGTTTATTTTCACGGGAGCAATTACTCTCTGCGAGGAGGTGCCGCCGCGTTGGTCACCACCGAATCAACGCGGGGGTGGTAGCCCTGGGTGAGAGCCTCCGGCTGATCGCAGCAGAGAGGCCCCATTGAGCCCCAAACTATAGAGGAGTTAAAGCGTCGATGAAACGGTTACAGCAGTAATGTTATATTCACCAATAGTCGTGAGCTTGTGACGTAAACTCTACTGCAAATCTCTGTCGTGTTGGGGTGGAAGTGGATTGCCTCTATTTCGTAATGTGTTGGCATCGAAGCGCCCGATCTGATCGACATCACTCGATCTGTCGGCGCCCCGCGACTTCAAGACCAAAGCTAATTCGGCCTAAATATAATGACCACCCGTCTTCGTCGTCCCTTGGTTTACGTGGACGGCCGGAGCGGGCACTGCGGCTGGTCGATTTCCCTCTCCGCTTTCGATGCACCCATCTTGACCCGTTTAGGGCTTCAGTCCCCTTTGGGGGGGAGAAATTACTTGCCATTAGAGTCACAGTAAGCAGTTGTTTCTGAGCAGTAGTGCAGTAGTGAAAAAGGGTTTTAAGCCTTTTGCTGCGGTTTCGGTTACGCACGGCGGCGGGTTGTAGCCTCCGCAGGCAAACCATTGTCTGCCACCAAAAAGTGGCGACGATTGGGGGGGGGGGGGGTTCCGCGCGCGCGCGTGCTTGCGCTGCGTGCGTAACGTCTACCTCTACGGTCGGTGGCAGATAATCAAGGGAGGGTCGGTAGCGCTGTTGATAGTCTGTGCCATTAATCGTAAAATAGCCAGGTACTAGCGGCCAGGGAGACCCCCCCTGCTTTGAGCTAAGTGAACGCAATTAAGCCGCCCGGAACCCTTATATCCCCGTACTACGGGGGAACATAGCAATTAAAAACAAATATGGTTGGTAAAAATAAAGGAATTCATGTCTTTTTTTTAATTCCATCATGGGCTCTGAGTACTATCACTACTGTGCCTTGTCGCCCTTCTCACTTATCGTCGTGCACAACAACGACGTCACCTACTCTCGTGACGCGTCGTTATGCCACCCAAGGTTATTGTATGCCTGCAAAACCGCCAGCGCGCGTTTTGCTTTTTTAGGATTGCTCTGCTGAAAGCTTAGCCTGGTTGCTCATTTGGAACGCCGATCGCCTGGACGCTCTGTACTGGACTGCTGTGCTAGCTAGTCGACACCTACGGCGAAGTGGTGGTGGTGGTGGTAGTGGTACTATTAATAGTACAGCAGTAGTACTCATATAAAAAAGGAAAAAAAAGTAATCGTATAAGTACATACTTCGAAGTAGTACAGTAGTATTTGATAGTAGTAGAAGTAGTAGTTTTGTAATATCAGTGATCTAGTTCCTCGCCTGCCGTTGTGAGAGATTGCGCAGGATATGGCGCCTAAACATGTCCATTTTTTCTTTCTGGCGTTGCTTGTTTTTCATTTTCGCTTTCGCTTTCGGCAGCTGCTCAAGACGACCAGCATGTCCAGAATCATGGACGTCAAAAACCTGATGGTGTACTTCGTAACCTTCAGGCTGCTGCGCGTCGCCCGCCTCATGGTGGCTGTCCCCCAGATGAGGATCATCATCACCACCTTCGGGAGCATCGGTAAGAGCCCACTTTGTGCCACTCCGTCCCTAACTATAACCATATTTTGTATGCTACTGTAACATATGCTCGAAACGGACTTTAAATTAAGGGACACGAGCATATTTTGGGACACAATGGGAGCGACCGACCGAGCGATCGATCCAAGAACGGCTTCGGATGCCTCGTCACGGGTTGTCTTGCGTGCGTGCCCGTTAGTTGAAACGAAATTTACCAGCGCGTTGAAATTAGCACCACCGAGCGGAACAAACAAACGGCGAACACCGTTACAGCTATCATGGCTGTCTCTGCATGGCGCTTCGCATGCTCATTATGAGGCTTTTGGGGGGCCTTGAAGCTCCTTCTGAAGCTTTTCGCGCGTCGGGCAGATCACGATCTAGATAATCTAAATCCTAACCTGCCGTTGTGAAATGTTGAGTAAGATCTGCATACTCGTAGTGCAACTCCAACCCAGGAAGCATGTCCTAGATCATGCAGATTTATACGGCTCCCAGCTTGCATGAGCTACACCTGGTATATCATTTTCCCTCTTTCGCTAAATTAATTAATTATATAATATCTCGCACGCCCGCCGGTATTGGACGACTCCATAGAAGAAATGAAGAATTAGCAGTGTAGCGGTAGGGGGTGCTATATCATACAGTCAGGAACATATCTTCCCTGAAAGAGCAAGATCATCAAGGAGGAATCGATGATTTGTCCCGAGGCATGGAATTTTTTCTCGACCTCGAGCTTGAAGGCCATTTCAAGGTCCTTCTCAGCCTTCAAGCTTGTACTGAGGCTATTGTCGACCTCCAAGCTCTTTTGTTTTTTCGTCGACCCCCCGAGGTCATTGCGAAGCCTCAGCTCGTCGTTCTGTCGTATTCAGGCCCGCGCTGTTTGAGGGGAAATGACCGCGCCCCGTGTTGTTGATTATAGCGACCTCCTTTCTTTTCCGAGCGGCGTTTGCCCGAGCCATAATAAGCTGCGAAAGTTTGTCGCATACGGGAACCAGTGATCCTTGACGCCATTGGAAAAACGTTCTACAGATTTTGTAACTGTAAGATATGTATGTATCAGGGTTGGTGTTCGTTGCGAATAGGGCAGCTACTCGCCGGAGATGTCGGAGATATCGTTGACGCTTTACGGTCGCGTGTGGCGTTGCGACGGGCTGCGAGCAGGCGCCAAAGACCCACGAGACTGAAGGTCGATTAAATCCGTGCTCTCGAATTGTTCCCTTGTTGCTGAGGCGTCCCACCTTATTAAATGCCGGGCTGCATCGTCTCGATAATGCTGTGTATCCTCCTAGAAGAGTCTGTAGTCAGAAGCGAACCAAGGACATCAAATCGTAGCGGAAACACACATACCGTGCCTTGTTTTCGATTGATCCGGGCGTTGGTTGTTGTCCCACTTCGTTTAGCCCGCGAGTCCTTTGGTTAATTTATATATGTGCGTTACTTTTTCCTGCCCCCGCCGCCCTCACCGGCTATGACCATCGACCATGCCGCGTATCTGGACGTACGATCGGGTGGCCGCGTCGGCGAACGCATGGGCGCGTGGATTGGTGGATACTTTTATGGATGAATGGGTTTCAAGCACCGGAGGCGTCTCAGTTCATGTCACTGCTGTTCGTGTGCATGTTCACCTTCTGCGTACTCGGGGTGCAGCTCTACGGCGGTTTGGTGTCGCCCGATCCGGACAGCGAGCTCAACAAGAAAATAGCGGTGAGATAAAATAATATGCCGTAGAATATTTACGGTATAAAAGGTTTCCATTCATGGAGGCCTTCGGACGTGGGTGGACGCAAGGTGAAATCCGGTGACGTTTTGGCCGGCTGAAAAGATCGGAAGGTCCACCAGCCGCTGAAAGTGTGAAGAAAATACAGCCCACAACCGACCAGCAAAAAACAGTCGGTGTGTATCTATCTATATTCACCGTACTTGCACGCTTCTACGTGTCTGTGGTTCTGGTGAAGTTAGGCCGAGAACTGGCCACCGTCGTGGATACATTGTTATGCTTGCGATTCGACAATGTTTGAGTGTGCGTCAACCGCAAAAAAATGACGCGATAAGCAGAAAATGACATCGCGAAAAGGAACGACATTCCAAACCGATTTGATGCCCAAACAGCCCCTTACACCTAAACGCCCCTGTATTTCATCCGTCAAACAGCGACTGTGCCCTCCCGTTTCAACACTTCCAACGAAGCACCGACCAGAAACCCGCTGACTATTGATAGTGCGCATTATCTAGAGTAGCTTCCGTTGCTGGTGGGTCTATGTCTCTCAAGCGCGAGCAAGTTACGGCAATGGCGGAGTCATCGTGCCCAAAGCGACAGAATCGCCGCCAGATATTTTAAAGCGTACCCACAGTGGAACCGGTCTGACAATGACCATGGTGCTACGGCAATATCTAATGCGCAAAGTTCATCCTTCGCGAAAGTGGCTATGTATTGTTTTTCTTGATCCACAGGCCGAACGTGCCCGTTTATCTAGCTCGAAAAAATGCTCGAACCCAAGGTGACAGACCACGGCTTCTCCACGCCGAGTTTCGCCTGCCACTTCCTTTGAAGTAAAAAAGAACCACATACCCACCAATAAGAAATAACCTTGGAAGTCTGATAAGAACATAAGGCTCACTTTTTGGGGGGACGTTAAGAAACTTGGATTGAGAAAAAAAATCTCGGCGACGAACGCTACACTAAACCCCACATAATAGCATATCATCAATAGGCTCTCAAGGGTGTTGAAGGATAGAGTCCGAATAAAGTTCTAAGAATTCACTCAGGCTGGGCTTTTTTTGTTGGCGGGCCCGTACTGTCCCTGTTAAGAGTCGGCATTCCTCTCTGGCTTGGGCTTTCATCGAGCCAATGTGTCTTCAGGCCCTTGCAGAGGGGCGTTGCATTTCGTGATCACCAAACAAACGTTCAGGTTATCAACCCGCCGGGTGCTTTTCTTGTCTAACGGCACACTCATTTGTTGCTTGCCTTAGTCATGTGACCATTGTCCACGCATCTCGTTCAAGACGGAGCACCGTTCCTACCTAATAGAGACACATCCAACACACAGGAGAAGGAGGGGGGGGGTGTCCTACTGCATCCGTTTCATGCCCAGTTCATTCTTGGCACGCGCCCTGTTTTGCTGAAGCCCAAAAACAACGTGCTGTAACCACTGTCTTTCCGTATGCTTGCCCCGCCGTCGGCTTGGTTCTTTCCCATTTAGGACACCGCCTATGCTGAGGCTAACTACTGGGCGCTCAATTTCAACGGTAAGCGGGAAAGTAGCAACCTAGACAAGACAGGGGTGGAGCGGTATGGTATACAATGTAGACTCACGAATAAGAAATTTCCTAATAGAACAGAATGCTTACTTTTGGGGGATGCTGAGAAATTTGGATTACGAACTATTTTTAAGCGGCGAACGTTACACGAGACCCTATAGATTGTTCTATGATCAAGGCTGCTTGCTCCCCGTCGTCCGTGCGATCAATTTTGAGTAAATCCTTTGTTCCTTGGTTCGGGAATGTAGTCGTCTGTCTTTCGACAAGGTTATATACCACTCTGTGCTGAAATATAGTAATGGTTTGGACTAAATATTTATATGAAAACCGTCATTATATTTTGGGGGCAGAGTGGGATGTGTATGGACGTTTTGCGGTTTTCCAAAACCGGCTCTGCAGCGGCATCTACAGTGGCCCACCTGCATCATCATACAACTCCACATCTCGGATATGTTATCATTCTTGCGTGATTATCTAGATATTCCAGGTCAGATATATTTCCTATCTGTATGATCTGTATGATCTGTATAATCTGTACGATCTGTATGATCTGTATGATCTGTGTGGTCTAGCTTATGTTGCCGGGTGGGAGCCGTATAACCTGCGCAATCTACAGTAGAACATGTGTCCTGGGTCGGATCTGTCCTATACAGATCCTGCACAACATGTCAAAACGACTGGCTAAGAGCTACCTGGTAGATGATCTAGATCAGGATCTGCCCCAACTCACACCTAACGGAACCAAACACTACCCGAGGGGTTCATGGTCGCGTTGACTAGCAGTTCCCTGGCATGCTGTACTGGCGCGAGAAGAGACAGCATTATTCCACACCTCGGATAGATCAGATAGATCATCGATTCCTTTGTATGCACTTCATGATCCAGATCTTTCACAGGGGCAGGTATATTCCCGATCTGTGTGATCTGTATGATCTAGCTCATCATGTTGCCGGGTGGGGGCCGTATAGCCTGCATGATCTAGGACATGTTTTCCTATGTTGGATCTGTACTACACAGATCCTGTGCAACATGTCATAACGGCAGGTTAGGATCTATATGATCCATATGTAGATGATCTCTCTGTAGATAATCTATCTGTATACGATATTTCTGTAGATGATCTGTCCGACACACGTATTCATGACTGCCGTATCACAATTGGGCCCGAACCACCGAACCCTCGTACGTACTCATGACTGCCGTATCCCATCTGTCGCTGGCCCCCCGTTACCGCCGGCCCCCTGCTGCCAACCGTCCGTCCTCCGCTTTTTGTGACGTCATTCCGCTGCTGCTGCGTCCACCGTGCCGGGCAGATATGGGTTCGGGCATGGCTCTCTTGTTCTGTCTGCTGGTGGTCAATAACTGGTGCGTGCTTCGTTCCCCCCCACCCTTATCGTTTGGAGGAGTTTCACAGACGATAAAAAACGATGAATTTTGGGGTCGTTTTTTTTCGTCTGACAGTGCTTTTTGTTTTCCGTTCCAGTTTTGCCGATTGATCGAGGACAGACGATAAAAAACAGTAGCCTTTGCCAGTGCTCACGACCCACAAATCTTACCAGATAAAGTACCAAATATATTACGGTTTTTGTGGCGGTCCGCACATTCTTTTCAGATTGCCCAAAACGCGCGGCGCAGCCGCGCACGGGTCGAGCCTTAGCCTGGACTAGGGTTGGGGTTAGGGTTAGGGTTGGGGTTGGGTTGGGTCGACGGCTTCTCGTGATTTGATTAAAAAAAAATCCAAAAAAACGTAAAACCAGCAAGAAATCATAACATATTTGGTGCTTTGTCTGGTACGATTTGTGGGATAAGACCGGTAAAGGCGCCTCATAAAAAACGTTGAATTATGTTTTGTTTTTGTTTTGGTCTGACAGCGCTTGTTGTTTTTGTTCCTATTTTACGATCGATCGAGAAGAACTGGTCCTCACCCCCCCCCTTTCTACTGCTGCACTGTTTTTGGAATACATATGTGACCCCACATTAATTTCAAGTAAATTGTCCCCGAAACGGTAGCGCAGTGCTAAGAGGGTTACGTTAACCTCTCTAACTACTGGACCCACGTTTTTGGGGACAAACTACTTGAAATTAGTGTAGGGTCACTTTTGCAGTGGTAAAAGGTAGGTTCATAACGTGTCAATGATTACACTCCTGGTTGAGCCGGGGGCGGAGAGTGCGTACCGTGTTCCAAACTTTGCTCAAAGCGAGGAATCCTGACACAAGATGTAGACACCCTTCGTACCGAAATAGGACTGTTCATTGATCTCTCACTACAGTTAGTAGGATACCGCCAACAAAGACGATTGTTTTCTGGCGGGATTGTTGGCCTCAATTTCTAGTTTGTTCGTTTTCCTTGGAAAATGTGGGCCTGAGGAAAATGTGCGAGTGGGCGATTGACAGCAGCCCGTCTTGCCTTTGCAGGGGAACGCCTCTCGTCTCTGGTATAGTGTGGGCATACAGGGTAAGGCCAATACTATGAAAAAACAGATAAGAACATGAGGCTTACTTTTTGGAGGAATAGGACAAGGGGATTGAGAAATTGTGCCCAACGACGAACGGTACACTAAATCCTGCCAGGTACCTGGTATATGATAGACTAGGGATCACAATAAGGTTCTAAGGCCTGCTTATAGGTGCTTTTTGTTCGCGGGCCCGTGTGGTATGTTGGTTGCCGTGGCTAGCTTTCTGGTCGTGGTAAATACCATGATATTTGTTTTAAGCTCTTTTTTTTTCTTGACACGGGACTGCTTTTTCGTGTGCTATGCTTGTGCTTGGGGGTGCGGCGCGCGGCTATTTACTGCGATGCAATTTCAGGTTCCTGTTCGTGGACATGTTCGTCATCGCGAGCGGCGGCAACAGATGGCACCGCTGGTTTTTCGTGACGTTCTACCTTTTCGGCGTTCTCGTCATCCTCAACGTTAGTCCGATTTGCTTGTTAATTATTTTGTATTTTTGGTTTTTGGTCAATCACGACTGTTTTATTGTTTTGGTTTATACCAGGTGTGGCGTTTGTAGATAGGAAACATTTCCCCTACCGGGCAGTTCACCGATCCTCACTTAATGATGTACAGAAGGTCTTTCAGGTAAAATATAGTAGTTTCCTGTATGATGTATTAGCTCATTTTGCCGGGGGGAAACCGTGTCACATTCTGCGTTTTCTTGCACACGTTTCCTGGGTTGGATCTGTACTCTAAAGATCCTGCACAGCATATCATAACGGCAGGTTAGGATCTAGATGATCTGGATCGTGATCTATCCGATGCGTGACAAAAAAAAAGGATTTCGTAGACGGACGTTTTTGTTTGACGGTTTCGCTTCGACGGTTACGTAATCGACGGTTACGTTTCCGACGGTTTCGTTTTCGACGGTTTCGTTTTTTGATAGGTTCACTTTTGCCGGTAACATGTTCGACTATTGTCTTTATTTTAACTACTGTAGTACGCTTTCGATTGTATAGCTAAGATTGGCGCGCGTCCGGTCCACGCGCTCTGTGGCTTATATTTCCCGTGTTCGCCGACGTGTCGGCGGCGGTGGATGTGCAGGTGGTCGTCGCTGTCGTCCTGGAGAATTTTATCCTGCAGTGGACAGCGAGGAGGCAAAGGAGCAAGGACAAGATGAACTTTCTCGGTGAGGGATAAGCCCCCACCTCTCACAACGCTGTCTGGTATTGTCTTTCGGCAAGACCCCTCTGATTTCTACGCATTGTGTCCTTGTGTTTAGTTGGGATCACGCCCCCACGTCTCACAACGCAGTCCCTGTGGTTGTCTTTTCATTAGTACGGGACTAACCCCCACTTCTAAAAAACAAATACTTATATAGATAAAACGCAGGCTGCCAATGTTTGCAGAAAGGGACGAGGCTCCACTTCTCATGAACGCCACTTTCTTGTAAACGCCGGCTGTCATTTATTTCAGTGGAGGAGGGGCATGGTACCACCTTTCACAGCGCTCTTTGTCGTTTCCGGGTACAATACCCCCCTCTACAAGCACGGCAACCGCGGCCAAACTTCTCCATGACGGCCGAGGCATGCACCGGCAGAGGTGTACAGTAGGGGTTACGATTAAAGAGCTATCGTCTTAAGAGAAGTACTGGTTTAAGACGGGTCAAAAGTCTTGGCACGGGTGGTTAACACCCATTCCGGTTTGAAGAAAGCTCGAGGTTAAGAGAGATCGAACATGTCAGGCCTGACAGAGACACCCCTCACTGTACCTAGTTTTTTCAGGATCCTAAGATGAGGAGCTCTAAATATTCTCCCAAAAAAACACGTTGTACGCGGCACCCGCGGAACGCTCCTCACATGGGCTACATAGGCTAGGCGTACACCGAATATCACCACAAAAATCAGAGGGGATTGCAAATGTATTGGGTGGTTCCTTCCTTGAGGAGCCCCGTCAGCTATAAAACGTTGAGACCGAAGGTACTCCCTCCCACCTGGGCGGCATGCCTCGATACCATACCATACCATACCACACCATACCATACCATACCATACCATACCATACCATACCGTACCATACCACACCATACCATACCACACCATACCATACCATACCATACCATACCATACCATACCATACCATACCATACCATACCATACCATACCATACCATACCATACCATACCATACCATACCGTACCATACCCCAACGTACCCCTCCCCTACCGTGGCGGCATGCCTCACCCGGGGCCGAAATGAACGGCCGTGCGTAACGCCTTCGTGTAATAATCGACCCGGTGTGACGCAGAGGGCCACGCGCACGATGACCACGAGAATGGGGACGGGGGGAGAACGGCGACCACGCCCCACGGCGCGCAGTACAAGGTCCGGCTAGCGTCCTCCGTCAAGATGATAGAGAAAGACGAGGTCATCCGCCGGTGAGCTATCTTGGGCATGACGCATGCAAAGCTTTGTTTTTTGTTTTCCCTCTGCTTGTGCTTGCTTGACTACCGAGGACGTGCCTGCTGCTTCGGTGATTTGGCACCTCGTGGCTCGTGATTATTTTCTTGTATATACTCGTTCTTCGGAGAATTGTTGAGGCATTTTTTTAGTCTAGTTTTACACGAACTGTCTATGAAGGTACGCGTAGTGACTTCGTAAAACACACTACTGCTTTCGTCGGGGTTTTTTTGGCTTGTTACGTCGCCGTCCTTGTGTGTGGTTTCCTTTGGATTTCCGCTGTTGGACCCCTGCTGTGTGCTTATCGTTTTTTTGCTTGTGTCTGCGTTTCAGCGCTGTGTAGCTGATGTTCCGACAGCTACGGGGGTGCCTTCCACGGGTGCATCCTGGTATTCCATGTTCCGAAGTTCATAATAAGCATTTCTACACGATACCTGCTCAAAGCACTTCGCACCTCGGATAGATCATGCTATATCTGATCTATCTACTGTGGATGATGTAGTTCCTCACCTGCCGCTGTGAGAGGGTTGTGCAGGATCTACAAAGTACAGGTCCAACCCAGGAAACATGTGCTAGATCATGCAGATTATATGGGTCTTACCCGGCAACACGATATAAATCATACATGATCGGGAATGGATCTTTCTCGATTATCTGTCAGAGGTGTGAAGCATTTCCTATCAGGAGCTGCAGTCACGTTTTTGAGAGTTTTGACATGGGCATTTCATTGTCTCTTGAAAACAAAATAATTGGAACTGGGGACCACGATGGACAGTCAATTGTAATAGGAAACTATTAGTAGACATTTCACAAGATTCTGTCGCAAGCTCTATACTATCTCAACTTGTTTCCAGCGAATCGTGACATCGCAAGTATTTCCTTGAATTGGTTTTAGGTTTTCCCGCTGAATGCCTTCAAACAGTCACTCACTCAATCAATCAATCAATCAATCAACCAATCAATCAACCATTCAATCAACCAACCAATCAACCAATCAGTCAACGACTTGCTTTTGTCAGTAGTCTCGGGCACATACTCCCATGTTCCTGGCTAGGCTAAGCAGCGTCCATCCGTAAGAGGTCCCACAGGCAAAGTAGACCACCTAAACAGCGTGTACCCTACAAAAGGAGCAAACCGAAACGAACGGAAGCATGCCGGGTTTTGTCGGTAATTATTTTTACGGGGGAACAGAGTATTCAGCACCAATTATGGTGTGTAATCATAGGGGGGGACATGGTGTTTGATTCCACGGAGTGGGTTCTGGTTACTGTACTCTCCCGTAGGAGTGAGTACGAAACCTCCGGAAGCGACGAAATATCGCACGCAAGGCTCCCGCTCGTCGGAATCACGCTAGAACAAAACTTATCGCGGCCGTCGTAGAGGAAGAGCCGTCACAGACGCTCGCTGACACACGAAGCGTGGCCTAATCGCGGCACGGTAGACGTGATACCTCGGCCGCTCGTTGACCTTGGGGTGGAGAGGGGAATACTACAGGTGCACGGCATGGGAGGTAGGAACGGTGCTCCGTTCCGAAAGGGACGAGTGGTCAGTGGTTAAACGACTAAAGCGAGCAACAATGAGTATGCCCCCCCCCCGATGCGAGGGTCTATCGTCATACGACTACGGCCATGCATGGCATGAGTACACCCCCCCCCCTCCCTGCGCTTTGCTCAACTTTGGTAGGTTCCTGAATCTCGAGAAGCACCGCGCCAACGCGGAATCGCCGGAGGAGGAAGATGAACCCGCCGACGCTTTGGCCACGTCCATCAACCGACTGCTGACTTTCGTCCGCCGCACTTCCATCTCTGCCCTGGGCCGCTACCCGCCCGAACGCGTGGCGCAGACACCAGACACGTTGGAGCGGCTTAATGGCGTGGACGAAGACACTCTTCTTCTCACGACCAACGCCTTGCACGTTAACGGGGGTAGCTGTCGCGAGAGGAACGGTGGTGGTGGTGGCGGCGGCGGTGGTGGTGCAGCATAACCGGGGAGGGAGGGGTGTGCTCATGTCATGCATGGTCGTAGTCTTGTGACCATCGACCCTCGCGTCCCTATCATTGCCGGGACGGAGCACGCCGGGTTTCCACGGACCAGGCAGCATAACCGGGGGCGGGGCGGTTTTATCGGGGGCGTGATAACCGCCAGATGTGCTCCGGGAGCACGCGCTGCAATCGGCTCCTCTTCGGGATAGTCGCATCGTTACTTGTGCGTTTCTTTTACGATGTCCTTTTCTCAGACAGGAGGTCAGTTTTAAGTTCCTGTTTGGAGCGTTGGAGTGGTGTTGGAGGTTAAGGGATTTTGCTCCCTTCTTGTTTATAAATTGTTTTGGAATGTATCACGTTTAGTGTCGCATAGCTCCACTTATGGAGAAACGACGAGACAGCCACTACTGTAGGTCGATGGTTAGACCGCACAAGGTATTTACGCTATCCTAGGTGGTACCACGTTCTCTATTTTCATAAGGCCGCGAGTTCGCGCTTCATGTGGCGCAGCCTTACCTCCGCGCCGAGGGCTCTGTACTCGTAGTCCCGCGCCGCCGGTGCGTCAAGCTGACGTTCGTTCCTACCATCTGCACTCCTCCTGCAGAAGTACTAACAAAATCTACCAGGGGTGTATGATTGAAACGATCGCTACTACGCCATTTTTAGCTTTAGGGGTTACGCAACAGCAGCGTGCGTGCCAGATGATGATCCACGTGGTTGTTGCGCATGTGCGTAGCGGCGTGGCGCGGTGTGGCGGCTCTGTGGTTGAGTCGGAAGCGGCCCCAGTCTGCTTGCCGCAAAGAGGCGCAGAGGCATGGTTGCGTTACGTTCCATGTTGGTGGTGTTGTGTGTCGTTTTACGCTCCGGTACGTGGTTTGCGGAAGCCAAGTACCAGAGGAGTCTTGTGTTTTTTGTTGATTATGTTGTATATACGACCTTCTGCGATACATAACTCTCTCGTAAATTTAAGCGGGCTTGCCTGTGGTACGTAGTTTGCGGAAGTCAAGTACCAGAGGAGTCTCGTGCTTTTGTTGATTGTTTTTAGCGTATATATTGACCTTCTGCAGTACCTGGTACATAACTCTCTTGTCAGTTTAAGCGGGCTTGCCTGTGGTATTTTAAGTATCCAGCTCTTGATTTTGCCGTATTGTCTTCGTGAAATAACTGGTCTCTTGTAGGATTAAGCAGAGGCTTCGGCTAGTGACTTGTGATGTTATCTTGCTCTAGGAACGCAGACGGAGAACTACGGCTTATGCGTGGTCTTTGAACGTAGACGGTGTGCAGCGCCTTGTGCATATGGTGTATGAAGGAAGACGGGGCGCATCGGCCTGTGCATGGTGTATGACGCAAAGGGCGCTTCCGGTATTCGAGCAGCTCTGCCGTTTAAGGGACATGAGCGGCACGCGCGCAGCATGCTGACACTGCAGTTAGTACTTCTTCACGCTCTTTCCTAAGAGCATACATTTCTCGTTAAATCTGGGTCACTATACCTGGGTCTCCCTTTAACAGAGGGTTAACTAACCCTTTCGGATCCCTTTTAAGGGATACAGCAGGGGTCCCCCAATAAGGCGGTGGTGGGCCAGAGCAATATGACCGCAATTCCCCAGTCGCGCCAAGCGATTTTGACCGCCTTATATCGGAATACCGCCTTACTCAGACCGCCATATTGGGGGACCCCCACTGTAGCGACCACAAAAAAAGATAAACGTGGCGGCATCAGCCGTCTACGTGCAGCGTTCGTGCCCAGGAGCACGGGTAGGATAACGATTCGACCGTACCGTACGACTCCTTGCATTGTACCTATCTCGGGACACCAATTTTGTGGCATACCCCAATCGTCATATTACATCGTCAAGTTTCCTCTCTCAAGTCTAAATAGGAGGGGTAATGATGGGTAATGATACCGACTCCCCAACAAGAGAAACCGCGGTATACCCCTTCCAGGCACACACGACAAAGGCTTCGACGCTTGGCAACATCGAGGGTCTTGGTTCAGCGCCGACAAAATGGTTAAACTACACCGTAACACCTAAGCCCTAACCCGAGCCCTATAGCCCCGACTGCCTGGCAGTTTTTGTCTGGGAAATTTCTCAGAAATTAAGATGCAGTGAGGAGTTAGTGTGAACCATCAACAACTTTGTCGTGTGATGAAGCGTTAGTGCGGACCGTCAACTATTTTGACGAAGCTGCTGAGCCGACTCGTAAATACTGACTGTGGCACACACTCCGCCTTACTCAGCCGTCCGCACCCGAAACATCCGAGACCACCTTCTTCCTGTCCCTGTCCCTGTCCCCTCCCCAGGCAACGTCGTCGTTCCTCTTCATCAACTCCCGCAGAAACATGGTGGCGAAGCTACCAGGAGGAAGCGTGAAGGACATGCAAACGTCCTCAACATTCCCGGACTCCGTCCTCGCCACCTGCCCGCCCCCCTTCGCCCCAACGCCCTCACAAGCCAGGGAGCCGCCGCATCGCCCATCTCCAGCGGGGTTATCCCCGCTATCGCTAGCTCTATCCGCGCGGCCATCTAACCCCTCGCCACCAGTACTACCACCCGCACTACTAGGGCTACACAAAGCCCCACTACCAGTAGAACTACCAGCCGCATAACTATCGCGGCCGCAAACACCCTCGCTCTCCGTACTTCTCTTGGCCCCACTCGCGGGTGAACCTTCCTCTTCCGCAGGGGGGGGAGGGGCCGCCGACCACCGCGCGTCGATCGGCACGCACAGCAGCCGCCGATACGCTCCCCTCGGCACCAGCGCGGACGACGCTACCACCGCCACCGCCGCCACCGCACCGCCCCGACCCCCCTTCCTTTGGGGGGCGGCACCCACCGGTGATGCGCACTCAACGCAGGCAGCAGGCTGAGCCGGTGTTGCCTCCCCCACGGCCTTGACCTCCGTGGTGGAATCGGCAGAGTTGGAGATAGCAACGGGGGCTTCGGGGTCGGGGCCTTTCCACATGAGGGGGTCCACGCCATCCTCGTCAAGCCGGCGCTTGTACATGTTTCCGGCCTGTCCGTAGGGGGGGGGGGGGGTGCATAGGGAAGGGGTGTACTCATTAGCCGCATGTCATGCATGACCGTAGTCGTATGATCATAGATCCTCTCATGCCGGGACGGAGCACGTCTGGTTCTCACCGACCAGGCAGGCATTGGCTGCTTGCACCAAGCGCGAAGCGAAACGTGAGGTGTTTGGCGAGTCACCTGGAGGGTGAGCTGCATCCTTATAAGAACCGCTGGGGCATACATTATTGGACGTGAGTGCTCTGTGGGGACGGATATGACTTTCTGGCTGGGGTTCGGTTGAATTTGGAACACGCGGCCAGGCAGTGCGAGGGCGGGCGCAAGAACCGTACGACGATGCCGAATATAACCTGAAAAAGGCGCGTACAGACCTACGGCGGTCTAAAAAGGTCGGCGCCATTTGAGGCTTCACTTGATTAAAGTCTAGAGGGGAAATGAGTAAAAAAAACAAATGAAGATTACAGCTGAGGTAGAGGGTGCTTCCGAAATCACAACTTAGGGAAATGCGCGAAACGTATGCGGTACGGTGATACTCGCTCTGCTGAACGCATTTTTCTAGCACGTTGCCAATACCGCTCTTCTAACTCGTTTTAGGTCTCCCTATGCCTGGTTCACAACACCTGAACTAAGCTTAATCTAGGCTGACGCTCCTACGCGTCGCTCATCAGGCCCAAGAGCAAAGCCAGGTTGCTTGAGCACCCACGCACGCACGCGCATCGCCACACATGATCGTCACCGTACAGCTATACAAACGCATCTGGATTGCTAGCATGGGTATGTCGTCCCTGTCGTAGATGGCATCGCATTGTCTACTCTGATTGCTGCAGTACAACGTAGCATCTCTGTGCCGTGGTATTGTGACCACAGAGCTTGTTATCTCTCTAGGACGAAGAATCAACACGGGGGCACTGGGTGTACCGGATGTCGACGGGTAGAAAGACCGGTTTAACCTGAAGAGCACACACAGGCAAACGGAATGAAGGACTTCACAAGTCGGACAGATCTATCCACAGATCATACAGATCATACAGATCATACAGATCGGATAGATCATCTTGATCCTCTAGACCCTAATCTGCCACTGTGAGATGTGCGTACAGGATCTGTACGGTACACATCCAACACAATAAAACATGCCCTAGATCATGCAGATTATGCGGTTCCCGCCCGGCAACATGAGCTAGATCATACAGATCAAGTATACATCTGCCCAGAAAGATCTAGATCATCAACCAAGAATGATCTGTCTAGTCCGTCCGAGGTGTGCATGGAAGCTCACCTCGGCGTGCGCACGCTTCCCCGGGGAAGCCATCATCGGCAGTATGTTTTTCACCCTTTTACTATTAATAGTAGTACTACCTACCGGCCGGAGGACTAAAAACCAAAACCGCCGACTACCGTATAAAACTACCCGGGTGAGTAAGACAACACACCCCTTGGTACGAAATTCCGAGCCGAATTTCTCTACAAACCCAGGGGGGCACACAACAACGAGAACGGTGGTTTTGGAGAGATTTCGACGAGATGTTTCCCTCGACCCATCGCTCACGCGTTGTCTTCACCTTCACCGTTGTCGAGAGAAAATCAGCTCCGAAATTCGTTCGAGGGGGTGTGTTATACCATCACCCCGTGTGTTATACTACCACCCCCGTGTGTTACACTATCACCCCCGTGTGTTACACTATCGCCCCCGTGTGTTACACTATCACCCCGTGTGTTACACTATCACCTCCGTGTGCTATACAGTGTCCAATTGTAGTACCAAGCAGTTGGGGGTTCTAAAGGAGTCAAGGTACACTAGGGTGGGGGGGGGGGGGCTCAGCCCTTTTGGTCTCAGCCCTTTCACCACTGAGAAACCCATCCCACGAAAATTATACAAGAAAACCTCTTCCCGAAAAATGTGAGAGCACTTCTGAAAAAGGGTTAAGACACGCCCATTCCGCGCTCACCTCGTGCGAGGGATAGCTGATCGAAGTCCCCGGCAACGGCAATACCACTCGTCGCAGCAGGTCTCGAGGCGTTACGCCCCGCGCCGCGGCTTCGTCAATCGCCGCTTCGGTCAACACCTCTACCCTCTGCCCTCCGCGGTTCGGGGTCCCGGTCGCGTCTGGCAGCCCCCTGCTCTCGTCCTTCCCCGCTGTTCCAAGCCCCCCTTCTGTCAGCTCTTCCGGGTCCCCTCCTCCAACAGCTTTCACGCCGGGAGTGCCCACCTCAACACCGGAGGCTTTCAGGCCACCGGGGGTAGGGGATGACTCGGTGACATCCCCGGGTACCGAGGAGTCGGCGGGCACGACTAGATCCCCAGGTACAGCTTGGGGTCCGAAGAGGCGGACCCTGGCACTGGCCACGCAGTTCCACACGTGACTCTGGTAGGCATGCACCCACATCGTTCGCATTCCGTAGGGAACACACTGGGCGGGGTGGGCGCGGGGGGGGGGGGGGGGGTCGTGTGTGGGTTTTTTGGGTGGTAAACGAGCAGGGTCGATGAGACGGGGCACACTGGTTTCGCTGTGTCGGCCGGAGGAGGCGCCCCACGACAGGCCGAAAACAAATCACACCTCGGACAGATCATCTACAGTTCAAACATATCATACAGATCATACAGATCATCTAGTTTCTCGCCTGCCGTTGTAAGAGGTTGCTGCAGGACCGGCATAGTGCAAAATCCAACCCAGGGAAACATGTGCTAAACCATGCAGATAAGACGGGTCCCACCCGGCAACATGAGCTAGAGCATACAGATCATACAGTAGATTACGATAAGGTGGGAATCGATCATCTGTCCGAGGGGTGAAAAGTGTGCCCCCCTGCGGACGTCGAAATAGAGATACGCCTCGTTACCTGGCGCCCGGTAAGGCAGGGGTGCGACAAGGCACCTGCAATTTTTCCTGAGCTTTCCTCACTTGAGGAGCTTCACGTTATCGCTAAGCCACTATAGCACTATTAGTAAGTCGCCCAAAAAACAGCTACAGAAGAAAACGTGTACGCTTAACCTTAACCTAACAATGACCAATCCCACGGCCAAGGCTTGTATGGGAAAAAAATAAAAAAAATAAAGTGAACGAAATTGGATGCAGTTGTTTCACAGTTAAGAAGGCCCCATCAGTCAAGAGGCGTTTTTGTTTTTTGTGGTCCAAAAAAGTGCTCGCACCCCTATCGACGCGTGCTACGATAGGGACACGAGTACGTAGCACTTTTTCGCTAAACTATTTTCTGAAGAACGGGTTAAGAAGCTATTTTTAAGCTCCTTAACCCAAAACTGTCGGAATGTCAAGTCTTGTTTTTGCTATACGTTTTTTTTGTTTTGTTTTTGCATGCCTATAACGGGGGACCATAGTAAATAGGACCAACTATTGCTAGTAAAAATAGGAAAACATGTAGGTTTTTGTGTATACCGTAGGTCCTGTTTACTAGTATTACTAGTATTACTAGTGTTTACTATGCCCCCCCCATAATAGCCCTATTATGAGATTGTTCATTGGGATTGCGCTTTTTTCCCCCTCAAAATCAGTTATTGGGTGGGGTATAGAGCTCCTCAGGTGATAAGTGACCACCCTTACAAGGCAAAAGGATGCACCTCTACCGTAGCACGTGTCTATCGCTGCACCCATTCCACCTCATATTATCATGTTACATGGAATCAAACCCTTTCCCTTGGGTGGAACCTAGAAACTTCAGGTGCGAAATGCGCGACAGACATTTTGTTTTTTAACTCACCTGGATAGCTGCTTGGAAGGCCGACGCGCCATAGCGCACAAGACCGTGAAGAACCAATCGCTCAATAGAAAGCCGGCTGGAGGAAATACAAAGCACAGGAAAACGCGCAATGTGGGGAGTGTTGATGGCTCATACTACGTTAGGTTTAGCACCCCCCCCAAAAAAAAAACAGATTTCGAGAAGACGTGGTCGCTTAATCTCGGCCAATCGTAGGTATTACAGTATTCGAAATGCATCGTAAAAAAAATGGGATCAACGATTTGAGAGTTGACATGCCCCGCCAGAATGTTTTGCCTTGGAAGGCAGAAACCAATGCTATATTTATCGAAGCACGGGTCCGATACGTGAGGGGTACCGCAGCAGCAGGCAAGGTCGCCCACCGGCAGGCAATGCGCTCTATACGGCGCGCCGAGCGGGCAGGTAAGGTCGGCAGGCAGGCAAGCAGGCTGGCAAGCAGGCAAGCAGGCAAGCAGGCAAGCAGGCAGACAACACTGCACACCACCAGGTATATCGGTTCAGGGTGTCGATGCATGAACGGTACCCCAGCAGCAGAGGCGTGCCACGATACGGGTAGTAGTGACTATTAGTGACTATTAGTGACTATTAGTGACTATTAGTGACTATTAGTGACTATTAGTGACTATTAGTGACTACTACCTGGTACTGACTACAGTGACTATTACTGACTGTCGAGTGCCAGTACCTTGAGTCTAAGCCGCCGGCCGTCAAAGGCCTAATTTGCCGTCTCCTGGCATATTTACCAACAGGCCGAGTCTTCTATATGGCGCGCCGAACAGGCATGTTGATAGGCTGAGGCGGTTAGCCGGGACCGACGCCAGCGGCGGCTAGCTCGAAAGACGACTCGTGCAGTACCCTCCGGTGGTAAAGGTGGAGAAGAAACGTCTACCGCCCGACCTGAGGAAAATTACCAGGAACGTTCGCTGTGCCCCCGGCGTCTCGCCACCGCTGGAAAGGAACGGTGCTAAACCACCGATCCCAAAAGGCAGAGAGGTGGCATGAGTACACCCCCCCCCCCTCCTGCCCATTGCACACGTGCATCCTGGCGTGATGTGTTGTATAGCGCGGTAACAGAAACACACATACATGTTTGGCAACTCACTTGTTCCCCTTGACCCGCGAAACGCATTTTTTCGCGCTAATCTTGCCCTGCCGCAGCTCGCAAAGAGCGGAATGCAGGAAAGGAGGGTCGCTGTCTCTGGGTAGAAGAACCTTCCTCACGGCCGCCTCCCAGTCACCCGAGAGCAGGTCCCTCCCGATCTGGACAGGGGGCGCACGACACAATATTTTAACAGGGATGGTGAAACAGGGGAGCATACGTACGGGTTTTAAATGACCTCATGAAGGATATATCATACTAATATAATATAGGTAGCATTCCGATCGGTTCTTTGAAGGGTTGTACCTAGGATATACATTGTTTTGACGGTCCGTACGTATATGTTTATAATGCCTGCCATCTCATACGTTTCGTAATTCGTTCGGGCGACCTGCTAACTCAAACTTATGGCCGATCCATCGTCAGGGCGGAGAGGCTCCTTCTAATCCCTACCATCCCTTGTTGAGGGGAATGAAACACTGTACGACACAAAGCGCCAGCGCCACGGAGCCCCAAACCCAGCCAACACCCCTCTCGCCTGATACGGTAGCGGCTGCCCCCGCGCGGAAGCTGACGGCGCGCCGACCCTCTGCGTGCCGAAAAAGTTGACGAACCCGGTCGAACATGCCTCTCGAAGCGAAACCTCCACCCTCGCTGCGGGTACATTCGCTCCTCGGATGACTGCTTCGAATCGATTTCCAGACAGGTCTCCCAAGCTGCCATTTGAGGCGCGCACGATAAACCGATGCGCCAGCATCGGGAGGGGCGCGGGGGGGGGGGGGGTACTTCATTTTCATGCATGGCCGTAGTCGTATGACCATAGACCCTCGCATCCCTACAATGCCGGGACGGCACACGTTGGGTTTTCGCCGACCAGGCAGACATTGCTTGCATCGCCGACCAGGCAGACATTGCTTGCACCAATGGCGAAGCGCCGTGAGGTACTGGGCGAGTCGCACGGAGGTCTGTTGTCGACCCCTTTATTGCTGCAAATACATTTTTTTGGGACAAAACACTTGGAATTAGTGTGGGTTCGTTTTTGGAGTACTACGGGGGGCATAGTAATACTTATACATACCTGGTAGTACTCAGAACCTACGATGGACCAAAAAATAGTTATCCCCCATGTATATACACCATATTCGGTACTACGATTTACTCTGCCCCCCCCAACTACTGTACCAGGTATGGGTTAACGAAAAAAACATGCTTCTGTGAAGGCGGGTGCGCGAGGGTGGTTGGGTGCGCGTGGGTATAGCCACAGCAAAAATAAGAGAAAAGAAAGAAGGGTATGCTGCGATTCGTACACGAGCTATTTTAAACACGTCGCTTCTCAATACTGTTGTTGTTGTTGCTGCTATTATATCATTGTTATCATCAGATGGCGATCCAAGGCGACGAGCAAAGGCAAGCGTGGTTTACACAGCTTCATTTTGTGTAAAACAAAAACACGTACCTCGACAAAAACAAACGTTCGGAAATCGGCGGACCACCCAAACAGCACCACTAGGGAGGGCACAAACATTGCCACTGACAAAACACATGGGATTTCCTCCGCCGGAAGTTACCCGCGTGCTTCTAAATCCCCAAGGGCCGTCAGCACAGCCAAGGCAATGGCAGCTTTGAAAAACCAAACGTTCTGTGTACCTATGATAATGCATGTTTAACGTGATGGCTCTGATTGGCTCAGCTTTGAAAAACGAAACGTTCTATATACGATAGTATACTGGAAGTTTTTAAGGCGATGTCTCTAATTGGCTCAGCTTTGGAAAAATAAACGCTCTTACATATGCACGACGATGTATGTTTTCGTCAAGTCGCTTCGTACCTGAGGCCGCGGTCGCAGTACGACAAGTTGCCAACGGTGACCCCTGCAATAGATCCGTTGGTTTTGATGATTTTGGCGGGTGGAACTCCTCTCACGGCGCACACCTGTATCCAGACAAGAGGGGTGCAGAGGAACATGGAGAGGGGCTGCAGTTCTCGCTGTGATCTCGTAGCGCTGTGAGTAGGCATGCTTCGGATGGACTTCGCGACTATTATTAGTTACCAGTTGCGCGGCGCCGTACTCTTACGTAGCATTTATCAACATAAAACACACGTCGCACCACAAACGTGCCTGTAAGACACAAAGACGTAACACTCAGTAAAACTACCAGGGCTGTTCACGGGCCGGGTCAAATCTCGCGGGTCGGGTCGGGTCGGGTCGGGTCGGGTCGGGTCGGGTCGGGTCGGGTACGGGTGACCCGACCCGTGAGAATTTGAAAGCCTCCTGACCCGACCCCACCCGACCCGACCCGACCCGACCTGACCCAACCCGACCCGTGAGACTCAAAAACTTCCTGACCCGGCCCGTGTGACCTGGCCCGCGGGTCGGGTCATGACCCGTGAAGAGCTCTGCAAATTGCCACGCGTATCTAACTCGAAACCTAGCCAACTAGTGACTAGTCTGCGACTTGTAATTAGCCACCTCACAGCCCTATATACAATGATTTGGCTTAGTCACCAAGCCTAATTTTTCGCCGGTGGTTTGAATATTTCTGGAAGGATACAAGCGTTAGGTGCCAGCGTCGAAAAAAGGTCAGGTCCTGGGCAACCTAGACAAAACCGCTTAGTTCAATCGCAGCCACGATTTCGGGTAATGTCGACCAGTTGGGACTGTCCGGACAATCTAAACCGGAGCCGGTCCAGTAGTTGGAAGTGTCTGGACAATGGTAGTTATGATTATGTTCACTGCTCGCACTTCCTCCGGCTTAGTGGACGGCACCGACAGGAAATAACAGCCAAAAGTGACCGCCTGCAGCGTACCGTTTAGAAAATGAAATGTAACTTGTAAGCGTTGAACGTTGCAGCGTAACGTGTGACATACTGGTACCTGGTAGCGTTTCATAACTTTGGGAAGCCTTGCATTTTGGCGTGACTTGGAAGTCTTGCGTTAAGGCGTAGCTTAGAAACTCGTGTTTCAGCTTAATGTTCAAATATTGCAAAGTGAATATCGATGAAACTTGTATTAAGCGTAGCATGACACGCAACTCCCTCAAACCCGGGTTTGTTCGGGAAAGGGCTTGTAAGGGAGGGCAGATATTGTGACTTGTAGCGCACTATGTAAAACTTTGTGTATATTATGACCCGCAACTTCTCTTGGACGACGTGTAGCGTGTCACGTGGATCTCGTAACGCATTATAACTCGGGACAAAAACCTTGCGACGTAACGACGACAACTTGCGTCGAAACTACCGTAACGTAAGCTTGCACTGCATGCACCGTACAGCACCTACGGCAGGAGACGAAAAATTAGGCCTGTGACGACGGACGACCATCTACAGTAGACTTGATACGGTACTAATAGTGTGGCAGATATGCTATAGGTGTGACTGGCATCGAAATTATTGCCTCCCAACATATTGGCCTTGCAGTAGGCTTCCTTCCATTTTACGATTGTTTTTTCGTTCAAGACCAAAAATAGTGTTCACGAGTCGGATCAAACCTCGCGGGTCTGGTCGGATCTGGTCGAGTCAGGTCGGGTAAGCGTGACCCGGCCCGATCCGTGAGAGTTTGAAAACCTCCTGACCCGATGCGACCCAACCCAACCCGGCCGTTCAGATTTCGAATATTTCCCGACCCGACCCGCAGGCTGGGTTCATGACTATAATGAACAGCCCTGAAAACTCCAGGCTAGGGTGCCTGGGGCGGGAGTAGAACAACATATAGTCGGCTGGCGACGCCATTTCATTGCAAAACAATAATCCGTCACAGTCACAACGCCTCGGGAAAGGCGAGAGGGGAGAGGGGTTATTGCTTGCCTTAGTAATTCGACCGTTGATCACGCACCCCTTTCGAGACGGAGCAGAAGAAGGGGAGGGGGTTGTTGGCCGATCTATCCCGGAGGAGGACGCGCGGGGGAAAAGCATGCCTTCTTAAAAACAGAGTGTCCACTCGTAGCGGCACCAAAAAAAAATGCAAGGGTGTACTGAGCAGGGCTGTTCACGGGTCGGGTCAAACCTCGCGGGTCGGGTCGGGTCGGGTCGGGTCACCTAACCCGATCCCGAACCGACGCGTGAGATGTTTTAGGACCTCCAGACCCGACCCGACCCGTGAGATGTTGATCTCCTGACCCGTGACCAGCTCTAGGATGTAGTACGGAAGATACACTTCGAGTACCCGGTTACCAAATTGACTGTTTGGGTCATACTCGGGGAGGTATCCGGCTACCCCCAGACATACTCGGGTAGATACCCGGGTACTGCTATACATACTCCGGTAGGTAACTGGGTGTTTCCAGAGTATATAAGCTACATAACCGGGTACGTACCCGGGTACCCCCAGACATACTCGGATAGGTAAACGGGTACTCCCAGAGTATAAATCGGGGTAGTTATCCGGGAATCCCCAGAGTATATATCCGGCTAGGTACTCGGGTACCCCTAGAGTAACTGTATATCCGGGTAGGTTACCCGTGTCCCCCCAGAATATATCGGGGTAGGTACCCGGGTACCCCTAGAGTATACCGTATATCCGGGTGGTTACCCGGGTACCCCAGGAGTATATCCGGGTAAGTACCCGGGTACCCCTAGAGTACACCGTATATCCGGGTAGGTACTCGGGTACTCCCAGAGTACATACCCTGCTAAACATATCCTTGAAAAATGCTTCCTGGCTCAGTACCTGAGTTGTGATGCCCATCTTGTCCTTGATGCCGCCGAACGATAGGCAGGACAGCGGCACGCGCAAGGCCTGCGTGGGCGCGGTGGGGGGCAGACGCGATGGCGGAGGGTAAGCGTCTGTTGTCCCCGCTACGATCGCATTTGGCCTCTAGCTGTCAAGGACAGGGGCAGAGCTGGCTGAGGGAAACAGTAGGCGATAAAATAAAAAAATAAAACACCGATACTAACGATTTGCTTCCGCGCCTGGTACGTACACAAACAAAGTAGACGGCTGATGAGACCAAAGTTACCATTGTTTTAGTCGCTATCCGTTATACCTCTCATATCCGTTACATCCCACTTATCCCTAATATCCCTTACATCCCTAAAAGGGGTCCATCCCAAAGGGGTCAATGCCTTTACAGATAGTTGGAAACATAGGGGCCAATCCCTCTACAGCTAGTCGGAAGCATGGTTGAACATATTTTGCAGCGGTGACAAGGGTTAAGTTGCATCAACCTACCAAAACGAACCCGGCAAGGAGTCTTCAGCTGTTTTTTCTACTGCAAGCAGTATGGTTGTGGATACATACGAGGTATAAAATACCTGGTACATTTGGTTTTTGTTGTTTTCGGTCTTTGTGTCGAGAAGGGAATACCGATAATAAGTAGAACGGCAGCATACTATTGTCGACACCTTACATGTTCGTTTTAATTTTGGCCTGGTGATATATTTCACTGCACTACTATCCCCACCGCCACAGCCTCCACCACCAACACCAACATAACTAGCACTACCAACCCCACCACCACCAACCCCACCACCCCCACCGTCAACGCCAACACCACCACCACCACCCTTACTTCCACGACCACCACCAGCACCATAACCATTACCACTGCCCGCATCCCCAATACCACCACCACCAATACCACAGCCACCACTATAACCAACCCTCTCAACCCATCCTCGCGCCTCATCCGCACCCTACCGCCACCACCACCAGCCACGACACAAACGTTGTCTATTATCGCACCTTAGCAAGAGAGGTTGCCACTCGGTGATGCTCCCGGCCCTCCTTGCGCAGGGCAAACCTTACCCAAGCCCTGCCCCCGCCGCCGGTAGCCCCCCCTTGCGAACCGCGACTGTATGCCCCCCGAAACGCGCGCGTGACGCAGCAAGGGAGACAACATCCCAACGCGAAAATCGCTGCGCGTTTAGTCGGAGCCAGACCCGCCGGGGAGGGTACGAGAATCCCTAAAGCGACGGGAGAGATGATTATAACCCTTACCTACACTACTGAAAAAAGGTGTCCTTCTCTAATTCCAAGTGTGTCGTATGTCCAAGAAAACGAAAAAAGTGTCATCCACTAATTCCAAGTATATATAGTATGTCCAAGAAAACTGGTTGCAGTTCTTAACCCTTAAAACCACTGAAAAAAAGTCCCCCACACTAATGCCAAGTACTTTGTCCCCAAAAATGGTTGTACGAAGTTAGTAAGCGGTCAAGTGAGGGTCGATTAATTTTGTTTTTGCGCGATTTGGCGAGGGCACATAGGGCAAGTATCGGGAAGGGGGTGTACTCGATATTCATGTATGGCCGTAATCGTACTCATGTCATGCACGGCCGTAGTCCCATGATCATAGAGCTTCGCGTCCCTACAATGCCGGGACGGAGCACGTCGAGTTTTTTTACCGACTAGGCAGACATTGCTTGCATCAAAAGCGCAAAAGCACCGTGATGTGTTTTGATTCTACAGTACGCTACGTACACCATCATCATCATCGTCATAATTACCATTATCATCATCGTCACCATCATCATGGCCATCAATCATCCATCAATTACGAGCGACGATCATTGCTAATTTTCACGGCAGCCAAAAACAAGTGGCTCAATACCTTACCTAAGTTTTAGGTACGTTAGGTACGGCCGTCAATACCTTACCTAAGATATAGGTACTTTAGGTACGACCTCAAAAAGTTACCCGGGTATAGGTATACCTTACCTAACACACCCTTGGAACGTTTCATCACAAGTAATGTAACTTTGGGTGAGGTGAAGTAACATGGCTCCAGGCTGGTGCTCAGCAGAGGGATAAGAAGTTTGGGTGGGACCGCCGGCCGGGGCAGGAGGCCTCATCCGGCCCAGTACTTAAATTAAACGCTCGGTAACAGAGACGAAGAACACTGCAGCAGTAAAATATCGTTTTAGCCGATCAGAGGTTCCCGCGGTTGGGACAAAATTTGGAACCACATATTTCGGAAAAAAATACTTGGAAATTGTATGAAGCGAGCTACCTCGTGCTACCGTCCCCAAAATTCTCGACGAGATATCAGCGAGGAGCAGAAAAAGTAAAGACCATGGAAAAAAAAGTCAAGAAAATCCCACCCACCCTACACTGGGTTTTTTTTCGTCCCCCCCCAAAAGGTACAGTACCCCTATCGCGTATAGCACGCGTCCCCCCGTTATAGTTATGTACCTTGCGGCGTCTCTCCCCGTCACCCCCTCGACATCTCCGGCGCGTCCTGCTGAGTCGTCGCCTCCGTCTGTGCGGCCACGCTTCCGCTTACCGCCGCGGGGGCGTCTGCTCCAGAACACGGAGATGCGCTGCACGCTCGTGTCTTCCGCGTCACTACAGGTCTTGGTTTGGAGGTTGCCGGGACGGAGCGCGTTGGGTTTTCACCAACCAGCCAGACATTGCTTGCACCAAGCGGCGAAGCGTCGTGAGGTTGTTGAGCGAGTCGCGGGGGGGTGTACTTCATTTTCGTGCATAGCCGTAGTCGTATGACCATAGACCCTCGCACCCCTACAATGCCGGGACGGAGCATGTCGGGTTTTCACCAACCAGACAGACATTGCTAGCACCAAGCGCGAAGCGTCGTGAGATGGTGAGCGAGTCGCATGAAGGGTGAGCTGCATCCTGCACCAAAGGGGGTGGGGGGGGGGGTAATTTACTTCTTCGTCTCGTACATAGCGGTGCGTCAACCATCGTGTCAGACACCAAACTTGGACGGAAACATAAGGATCGTTTTCACATTGATATGAAGACCAAGCGGTCCTTACATTTCCGTCCAGAGTGGTAAAAGCGGTAAAACCTTCTACTGGAGGATTTACGATGTACGTACAGTATATATATCTCATCTAAAAAAAAACAGAAACGTCTTTTTGACATATATACAAAAACGGTGGGGATTGACACAATATTTTTCCGTCTCGTGTCTGGTATCGTGGTCCTCCGACTGGTGTACCTGGTCTGGTCTTCTCGGGGTCTGCTATGTACCGTGGTGCCATAGTCGGGGTACAGCATTTCTGCCTCAAACTCACGCCTAAACCGGACACTTCGCGTCGTCTCAGAGATAAACTTGAAATGCCTTCAAGGGCAGATACTAAAGCCGCGGAGTCTGGCCTTCCTTTCTGCCATCCCCGTATACACCGTTCGACGCTGCCATCCATATGCGAGAAAGTCCGCCGCACAAGCGATTCTTAGCAGGATGTAGGCCACCCTTCATGCGACTCACCCAACAACCTCACGGCGTTTCGCGCTCGGTGCAAGAAATGTCTGTCTGGTCGGTGAAAACCCGACGTGCTCCGTCCCGGCATCGTAGGGATGCAAGGGGCTATGGTCACATATACGACTATGGGACACCCCCCCACTTTTTTGTTTTTGTTTTTTTGTCTATCCCATTTATTATCTTAACCCTTCTTTTTTCTCTCCTTCTTAGTCGTAACTCAGATCCGGGGTCACACAGCAGGCTCTTCTCTCCCTCCTCCTCCCACTATACGGGTCGTGCCTTGCATTTTTATCGCGAGAAGACTCAGCCACTTTCTTCCCTCGTCAACTCTCGCGAATTTGCTWACATACCCAGCTATAATAAMGCCTCAGTTGGTTCCTATTTGAAAAATAAAAATCTCCATCCTATGGAGACTCGAACCCTCGACCTCCAACCTAACAAACAGGTTTCGTGGTTACCTGTTAGACCACCGGGGCGACCGGTATCCTATCGTACCGATACCTGGTCTGGTCACTGCTGTGTATCGTGTCAAACCGCCGGGGGGTGTCCTTTCTCACCTGATGTGGTCAGGAATCTTATTCCTCTTGTCGCCCAAGAAGTCGCGGAGCATGTTCTGCAGAGACGTCTCCGCATCGTCGATGGCGGCCCTGTCCATGAGGTTCGACCGCTCGCGAAACAAAATTTGATTCACGATTGCCTGGCGCGTCTCAATCGAGCGTTTGCGCCGAAACGAAAGAGGGGAGGGGCGAAGTGCAAACGCATCGCCCATCAGTGCGTGTGTGTCACCGAGTCGCGAGGTTACGCGTGGCCCCGGGGCGGGACAAAAACGACCCCCCCGGCAACACTTTCGCGAAAAACAGCAGTAGTGCAGCGGTGCGCACTGAAGTTAAGCCGACTTTTACAGCAGACGAAACCAAAAAAGTGATTTTTCAATGCGTTCGTGTCTTTTTTCTCCCGGGGACGCTAAAAAATGTCCCCTTCTATCTGAACGAGCAATTAGTCAATTCTGAACGAGCCATTGGTCAATTTTCGAGAGAAGTCTAGTGGTATTGGCCGATTTTGCATGCTGAAAATTCCAACGGATGGACAACTGGCCAAGTTTCATTTTTTCGCCCGTTTTCAATAAAAAAGTCGAAACTAGCCGCCTGTTTCGTATTTTTCACCTGGTTTCGACAAAACAAATCGAAACTGGGCAGGTTGGCCTGAGTTGGCCATCTGCTAGAATTTCGAGCCTGTAAAATCCGCCAATTCCACTAGATTACTCTCGAAAATTGACCAATGCTCGATGATATAGCAGGAGACAATTATCAGCGTCCCCGGGAGAAAAAGCCTGCGAACGTTTGAAAAATCCTGTCATGGTTTCGTCTCCCGCAATAGTCGTCCTTAACATRGGAGTAACGAAAAACAAAACCGACTGGGATGCTTGCCGTTTCGCTGTTTCTGCAGTCATATGCGGTTCGGGTCTTGCGATGAAAATAGCGGAACCGTGGCAAACGCTGAAATACGTATAAACGGTTTACGGAAAATAACGTTAACGTGGGCCAAAAACCTTACGGCCAAACGCCTCATACGCTTACTATGCATCGACGTCGCTACCACGCTTTCTGGCAAACCAAAACAAAACCAACGAGTCTTCACCAGGGACAAAATGCAACGCACGGGGGGAAAGGGGCGCCCTAGGGAGAACCACGTACACGCGCGGGGAGGGATGGCGGGCAACAAACAGGTGAAAAAAACGCCAGATTTTTTGTTCCAACTTTTACCGCTTTGCCCCTTCCGATCGCCGTTCCGCGGTAACGAAGTGTTGTACTATGAACTTGAAGGAGGACAAAAGAAACGAAAAAAAAGAAGAAAAGGAACAAAAACAGGTCCGCACGAAACAGTAGAAAGAGACAGCGGATGGGCGTTTTGAACGCATGGTATATACAAAGAAGGACAAAGAGCTTCCCACCTGACAAGGACTCCAAAGCTGCTCAGAAAAGAATGTCGAGAGACCCGCTGCGGCCTCCGCCCTCACCCCGCGGAGCTCCGCCCAGTTGCTGCACAGGTACCTGACGAGCGGCGGCGGCGACGGCGGCGGCGGTGGTCGTCGAAGTTACCATCACGGCGGGGGACGACGTTGCCGACAGAGTGCTTGGCTCGGTCGACCGGTCAGTTTCATGAGGTGGCATCGCCGATCGCCCGATCAACTCTTCCGCAGTTACTCCCCCGCGCCTTACAACTGCAACCATATCGTCTCCTTTTTCTGCCAAACTAATTAAAATCCTCTCGCCCTCTTTGTCAAAGCTAATGAATATCGTCTCCCTCTTTTGTCAAAGCTATTATATCGTCTCCTATTGGTATACGTCAATGTGGGCTACTGAATCAACAAAGCTTTTAGTCGAAGCCGTATTTTGAAGGCTAGGGACATAAGCCTATATTTGAAATTAAATTACCTCTCTCCATCAAACAACAACGTCGGGCTGGTGGACCTGACTTTGAGCTACTCGAGAGGCATCGACGATGCATCATAGGCCACATAGGGAGGAGGAAGAAAGAGAGAGATAGTGAATTCCAAAATAGCTTGCCCCTAGCCTTCAAAATACGGCTTCGACTAAAAGCCTTGTTGATTCAGTAGCCCACATTGACGTATACAATAGGAGACGATATTAATTAGCTTTGACAAAAGAGGGAGACGATATTCATTAGCTTTGACGGAAGGGCGAGAGGATTTTAATTAGTTTGGCAGAAAAAGGAGACGATATGGTTGCAGTTGTAAGGCGCGGGGGAGTAACTGCGGAAGAGTTGATCGGGCGATCGGCGATGCCACCTCATGAAACTGACCGGTCGACCGAGCCAAGCACTCTGTCGGCAACGTCGTCCCCCGCCGTGATGGTAACTTCGACGACCACCGCCGCCGCCGTCGCCGCCGCCGCTCGTCAGGTACCTGTGCAGCAACTGGGCGGAGCTCCGCGGGGTGAGGGCGGAGGCCGCAGCGGGTCTCTCGACATTCTTTTCTGAGCAGCTTTGGAGTCCTTGTCAGGTGGGAAGCTCTTTGTCCTTCTTTGTATATACCATGCGTTCAAAACGCCCATCCGCTGTCTCTTTCTACTGTTTCGTGCGGACCTGTTTTTGTTCCTTTTCTTCTTTTTTTTCGTTTCTTTTGTCCTCCTTCAAGTTCATAGTACAACACTTCGTTACCGCGGAACGGCGATCGGAAGGGGCAAAGCGGTAAAAGTTGGAACAAAAAATCTGGCGTTTTTTTCACCTGTTTGTTGCCCGCCATCCCTCCCCGCGCGTGTACGTGGTTCTCCCTAGGGCGCCCCTTTCCCCCCGTGCGTTGCATTTTGTCCCTGGTGAAGACTCGTTGGTTTTGTTTTGGTTTGCCAGAAAGCGTGGTAGCGACGTCGATGCATAGTAAGCGTATGAGGCGTTTGGCCGTAAGGTTTTTGGCCCACGTTAACGTTATTTTCCGTAAACCGTTTATACGTATTTCAGCGTTTGCCACGGTTCCGCTATTTTCATCGCAAGACCCGAACCGCATATGACTGCAGAAACAGCGAAACGGCAAGCATCCCAGTCGGTTTTGGTTTTTCGTTACTCCAATGTTAAGGACGACTATTGCGGGAGACGAAACCATGACAGGATTTTTCAACACGTTCGCAGGCTTTTTCTCCCGGGGACGCTGATAATTGTCTCCTGCTATATCATCGAGGCATTGGTCAATTTTCGAGAGTAATCTAGTGGAATTGGCGGATTTTGCAGGCTCGAAATTCTAGCAGATGGCCAACTCAGGCCAACCTGCCCAGTTTCGATTTGTTTTGTCGAAACCAGGTGAAAAATACGAAACAGGCGGCTAGTTTCGACTTTTTTATTGAAAACGGGCGAAAAAATGAAACTTGGCCAGTTGTCCATCCGTTGGAATTTTCAGCATGCAAAATCGGCCAATACCACTAGACTTCTCTCGAAAATTGACCAATGGCTCGTTCAGAATTGACCAAGTGCTCGTTCAGATAGAAGGGGACATTTTTTAGCGTCCCCGGGAGAAAAAAGACACGAACGCATTGAAAAATCACTTTTTTGGTTTCGTCTGCTGTAAAAGTCGGCTTAACTTCAGTGCGCACCGCTGCACTACTGCTGTTTTTCGCGAAAGTGTTGCCGGGGGGGTCGTTTTTGTCCCGCCCCGGGGCCACGCGTAACCTCGCGACTCGGTGACACACACGCACTGATGGGCGATGCGTTTGCACTTCGCCCCTCCCCTCTTTCGTTTCGGCGCAAACGCTCGATTGAGACGCGCCAGGCAATCGTGAATCAAATTTTGTTTCGCGAGCGGTCGAACCTCATGGACAGGGCCGCCATCGACGATGCGGAGACGTCTCTACAGAACATGCTCCGCGACTTCTTGGGCGACAAGAGGAATAAGATTCCTGACCACATCAGGTGAGAAAGGACACCCCCCGGCGGTTTGACACGATACACAGCAGTGACCAGACCAGGTATCGGTACGATAGGATACCGGTCGCCCCGGTGGTAGTAGGTAGACTTCAGAACACTGTTGTCATTGGAGGTCCAGAGGTTCGAATCTCCAGTAGGATGGAGATTTTTACTTTATTTACAAATAAGAYACCAATRTCGAGAGCGCCTTATAGCGTGGTGTGATATWGAGCACATTCGACGCAGAGTCGACGAGAGGAAGAAAGTGCTGAAAGTCTTCTCGCGATAAAAATGCAAGGCAAGACCGTAGTGGGGAGGGGAGGGAGAAGAGCCTTGTTGTGACCCCGGATCTGAGTTACGCACTAAGGAAGGAGAGAAAAGAGAAGGGTTAAGATAATAAATGGGATAGAAAAAAAAAAAATACAAAAAAATAAATATGTGTCCTCATTACGTACGTAATATGTGACCATAGCCCCTTGCATCCCTACGATGCCGGGACGGAGCACGTCGGGTTTTCACCGACCAGACAGACATTTCTTGCACCGAGCGCGAAACGCCGTGAGGTTGTTGGGTGAGTCGCATGAAGGGTGGCCTACATCCTGCTAAGAATCGCTTGTGCGGCGGACTTTCTCGCATATGGATGGCAGCGTCGAACGGTGTATACGGGGATGGCAGAAAGGAAGGCCAGACTCCGCGGCTTTAGTATCTGCCCTTGAAGGCATTTCAAGTTTATCTCTGAGACGACGCGAAGTGTCCGGTTTAGGCGTGAGTTTGAGGCAGAAATGCTGTACCCCGACTATGGCACCACGGTACATAGCAGACCCCGAGAAGGACCAGACCAGGTACACCAGTCGGAGGACCACGATACCAGACACGAGACGGAAAAATATTGTGTCAATCCCCACCGTTTTTGTATATATGTCAAGAAGACGTTTCTGTTTTTTTTTTAGATGAGATATATATACTGTACGTACATCGTAAATCCTCCAGTAGAAGGTTTTACCGCTTTTACCACTCTGGACGGAAATGTAAGGACCGCTTGGTCTTCATATCAATGTGAAAACGATCCTTATGTTTCCGTCCAAGTTTGGTGTCTGACACGATGGTTGACGCACCGCTATGTACGAGACGAAGAAGTAAATTACCCCCCCCCCCACCCCCTTTGGTGCAGGATGCAGCTCACCCTTCATGCGACTCGCTCACCATCTCACGACGCTTCGCGCTTGGTGCTAGCAATGTCTGTCTGGTTGGTGAAAACCCGACATGCTCCGTCCCGGCATTGTAGGGGTGCGAGGGTCTATGGTCATACGACTACGGCTATGCACGAAAATGAAGTACACCCCCCCGCGACTCGCTCACATACCTCACGACGCTTCGCCGTTGGTGCAAGCAATGTCTGCTGGCGTGGATGTTGCGTGGAAAACCCAACGTGTGCCGTCCCGGCATTTGTAGGGGTGCGAGGGTCTATGGTCATACGACTACGGCCGTGCACGACATGCGGCTAATGAGTACACCCCCCTCCCCGAAGAATGGTTCGGCACCGCTACTGCTGTAAAGTTACGGGCGAAGCGAGATATCTCTGCTAATTGACGCAACCGCCTAAACAATAAGGGAGGGCGGCCCCTGGTTGAGCTGTGGTTGAAAGCCGGAGATCCTTACAAAGAAAGTCTGAACCCGGAGGTTTTTTCGTACGTATAAAACACCTGAAAACCGGAGATCCGTCGTGGCGTCCGACCAACAATCTCAATTCCTGATACTGTGGGGCGGAGCGCCTGGCAGGTTCTCTCTAGTGTGGTTGTGGTGTGGAGGACACACCGAGGTGGGTTGGTGCCTCGGGCCTTCACGGAACGGAGTGAGGACCCTCTTGGGTGACCTTGAACTTGTGTGTAATGAGGCGGTACTATCTAGGGGAAGGGGACCTGGTACCCACATCACCCCCCTCTCTTTTTTTGAGGCATGCAACTGCGCGTCTTAAAAATAAAAAGGTGTCGACTTAGGGTAACAGGCCAACTTTTAGGTTAACTTCCTAGATGTGCAACATTAACACCACACATAATTTTACCATACCGGTAGTTTGTTTGTTTATTTGTTTGTTTGTTTGTTTGCTTTTTTTTTTTTTTTTTTTTTTACGCCTTCCACCTGGTGCACGCACGCACCACCACCGTTGCGACACGTTTGGGTAGGCGGCAGGCGGTGAAGACCATGGACATGTCGGTGGTGAGCCGGCAGCTGGAGCAGGAGACCAGAGGGGCCCTCCGCGGCACCGTTAACGGACGCATACCGCGCATGCTGCTCATACAGGTGAACTCGTGCTCATCGTACGGAGGGTTTAGAGTCGGTTCCTCCGCCCCAATGGCGGGTGGGGGGGGCTACTCATTTGTTGCTTGCCTTAGTCATTTGACCATTGACCACGCATCCCTTTCGAGACGGAGCAATGGCGGGGGGGGGGGGGGGGGGGGGGGGGGGGGGGGGGGGGGGGGGGTATGTTGTGAATTGGACAGGCAACTTCGAAGGGGGCTAGCTTTAGCTTAGCTTCCCACTTATTGGAGAGAACGGTTGGGCACAACTCTTGTGTACGAGACGACTAAAGTAGAACTGACCCTAACTCTGAGCCTAAGCCAATCATATTCAAGATGCGCCTAACTTTTTTCTGAGGGTAGTCGCTTGATTATAGTATAGGATCTCCATACCTGCAGTAGGCGTTACGCGTACGCTTAACCCGATGAAGAGTCGAGTCGCATGGCGCATACAGGGATAAAACGAAAATCCGCTGAAAAAAACAAACGAAGTTCGAAAACATATTGGGTTAACGAGCCCCCCCCCCCCCGGCAGCCACGAAATGTATTTTTTTAATCAGAACGTGCTACCTCCTAGCGTAGCACGCGTCTGATTGTTCCGCGCGTTTGACAGTTCGTTCGTCCGTTTGTTCAGCTTTGCGGACATTTTTTGCTGTGATTCCACGTCGCTTTTCGTCTGGGTGTTTGTTATCGTGTGTGTTTCTGATCGTGTCTGGGTCTTCTCGTGTGGTCTAGTTTGCCAAGCATATACACAATCAGGATCTCACTCAAAAATACAATCCATCATGGACCAATACCCGATTGTGTGCAATTCACTTAGTGAAACCTGCCCCAAGGGAAAGGAAAGGTGGTTTCAAATATCAAATAAAATAACCAAAATAGCAGCTAAACAAATCCGTACTTCTCGGGCGTGTGTCTTCTCGTGTGTGTGCGTGTCTCATCGTGTATGTGTCTTTTTGTGTCTGTGTCTTTTCGTGCCTGCTTCTTACCGTGTCTGTGTCTTTTCATGTGTGTTGTGTGTCCTCTCATGGGTATATTTTATCGTGTGCCTTGTTTTGTGTTTTCTCGTGTCTTACGTGCTATCGTGTCTTGTGTATTTTCTTGTTTTGTCTTCATCGTTTGGGTGTCTTTCGTTTTTTTTTTCGCGCTCTTTTCGCGGGTACTTTCTTGTGTTCTCTCGTGTCTATGTCTTTTCGTGTCTTGTGTCTTATCGTGTCTTGTGTCTTTTCGTGTTTTGTCTTTATCGTGTGCCGTGAATTTTGTTTTTTTTTACGCGTCCCAGGCCGCGTTCTTGAAGAAAGAGCTCCTGCACGCGATGGAAGCCATCGACGAGTTGTTTCAGGCGAACCAGGTGTGAGCTCAACAATCGAGATGAAACTTGACATTTAAGCAAGACCCCGTCCCCCTATATTCTATATATTTATAGGTTGGGTTGGCGTCGGTTGGCAACGACGCTGTAAAACACGCCTCTCACTGCGTGAGCTCGACAACCAGGGTGCCGTTTTGTTTTTGTTTTTTTTTGCGGTCACCTTCTAATCCCTACCATCCCTTGTTGAGGGGAATGAAACACTGTACGACACAAAGCGCCAGCGCCACGGAGCCCCAAACCCAGCCAACACCCCTCTCGCCTGATACGGTAGCGGCTGCCCCCGCGCGGAAGCTGACGGCGCGCCGACCCTCTGCGTGCCGAAAAAGTTGACGAACCCGGTCGAACATGCCTCTCGAAGCGAAACCTCCACCCTCGCTGCGGGTACATTCGCTCCTCGGATGACTGCTTCGAATCGATTTCCAGACAGGTCTCCCAAGCTGCCATTTGAGGCGCGCACGATAAACCGATGCGCCAGCATCGGGAGGGGCGCGGGGGGGTGGGTACTTCATTTTCTGCATAGGCCGTAGTCGTATGACCATAGACCCTCGCATCCCTACAATGCCGGGACGGAGCACGTGGGTTTTCCGACCGCAACATCCATCCCGACAGCAGACATTGCTGCACCAAGCGCGAAGCGTCGTGAGGTACTGGGAGCGAGTCGCACGGAGGTCTGTTGTCGACCCCTTTATTGCTGCAAATACATTTTTTTGGGACAAAACACTTGGAATTAGTGTGGGTTCGTTTTTGGAGTACTACGGGGGGCATAGTAATACTTATACATACCTGGTAGTACTCAGAACCTACGATGGACCAAAAAATAGTTATCCCCCATGTATATACACCATATTCGGTACTACGATTTACTCTGCCCCCCCCAACTACTGTACCAGGTATGGGTTAACGAAAAAAACATGCTTCTGTGAAGGCGGGTGCGCGAGGGTGGTTGGGTGCGCGTGGGTATAGCCACAGCAAAAATAAGAGAAAAGAAAGAAGGGTATGCTGCGATTCGTACACGAGCTATTTTAAACACGTCGCTTCTCAATACTGTTGTTGTTGTTGCTGCTATTATATCATTGTTATCATCAGATGGCGATCCAAGGCGACGAGCAAAGGCAAGCGTGGTTTACACAGCTTCATTTTGTGTAAAACAAAAACACGTACCTCGACAAAAACAAACGTTCGGAAATCGGCGGACCACCCAAACAGCACCACTAGGGAGGGCACAAACATTGCCACTGACAAAACACATGGGATTTCCTCCGCCGGAAGTTACCCGCGTGCTTCTAAATCCCCAAGGGCCGTCAGCACAGCCAAGGCAATGGCAGCTTTGAAAAACCAAACGTTCTGTGTACCTATGATAATGCATGTTTAACGTGATGGCTCTGATTGGCTCAGCTTTGAAAAACGAAACGTTCTATATACGATAGTATACTGGAAGTTTTTAAGGCGATGTCTCTAATTGGCTCAGCTTTGGAAAAATAAACGCTCTTACATATGCACGACGATGTATGTTTTCGTCAAGTCGCTTCGTACCTGAGGCCGCGGTCGCAGTACGACAAGTTGCCAACGGTGACCCCTGCAATAGATCCGTTGGTTTTGATGATTTTGGCGGGTGGAACTCCTCTCACGGCGCACACCTGTATCCAGACAAGAGGGGTGCAGAGGAACATGGAGAGGGGCTGCAGTTCTCGCTGTGATCTCGTAGCGCTGTGAGTAGGCATGCTTCGGATGGACTTCGCGACTATTATTAGTTACCAGTTGCGCGGCGCCGTACTCTTACGTAGCATTTATCAACATAAAACACACGTCGCACCACAAACGTGCCTGTAAGACACAAAGACGTAACACTCAGTAAAACTACCAGGGCTGTTCACGGGCCGGGTCAAATCTCGCGGGTCGGGTCGGGTCGGGTCGGGTCGGGTCGGGTCGGGTCGGGTCGGGTACGGGTGACCCGACCCGTGAGAATTTGAAAGCCTCCTGACCCGACCCCACCCGACCCGCCCCGTAATATTTTAAAACTTCCTGACCCGACCCCACCCGACCCGACCCGACCCGACCTGACCCAACCCGACCCGTGAGACTCAAAAACTTCCTGACCCGGCCCGTGTGACCTGGCCCGCGGGTCGGGTCATGACCCGTGAAGAGCTCTGCAAATTGCCACGCGTATCTAACTCGAAACCTAGCCAACTAGTGACTAGTCTGCGACTTGTAATTAGCCACCTCACAGCCCTATATACAATGATTTGGCTTAGTCACCAAGCCTAATTTTTCGCCGGTGGTTTGAATATTTCTGGAAGGATACAAGCGTTAGGTGCCAGCGTCGAAAAAAGGTCAGGTCCTGGGCAACCTAGACAAAACCGCTTAGTTCAATCGCAGCCACGATTTCGGGTACTGTCGACCAGTTGGGACTGTCCGGACAATCTAAACCGGAGCCGGTCCAGTAGTTGGAAGTGTCTGGACAATGGTAGTTATGATTATGTTCACTGCTCGCACTTCCTCCGGCTTAGTGGACGGCACCGACAGGAAATAACAGCCAAAAGTGACCGCCTGCAGCGTACCGTTTAGAAAATGAAATGTAACTTGTAAGCGTTGAACGTTGCAGCGTAACGTGTGACATACTGGTACCTGGTAGCGTTTCATAACTTTGGGAAGCCTTGCATTTTGGCGTGACTTGGAAGTCTTGCGTTAAGGCGTAGCTTAGAAACTCGTGTTTCAGCTTAATGTTCAAATATTGCAAAGTGAATATCGATGAAACTTGTATTAAGCGTAGCATGACACGCAACTCCCTCAAACCCGGGTTTGTTCGGGAAAGGGCTTGTAAGGGAGGGCAGATATTGTGACTTGTAGCGCACTATGTAAAACTTTGTGTATATTATGACCCGCAACTTCTCTTGGACGACGTGTAGCGTGTCACGTGGATCTCGTAACGCATTATAACTCGGGACAAAAACCTTGCGACGTAACGACGACAACTTGCGTCGAAACTACCGTAACGTAAGCTTGCACTGCATGCACCGTACAGCACCTACGGCAGGAGACGAAAAATTAGGCCTGTGACGACGGACGACCATCTACAGTAGACTTGATACGGTACTAATAGTGTGGCAGATATGCTATAGGTGTGACTGGCATCGAAATTATTGCCTCCCAACATATTGGCCTTGCAGTAGGCTTCCTTCCATTTTACGATTGTTTTTTCGTTCAAGACCAAAAATAGTGTTCACGAGTCGGATCAAACCTCGCGGGTCTGGTCGGATCTGGTCGAGTCAGGTCGGGTAAGCGTGACCCGGCCCGATCCGTGAGAGTTTGAAAACCTCCTGACCCGATGCGACCCAACCCAACCCGGCCGTTCAGATTTCGAATATTTCCCGACCCGACCCGCAGGCTGGGTTCATGACTATAATGAACAGCCCTGAAAACTCCAGGCTAGGGTGCCTGGGGCGGGAGTAGAACAACATATAGTCGGCTGGCGACGCCATTTCATTGCAAAACAATAATCCGTCACAGTCACAACGCCTCGGGAAAGGCGAGAGGGGAGAGGGGTTATTGCTTGCCTTAGTAATTCGACCGTTGATCACGCACCCCTTTCGAGACGGAGCAGAAGAAGGGGAGGGGGTTGTTGGCCGATCTATCCCGGAGGAGGACGCGCGGGGGAAAAGCATGCCTTCTTAAAAACAGAGTGTCCACTCGTAGCGGCACCAAAAAAAAATGCAAGGGTGTACTGAGCAGGGCTGTTCACGGGTCGGGTCAAACCTCGCGGGTCGGGTCGGGTCGGGTCGGGTCACCTAACCCGATCCCGAACCGACGCGTGAGATGTTTTAGGACCTCCAGACCCGACCCGACCCGTGAGATGTTGATCTCCTGACCCGTGACCAGCTCTAGGATGTAGTACGGAAGATACACTTCGAGTACCCGGTTACCAAATTGACTGTTTGGGTCATACTCGGGGAGGTATCCGGCTACCCCCAGACATACTCGGGTAGATACCCGGGTACTGCTATACATACTCCGGTAGGTAACTGGGTGTTTCCAGAGTATATAAGCTACATAACCGGGTACGTACCCGGGTACCCCCAGACATACTCGGATAGGTAAACGGGTACTCCCAGAGTATAAATCGGGGTAGTTATCCGGGAATCCCCAGAGTATATATCCGGCTAGGTACTCGGGTACCCCTAGAGTAACTGTATATCCGGGTAGGTTACCCGTGTCCCCCCAGAATATATCGGGGTAGGTACCCGGGTACCCCTAGAGTATACCGTATATCCGGGTGGTTACCCGGGTACCCCAGGAGTATATCCGGGTAAGTACCCGGGTACCCCTAGAGTACACCGTATATCCGGGTAGGTACTCGGGTACTCCCAGAGTACATACCCTGCTAAACATATCCTTGAAAAATGCTTCCTGGCTCAGTACCTGAGTTGTGATGCCCATCTTGTCCTTGATGCCGCCGAACGATAGGCAGGACAGCGGCACGCGCAAGGCCTGCGTGGGCGCGGTGGGGGGCAGACGCGATGGCGGAGGGTAAGCGTCTGTTGTCCCCGCTACGATCGCATTTGGCCTCTAGCTGTCAAGGACAGGGGCAGAGCTGGCTGAGGGAAACAGTAGGCGATAAAATAAAAAAATAAAACACCGATACTAACGATTTGCTTCCGCGCCTGGTACGTACACAAACAAAGTAGACGGCTGATGAGACCAAAGTTACCATTGTTTTAGTCGCTATCCGTTATACCTCTCATATCCGTTACATCCCACTTATCCCTAATATCCCTTACATCCCTAAAAGGGGTCCATCCCAAAGGGGTCAATGCCTTTACAGATAGTTGGAAACATAGGGGCCAATCCCTCTACAGCTAGTCGGAAGCATGGTTGAACATATTTTGCAGCGGTGACAAGGGTTAAGTTGCATCAACCTACCAAAACGAACCCGGCAAGGAGTCTTCAGCTGTTTTTTCTACTGCAAGCAGTATGGTTGTGGATACATACGAGGTATAAAATACCTGGTACATTTGGTTTTTGTTGTTTTCGGTCTTTGTGTCGAGAAGGGAATACCGATAATAAGTAGAACGGCAGCATACTATTGTCGACACCTTACATGTTCGTTTTAATTTTGGCCTGGTGATATATTTCACTGCACTACTATCCCCACCGCCACAGCCTCCACCACCAACACCAACATAACTAGCACTACCAACCCCACCACCACCAACCCCACCACCCCCACCGTCAACGCCAACACCACCACCACCACCCTTACTTCCACGACCACCACCAGCACCATAACCATTACCACTGCCCGCATCCCCAATACCACCACCACCAATACCACAGCCACCACTATAACCAACCCTCTCAACCCATCCTCGCGCCTCATCCGCACCCTACCGCCACCACCACCAGCCACGACACAAACGTTGTCTATTATCGCACCTTAGCAAGAGAGGTTGCCACTCGGTGATGCTCCCGGCCCTCCTTGCGCAGGGCAAACCTTACCCAAGCCCTGCCCCCGCCGCCGGTAGCCCCCCCTTGCGAACCGCGACTGTATGCCCCCCGAAACGCGCGCGTGACGCAGCAAGGGAGACAACATCCCAACGCGAAAATCGCTGCGCGTTTAGTCGGAGCCAGACCCGCCGGGGAGGGTACGAGAATCCCTAAAGCGACGGGAGAGATGATTATAACCCTTACCTACACTACTGAAAAAAGGTGTCCTTCTCTAATTCCAAGTGTGTCGTATGTCCAAGAAAACGAAAAAAGTGTCATCCACTAATTCCAAGTATATATAGTATGTCCAAGAAAACTGGTTGCAGTTCTTAACCCTTAAAACCACTGAAAAAAAGTCCCCCACACTAATGCCAAGTACTTTGTCCCCAAAAATGGTTGTACGAAGTTAGTAAGCGGTCAAGTGAGGGTCGATTAATTTTGTTTTTGCGCGATTTGGCGAGGGCACATAGGGCAAGTATCGGGAAGGGGGTGTACTCGATATTCATGTATGGCCGTAATCGTACTCATGTCATGCACGGCCGTAGTCCCATGATCATAGAGCTTCGCGTCCCTACAATGCCGGGACGGAGCACGTCGAGTTTTTTTACCGACTAGGCAGACATTGCTTGCATCAAAAGCGCAAAAGCACCGTGATGTGTTTTGATTCTACAGTACGCTACGTACACCATCATCATCATCGTCATAATTACCATTATCATCATCGTCACCATCATCATGGCCATCAATCATCCATCAATTACGAGCGACGATCATTGCTAATTTTCACGGCAGCCAAAAACAAGTGGCTCAATACCTTACCTAAGTTTTAGGTACGTTAGGTACGGCCGTCAATACCTTACCTAAGATATAGGTACTTTAGGTACGACCTCAAAAAGTTACCCGGGTATAGGTATACCTTACCTAACACACCCTTGGAACGTTTCATCACAAGTAATGTAACTTTGGGTGAGGTGAAGTAACATGGCTCCAGGCTGGTGCTCAGCAGAGGGATAAGAAGTTTGGGTGGGACCGCCGGCCGGGGCAGGAGGCCTCATCCGGCCCAGTACTTAAATTAAACGCTCGGTAACAGAGACGAAGAACACTGCAGCAGTAAAATATCGTTTTAGCCGATCAGAGGTTCCCGCGGTTGGGACAAAATTTGGAACCACATATTTCGGAAAAAAATACTTGGAAATTGTATGAAGCGAGCTACCTCGTGCTACCGTCCCCAAAATTCTCGACGAGATATCAGCGAGGAGCAGAAAAAGTAAAGACCATGGAAAAAAAAGTCAAGAAAATCCCACCCACCCTACACTGGGTTTTTTTTCGTCCCCCCCCAAAAGGTACAGTACCCCTATCGCGTATAGCACGCGTCCCCCCGTTATAGTTATGTACCTTGCGGCGTCTCTCCCCGTCACCCCCTCGACATCTCCGGCGCGTCCTGCTGAGTCGTCGCCTCCGTCTGTGCGGCCACGCTTCCGCTTACCGCCGCGGGGGCGTCTGCTCCAGAACACGGAGATGCGCTGCACGCTCGTGTCTTCCGCGTCACTACAGGTCTTGGTTTGGAGGTACGGAAACGCCTCTGTTATGAAAGGGGGGCGGGGGCGGGGGGGGTGGGGGGTACTCATTTGTTGCTGGCCTTAGTCATTTGACCATTGACCACGCATCCCTTTCGAGACGGAGCAATGGCGGGGGGGGCGTACTCATTTGTAGCTAGCAAGCAACAAGTAAGCAAGCAGGCAGGGCAAGCAGGACAAGCAAAACTAGCAAAACTAGCAAAACAAGCAACCAGGCACGCCTGCGTCATTACCCTCGTCCCCACCCGCGTCCCCTTCCCCCACTCCCTTCTTCCCACCTGCTATAGCGCGGTGCACTAGGGTTCTGTTAGTTCTGTCCTTGTCCGAGGACAGTGTGACGCCTTTCTCGGCTCCTTCGCCGCCTGGACCACGGTTAACCATCCTGAATTCAACGGTACGGTCAACGGTCATGGTCAACGGTATTATAGCGGTTAACGATCATGGTCGCCGGTGGCGGTTAACGGTCATAGTAAACGGTAATGAACAACGGTCATGGTGAACGACCATGAACAACGGCCATAGTTAACGATCATGAAGAACGGCCGTGGCCAACTGTAATCGTGAACAGTAACGGCGAACGGCCGTGGTCGAAGGTCGCGGTCAATGGTTATGGTCGTCATGATCCAAATTCATAGTCAACGGTTAGGTAAAAACATCGTGGTCAACATTTGTGGTGACCCATCGTGGTGAGCGGTATTTTTGGTGGACGTTCATGGGGAACGACCAATCATGGCGAACGGTAATGTCGAACGGTCACGACCAACGGCCATAGTCAACCGTCATGACCCCCAGTCATGGTCAGCGGTCGTGCTCAACGGTCGTGCTCAACGGTCGTGGTCAGCGGTCGAGGCGGCTATGGTAGATATCTGCTATGAAGGATCTAGATCACTAACTGGAGATCGATGAGTCCGAGGTGTGACAAAATTTGAAACGGTGAAACATTTGCAAGTGTAAAGTGTGATTCTAGGTGCAAGTGCAATGCAACCGCCAATGAAAAAAGTAACTGCAGGTGCAACGTCTGACGTAAATGTACGTGTAAGGGCTATATACCAGGTACACAACAGTACGGGTGCAGTTTAAGAGCGTATCGGTATCATATCAATCACAAGGTTCCCCTTCGGTAATTGTGGTTGGCTTGAAATCCCGGCGGTGTCGCAAAGCTGAAAAAAGAGAGCGCAGCAGCAGGCGTTCGTCCCTCGTACCAGCTGCGTGCTCGTACGTAGCCACCGGGCAAAAAGCAAGAACAATGAAAGAAAAAGAAAAAGTAGCCACCGGGCAAGTAACACTGACCAGCCCAAACGAGTTTACAGTTATTAATAGTTCTATTATATGTATTAGTGTTGGATAGCAATATCGGAACCGAGGTCAGATTGATATCGTTAAACAAAAATGCATCGATACTATTTCGATGTTTGATACATTAAAGGTTTCGTTCAGTGTTAGCAAAAAGCACGGGGATGCCATGGGTTGGAGGGCAAAATACGTCCGATACTATATACGATATATCGAAAGACCGATATTTCGAGATATGGATATTTTGATATTTCGATTTTTTTTCTTTCGATATGATATCCAACACAGGTATCACATGTGTAACACCCGAACTACTAAGTGTAACTATCAATGTAACTGTAGAGAGTAACTGTAAAGTATGAGTGAACGTGTAACCGAAAAGTACAAGTCAAAGCATAACTGCAAAGTACAAGTCAAAGGGTACATGTACAGAAAACGTATACTTACTTGTAAGCGAAGGGGCCAGTAAGCGCAAGAGTAATCAGAGTCAAGTATATACGTACGGCGGGACATACATGCCGATTTGACCGCTCTTGAAATCCCGAATACTCTTATCTTGGGCGCTCTTAACCCGTTTAGTACTACACTGTACATAAACAAACCTTTCACTCAAATGCCAAGTGTTTTGTTCCCACATCGGTACTGCAGTACTAAAGGGGTTAAATGGGGGTACCCACTGTACTGATATTGTTTGTTCTTCTCACATTAACTGATCGCGAAAAAGATAGTCCGTGGTCACAAGACAGGTTCCAGAAAAAAAAAAACTCTGGAGTGGAAGAATACCTCAGGGAAAAATAACACACAAAAAATACAGAGTACAACGCAGTACGATATACATCATAACTACTGTGTGTGGCACATCGTACACCTCTCAGCCAAGAGAAAATGAAAACAACCCAAAGGAAAAAGGGAAGAAGAAAAAAGAGAAAATAAAAAATAAAATAAAACTCGTAGTCACAGCTGATCTACTGCAACACATTCAGGGGGTACGCCTTATAGATGTAACGTCCCCTGAGTTCCACAGGTGCCGTCAGATTTGTGTTGCCCTCAAAACCGGTGCGTAGTTCGCGCGATCGAAGTATCCCACGCAGCTTGCAAAGTTGAGTTTCCACAAAACCCCCGATCTCACAGTTGTCGTTGTATGTTTTATGTTTTACAATATATTATTACCAGGTAGTAATTAGTACCCACGATTGACCCAAAAAGCATGTAACCCCCTGTGTTTACACGCCGTATTTGGTTTGATTATTATTACTATGTACTACTACTGTTAGTACTATGTTCACCCGTGATACTAACCACTGCGAACAACACCAGCCGAGTAAATGGAAAGTGCCGGTAGGTGTAGATAGAGGTGCAGGCGTACTTATTCGGCCAGATGTTCAGCTACCACAGGCTCTACATTCCGAACCTCATGCAAAATCTATCCGCAGCAAAACAGAGTAAATCTAGTATTTCCGAAACAGTGGCAGCAGCAGCAGGAGCAGTAACAGTAACAGGAGCAGCAGCAGCAGCAGCAGCAGCAGCAGCAGCAGCAGCAGCAGCAGCGGCGGCGACGGCGGCGGCGGCAGCGACAAAAAATAACAACAACGGCAACAACAACAACCGCAGTGATAACAAACAACAACAGCAACGACAACACAACACCACCAACCACCTAACACTAACAACAACAACAACAACAGCACAACAACAACAACAACAACACCAACACCAACACCACCACCGACACGATGCCCGTTGGATGAGATAGCCCACCTTTGAAGAGACACCAGCTCCGGTTCCGTGACGAGCCCGCCGAGCACAGGAAGAGTAGTCGCCCGGGTGCAGACTACAGTGACGCCTCCGCTGGCGTCTTTCTCCGTTGATGTCTTCATCGCCACCGACATACAGTCCATTTCCCCCAGATTCGACATTCGAATCAAAGATTCATCGCCCCCCCCCCCCGCCCCCCCCCGGATGCGTAAAATAGGAGCAGCGGGAGAAATAGAACCAGACAATAGCAAGACGAAACGTTGTGTCAGTGGCAGGAGGTACAGTAGTAGGTGTAGTGTTTCTGTAGTAGTATCACGGGGGAGCATAGTAAATGGGACCTACGGGCGGTCGCCCCGGTGGTCTAACAGGTAACCAGAAACTGTTTGTTAGGTTGGAGGTCGAGGGTTCGAGTCTCCATAGGATGGAGATTTTTATTTTTCAAATAGGAACCAATGTGAGAGCGCTTTGTGTGGGTAGGCACAATCGACGAGAGTGACGAGGGAAGAAAGTGCTGAGTCTTCTCGCGATAAAAATGCAAGGCACGACCCGTATAGTGGGAGGAGGAGGGAGAGAAGAGCCTGCTGTGTGACCCCGGATCTGAGTTACGACTAAGAAGGAGAGAAAAAAGAAGGGTTAAGATAATAAATGGGATAGACAAAAAAAAAAAACGGTACAGACAAAAACCTAAATATTTTCCTATTTTTACTACTGTAACGCTATGTGGTCCTATTTACTAGTGTTTACTATGCCCCCCAGAAATAGTGGTCGTTGTATTGATATTAATAGTACTATTACTAGTTGTAGCAATAGTAGTAGTAATAGTAGCAGCAGCAGCAGCAGCAATATCACAGTCATCATACATAGCAGCACTAGTACTTCGTACATTGATAGTAGTAGTAGTAGTAGCAGTAGTAGCAGCAGCATCAACAGCAGTAGTAATAGTGGCAGTATATCTGATACCTGGTAGTAGACACCTTAGTAAAGCATTGCTTCGTACCAATACTAAGAGAACTGCATTCACCTTCACGAACGGAAAGGTCTCTTGCACAGCTCGGTGCACCCTCGACCGCGCCTCCTTATCCGCCCCGTGCCCCGCAAATATCCGAACAGGCTCGACCTCCTCCCCGCCCCCCGCCCCCCCTACGGCCTCCAAAACGCCACCGCCGCCGCTGCCATCGTCACTTGCGAGACCCCTCCCACCAACCGCTCCTCCCATGCGTTCGCCTTCTTCGTCTCCTCCTCCTTCTCCGGCGGCAACGTTAGTAGCACCAGCAGCAGAGGTAGCGGCAGTAGCAGCGTTGCCAGCACCAGCAGCAGCAGCAGTAGCGGCGGGAGACGAAGAAGTTGTCCCTACCGCCCAACAGCAGGCTCTTCCCTTGGCATCGATCCGCTCGAGCCGTTCCAGCGCCGACGGGTCGACGATCCCCCGCAGCTGATTCGACCAGCTGACTTCAACCCCGCCCCCCCCTCCCTGCCCGGAAGCGAAAACGTCATCGAGTGCAACTCCCTGCAACGCCTGCGACGGAGCCGCTGCGTCTCCGCCAGGGTTGGCCGGCCGGCGTGGATGGTCGCTGCCTTGCGTGCATTGGTCGGGGTCTCTTATAGAGTCGGTGGTGGTGTCGGTGGTGGGCTTTCCAGTTCCGCTAGAGGGGGGGTGAGTTGCCGTAGTTTGGGGTGGTGTTGGTACTGGCGGAGGCGTTGAAGGTGATGCCGCTGCTGATGGCGGTTGGGTCGGGGTCGGGGTCGGGGCCGGCGGAGGCGGGGGCGGGGGGGGGAGAGGGGGTGTGTCGAAGCTGGACACTTCCACCAGCCTGCCCGAGGTGTCGATCTCGTTCACCTATTTGAAATACGATCGTATTGTCATTGGGGTGGCGTGATTTGCCGGGGGAAGCGGGCGTACTGGGTCGTTAGATCCGCACGGACACCTGGGTGTGTTGGATGGTATTGGGGTTAGGAATAGCCTGGAAGTTACGGTGCAAAGACAGCACAGCAGCAGTTGTTGGCATGCACACCGCACCTTCTTTTGGTATGTACCTGGTAAGGCGTCCGTACAGCGCAGCCTCGTCTAGGGAAGTTAGATTGCGAGAAAAGGAATGGTGAGTGCATCTTTGTCTTTGCCTTTGTCTTTTTCCCTTCGTTGTTTTTGACCTTTTGACCTTTTGCAGTTACACTGCTCGCAGGCCGGGGGTACATCAGTAGCACGGGACCATAGTTCCCTTCCCCCGTATCATGTCTGCGTTTATAATCGGGGTGGAGGACTCGATTTGTTTGCCTGACCGGCGTGAACCCGGCACGGAACACCCCGGCATTATAGGGGCACCAAGATAGAATCAGGGGGCGTATACCCCCGATTGGTGGTGTTGACCTTTCCAGTTTTATTTTTACCTTCACGTAGCGTGTAGAGGGGAGCGGAGGGCTCCAGACTATCTCTTTTTGACTGACTTTGATCGCTTTGCGGACCCCTCGGGTTCCACTTTTATTTCAGTATACCTTTTTTGGGTAAGTTAGTCTGTAACCACGGGAATCGACCGTGTCAAGGGTTGGATTAGTACGGACAGATGGAGGTACTGGATAGAGAGACCGGCACGGTTTTTAATGTGAAGACAACAACAACAATAGGCCGGCCAAGCGCTGCCCCCGTTGTGTTAGTCATTGGTTGCTCGCACTACTCAAATCATGCAGGCCGCAAGGATGTACGTACAGGTTGACAGCAACTGCTGTACTCTTCTCCTGGGTTGTACTGGTCGACCTGGAGCTTGAAATCACACTAAGTGGTGTGGATGTTGATCTGCATGAGGAAACAATCCTTACATTACTCGTACGTACAGAGAGTTGCCATGTTCTCAAAGGATCATGTGTGAGGGAGAGCTGCGTGTGAGGATACCAGGTATCATATGACAACATACTCACGATGAAATCAGAAGGTCCGCGCTTGATCGTGCCGTCGAAACCAGGACAATCTCCCAAAAAGATCCCATCCTCTATGCCAATCACGCTCAACGATGGTGATAACATTTACACGCCCACGTGATACCGCCTGCACACGGCACACCTGCAGCAACTTCTCGCTTCTTCAGCACCCCAAACCGGGGCTTTCCATTATTCCTACAGGCGTGTTCTGAGCGGAGATCTGATTTCCACTTTTTTGCCGAGAGAACGTGACAAACGCAACGCGTACGACAGACGGCATCCATTTTGAGTGTCACGCTACAAGCTGGCAGCTCAGTCCTCACGACACAAACCTACGTGGTACCTGAGAAAAGAAGAAGGAGTGGTGACCCCTGGAGGTGCGAGCGCTGCTCGAGAAACCAGAGCAAAGGGCGACCATGGCGATCGGTCAGCCCTCATCGTCCCCGATCATTTTGACCGCGGACGGTTTGAGAGAGCAGTGTGCTAGGTGAGCGAGAGGGTTGCAATAAGCTGTGTGCACGCAGACACGCACCCAGACAGAGCTCATGCCAACCACCGCATATGTCAGGGAAAAACGCTCCTACTAGGGAGATAACGTAGGTGCACTAGAAGGGGCGACAGCAGGGAAAGCTTGGCGAGGATCCGCTTCCCCTTTGTTGGCAGTTTTCAAACAGCCCTCTGGCAGTGAATCTTGCGAACCGAATAACGTTACGACCGAGTAAAAGTAAAGCATGTATTTTGCCGCAGCCTGTTTTAAGCGTGACAGGTACACTTGCGGCTCCAAACACGACGGAGACGCAGCACCTCGCTGGGTGGAAGCACCACAGCAGCGGCAATCCCCATGCATATCCCCGAGGGGGAAGCCTCGTGGCGGATGAGCCGCCTGCGAGAGCTCTCAAGTTGCGCGCTTGCAGCTCGCAGCAGCAGCAGCAGTAGCAGCAGTATAACAATAGCAATCGTAGCAACAGCACGAGTATATATGGTAGATTGTCACGCGATGGTTTATGCCATTTTTAGTATGGACGTCGGAACGCTCTTTTCACAGACACGTTGTATCGTACCGCTCTACTGGACGAAATAGACCTTTTCGATATTGACATGCAAACCATATGGCCCTTAAATTTCCGCTCTAAAAAATGGTATGATATCATGGTCAAGGAGGCTATCATCGTTATGACATGACAGAGTACTCGTACTCGTAGTATTAATAGTGTGTAAAATAGTAGCAAGCACAGCAGGTACAGCAGTCTTGGGCTCATTGTTGCGTCGCTCCCCTAGGGGTGAAGCTGCCTGCTGGGTTGGTCCTTTCGTCAGACCCCGCTTGTGGCTCCATGATACCTATCTTCGTATCTACAGGCTCTTTTTTTGTTGTGCTGGTGCTGGTTCTGCTGGTGTGCTGCTTGATGCTCCGCCGGGTCTAATTCGGTTTCGTTTTTGTTTGTTTTTCTTCACATTAAACTCGTTTCAGTTGCTAATCCCTATAGTCTGATCTAGCAAGATCACGGCCCGTGGTCACAAAAGTGCTAGAGCCATCAGAGAATCCTAAAGAACACGTACACTTATTAAATAGCAGGGAAAGGATACACAAGTCCGAAGAGGTACACCTAAAATCCCTACAGCATGTTATGCGTGTCCAAAACTGAACTACACGCCCGCAATCTCCATTCGACTACAGCAGCATCGTCCCCCCCCCCCCCCCTCCCACTCTTTACCAATGAATTTGCCGACTACAGCGTAACTACTGTCTGAAGTGCTGTCTGTACAAAAACAAACGGTAGGCGTGGGAACAAGATGGAGCACGCAGCTGCTGTCTGAAGTGCTGCCAGAATGACAGTCCGCGGGGACACAGTGAAAAAGAACAGCCAACCAAAGCATCATGTCCATTGACAATTACCCGAATCTATCCTGAACGGTCTGTGTTAGGCACAGCATTCGTGGAGTTACTATTAATATGCATGGAGCATGGATGGGTGTATGGGGGAGCCGGGTAATCTATCATGCTACGATACACCAATCTGACCCGAAATATAAGGACCATTTATATTACATATTAATGTACTTAAGTTCCTTATATTTCGGATGTATCATCTATCATGACCACCCTGTAGACGAAAAATGTACGGCCCTGTGGACGGAAAATGTACGGACCTGTACGTACGTAGGTACTTTTTATATTAAAACACGAATGTTCAGTACTGAGTACAGAGTGTTACTATACAATTTGTAACCCATGATACAACTCGTACCTTATGTATACTCGTACGTAGTACGAGTACGTATAATATGTACATACGACGTGCCTGTATATTGACGATAGATAACATATTTTTGACGATAAAAAATGACGAGTCGTACAACAACGATCTGACTGCTATTTATTGTGTGATTGGGGGGTGATTCAATTTCAAATTAGTCCGAGTTACGATGCAATGTAAGGAGCCGTACGGCACGGATGCAACACGATTCGACTCCTACTGCTCGGCACTCACGCTGCTCCTACGCGTAGCCGTACGTAGCAGGTAGACGGCTGATAACACCTAAAATTAAAATTGTCATGAATCTGGTCTGACTTGATCTCTATTGATAGCTCGGGGTCCCCAAAAGATACCATGCATTACGGAAAGCTTCACACCTCTGAACCAAACCTGTTGTGTACATACGAGTACGAGTACTTAACATCTGGATACCTGGTATACCCCTGCGGGAACTATCTTTGAAGAAATCAACAACCAAAAACGGGTACACCCGGTCCGTTCGTTGTCACTTATTCAAAAACAGGTACAGCCTGGAATCGGGTCTTGGCTGAGAACAATTTGTAACTGTTTTTTGTCGGGAGCGCAAATTTCTCCCACCTGGAACCCAACAATTACCGAGAAAAAGCGTTGTTCAGCTATTCCAACATATTTCCTTTACGTACGTATTTCCTCTCATTCCTGGAAAAAGGCGTCTTTTTGGAGGGGGGGGGTACTTACCATCCCCAGTTGGCGAGTGTACTACATTAAGCACAAGTATACGATTCGTTCAAGCCTCTGGGCTGTCATTTTCAGCAAAATACGTCAGGAGACAGCACTTTTACTCTTACAGTAGACAGACAGCGTCTAGCAAATGCCTCCACAGACAACCTAGACACCAAAAAACGGGGACACAATCGAGGCATCACCGTTTTTTTAAAACGCCTGACCACGTTATTGAAAAACGCCTTTTTTGTGTATTTTGCGCCATTTTTTACATTCTAAACAAAACTGCGTTCAGATCTGCAGCAACAAATAATCATAATAAAAGCATCAAGATCATGTATTGAAAATATAATAGTTCCAGGTGTAACCTAGTCAGCAGTGGATGAACCTTGATAGTGAATCTTCAGCTATTTAGGCCCTCTGATTGGCTAAGGGTGTATTTTATGCGGCTCAATCAACCTACTGTAGCTTGTTTCCCAACCCAGTAGTGGACAAAGTATGATAGTAGATCTTCCTAAGGTAGCTATCTAGGCACTCTGGTCGGCTAAGGGTATGTTTTACGCGACTCAATCAACTTGGACTCTTTCCCAGCCACAGCATCCCGAGTCAACCTAGAGTCTCTCCGAGCTCAGCATCCACGCCGGCCGAGTCAACCTAGAGTCTGACCAAGCACAGTATCCCAGCACTGACCACTGGCATAGGGTTAGGGTTCTGGTCGGAGGGTCGGCTTCAGGCGCCAAGCACAAACCCCCCGTAAATATCTACTATCAAGGTCTGTCCACCCCTCTTCCAACCACAGCATCCCGAGCTGGCCGAATACACCTATATAGAGTTTTTCGGTACGCGATGGGTCCTGATTACTATGGTCCCCCGTCATAGATCATACCTGGTATTACGTATCATACGAGTATAAGGATCAGGAAATGTATCTGCCCTGCAAGATGTAGATATCTAGATAAAAAAGCAGGAATCGATGGTCTGTTGGAGGATTGAGGTGTGGATTAATATGAACGCCAAAGATGTCAGAAGACGGCACTTTTACCCCTTGACGGAGGGAGTCAAGGCAAATGCCTTGACGGACGTGCCTTGACGGAAAAATCCGGGGACACCTGGTAAAAATCCCCGTTTTTTTAAAACGCCTAACCATATTTTTGAAAACCTGAATTTTGTGGTTGGGATTTTTTGCGCCATTTTTTCTACCATTTTTGTATTCTCGTTCGGAGTTCAGATCTACAGCAGTATACTTGGTATATCACGAGCAACGTGTAACACAGCAATATCCTCGTTTCTTAATGCCCCTTCATGATGTGTTGAAGCCAGCAGCCAGTCAGCACAATTAAAAACAAAAAAAATAGGGGTTTCCACACACATAGTAAGGCGTTTTTTCCTAGCGGGGATAGGGGTCAATCCGTCTAGACGGATGGAAATGCCTTGACGGACGCCCTTGACTGACTGACTGCTTGACGGTTGCCCGTCTCCTGACATATTTGGTGAAGACCGCACCCGTGACGTCACGGCATATGGCATAGCAGCACCGCAGTTTTGTTTTTTTGTTTTTTGTTAATATTTGAGATTGATTTGTCCTCTCGGCTCTTGTGGTCGCTCGGCTCAACCGTGCCGTGCACAAAAAAAAATTCAAAAACACGAAAATAGCCACAGAACCACCAACCGCACTGGATGTCGACGAGTCGAAAGGAAGGTTTAATGTGAAGAACACACACACACATTCGCCCACAAGTACTGTATGATGTATGATATAATAGAAACCTTCGATTGACCTTATTTTACTTCTTGATGAATGCCTGCCCGTGGGCATATCCCGTGGGAAGTACCGTGCCACCAACCATTGCGTTAGGGCTAGGTTAGGGTTAAGGTTGAGAGGTCCTATAGGTGTTTAGTGCCTTGGTTGAAAACACAAATTTTGTACGTAGGTCACCCCTATGCAAAGATGTCGGGAGACAGGACTGTCAACCCTTGACATACAGCAGCTTTCTTTGCCTTGACATGCCATGACTGACACCAAACTACTAGGTTTTAGTGTGGAACAATTCGGCCCTACACCCTTGACAGCGCATGTCTTGCCTTGCTTGACATGTCTCCCGACATATTTGCCCCTTATGTACGGAGTATGAAGCTACAAATATGTGTAGGGTCATACTCCATAGGATCACCCCCTTCTAAATTAAAACAAACTACAGCAGTCGTGGTCTCGCCACACAGTCCAGTACCGGCCCGGTGATAAAGAAAGGAACTCACAAGAAAATCAGCCTGAAAATTTGAAAAAAAATAAGAAAGCTCCCAGCCCGGCGAGTGCACACGCTTCAAGAAAGTGACCCCTTCCTGTGGCTGGCCTGGACCCAAACTACCATTCATTGTGCAGTTCTAGGGAAAACGTGTTCTCCGGGACCAAAATAAGAAAGCGCAACATAAGAAAGTGTGCTTTCGCGTGAGCCCAGAATGAGAAAGTCAGCCTGAGCCCGATTGAAGGTTTCTTGTGAGAGGGCCGGTACTGCTGTAGCGCCGTGGGTCGTACTAATGCGGGGCCCCGCACTATCACGGGATATGTGGAGAATTGTGTACATTGCAGCTACCGTGAACAGTACGGGGACCGCGTTAAAGTGAATCAGACCTCTACGGAGAATGCTGAAGGGACTAGGGTCACCAGGGCCCCAGCTGTGTCAGACGACACTGTTGCACACCTGTATGGGGTATGGGCCTATAGCTGCCTGCACACAGCAGTAAATAGTTAAGAGATTCGGCTTTTTTTGTTTTCAATGTTTTACCCACGTGTCCATCGTATACACAGCAGTACATCATAGCGAGACAGCCGTTCTGCCGAAGGGCAGCACTGGGCGAAACATACCGCATCCGTTATCACGCAAAGCAAGCCATGATCTAAAGTACAACTTCTTGTATCACACAGCACCGTACGTACTGTATTCAGGGCATTCCTCGGGATTAATCCCGTGGTCCGTGGAATCGCGCTGACTCAATCATAATAGAGTTGCCAATGAGGACTAAAAAATGGCAAAGCACCTTAAGACAGACCAAATAACGGCGAATCGAAGGTCGGTGTTTTTTGTTTTTTTTGCTAAGTAGGAACCGCGGTGTGGCCACGGGATTTCGAAACAAATCCCGTGGTAAAAATCCCGTGACCACATCCAGTGGCCATACCGCGGTTCCTACTTGGTAAAAAAAAGAAAAACACACCGTCATTCGATTCGCCGTGGTTTTATCTTTCTTATGGTGCTTTTGCCATTGCGTATTCCTCATTGATAGCTTTGTTCTGGTTGATCCACCACGATTCCACGGACCGCGGGATTGATCCCGACGGATGCAGTAGGCTTAAGCACAATCAATTGTGCGCTATACAGCTTGCTGGCTACACTAAGACGTCCAGAAGTCCCGGATGTCTTCCTGCCGCACGGGTTTCGAAGCATGCGCCGTGATAAAACGGCATCCTGTCTATACAGCTTTCATCACAAATCCCATGAGGGCGTCCGACACGCCCTCTGCGATATTTTTGGCAACCAGGCGCCTTTAGCGTCAAGTTTAGAATCTTGCACAGCAGTTCCCCTGGGACGCATGGCATCGTGGGTATTTGTACGGTACTTCTCGCGGTGCGGCTCCGGCCAGCCGAGGGCCGATGTGCTGCTGTCATTGCGCAGGTAGAGCAGTACTGCTGTCCTGTATACTGAGCTTCTTTGTACGTAGTGACATGGAGGCGTGACGGTCCCGCTATAGTGCGGCTCCCGCACTATTGGAGGACCGATTCGCAATAGTGCGGTGACCCCACTATTGCAGGACGAAGTGACAAGCGATTTTGACCGCACTGTTAGGGCCTGGAATCACTTTTTTTTAGACGTAAAATTCGCCATTTTTCTGTCCAGGGATCTTCAAACTGGACAAAAGAAACTTTCACGATCAGCCAATCAGCAATGAGGGAAAAACTCAAATTTTACAATAAAAGTCTATTCATAGTTCGTGGATGCACATTTCATTTTTTTCCGACGGCGAGCAGCGAGCAGCCGGACATTCCTCGTTGACTCGTCCGAGCAAAAAATGTTTTAGCCTGCTGCGTTACAACACACGGACGCTTGAGCGTGAGCTGGCCGCACTTGACTGCTGTAGGAACATTGAGCTCGATGACGGACAGCAGGCCAGTGCATCCCCTGGGGACGGGCATGCATCCAGCCGAGGCTTCGGAAGACTCCTGCTTGCGCGCGACTTCTTGCTGGTCGCATAGCTCAGCCCGGGTGGTGGCCAGCACCGCGTATGACTCACGACGGAGGTCTAGTTGCAGCTTTATGTTGGACTCGTGATCGTGAATATGAGCAGCTGCGCTTGAGAGCTGTGCCTTCGTCTCAGAGGCCTCCGCGCGACTTTTGTTCTGTTCCTTCACCGCCCGATCGCGGATGGACTCGGCCGCGGCGCGGCCACCGCGTTCGATGGCAGTCGCCTGGCGTGCGACCACCGAAGCTTCGCGCATCGCTTGTCCTGTGCGTTCTAGATAGCTTTCCATCTTTTCCCGACCGACTTTTCTCTTTTTTCCTTTAGTCGTACTTCCTTCGTGTTTTTTTTTGTTTCCCATCACAAAAGCCAATTGCTTGCTGAGCGAAAGGTGGCCAAGAGGCTATTTTGGGATCGAAATTTCTCGACGGCTGCTGAATGAAATCAGCCGCGAGTTGCGCTGTTGTGCGCACCATATCCCAACGCAGTGGAACGACGTTATATATTCTACATCAACGTGAGACAAGTCTTTCCCTCGCTCAAATAACAAGAAAGATGCCAAAACACATGTTATTCCGCCTTAAAAATCGCCATATATGAAACGTATAGGAAAATGAATGTCCATCCTCAGCGTCTACGTCAGTCAAAGGTGTGTGTCAAGTTTCAGCGTTCACCTGGTCTCCACCCCAGAGACTTTTCGAATATAACTTGTACCGTTTACGTAGTGTAAACCCAAGTAATTAGACTTTCTTCTCCTTTCCTATGCTATTTTGATTTTGCCCTGTATTTTGGATTTTTAAAGTGGTGATTTCGAATAGCCTGCCACGTTTTTGGGTCCAAATAGGCCTTGATTCCAGAATCTAACTGTAATGGGACCCCGCACTATGGCGGGACCACGGCTGTAACAACTATCGTTATTCTTACCCCCCACCCCCCAAACCCCCACCCACAGGATCGCCTCCACTCCCAACGTCATCCGGCTGGTGCTAACCGTCTGCCGCGGGGTCCGAGACATCCAAGTCGACGCCAGTGCCAACACCATCCGCGTGCTCCCTCTGCGAGGGGCGCGCCACGGCCCCGACTCCGCCGAGCTGATCCAACACCTCGACGAGCTCGGTCTGGGCCTCACCTTCGTCGTCGCGCCTCCAGACACAGACACGAAGCGCCAGCAGCCCACCACTAGCGTTACCCCTCTCGCCGTTGCTGCGCCGAAGAGCAAGACCGCTCCGAACGGGGCAGGGAAAACCGCTGCAAGCGCCGGAGGTACCGGTAGCGTTACCGGTAGCGTTACCGGAGCCGCAGCCTCGAACGGGAGGAGACGGGCGGGAGTGAAGGCGGTAGCGGGGGAGGAGGTTGGGGCCGAGAGGGGAGCGAGGGCGGGGGGTAGGGTGGGAGTGGAAACGGGGGCAGGGTCTCTCCCGTCCCCCCCTGCTCGCCGCCCAAACGGTTCTAGCGACGTCGGAGGAGAAGGAGGCTTGCCGGGGGCGGGGGTGCCGGTGGCGGTGCCTGCCCAACCGGAGGCGGTGGTGACGGCGGCGGAGGAGGCGGGGGCAAGGGGGGGGGGCGGGGGGTTGGGGCCGCCGGTAATTCTCGCGGTAAAGGGCATGAAGTGCCAGAAAAGTTGTGGCAGCCGGGTGGGAAAATCCCTGTCCGGCGTTCCCGGGGTTTCCCGTGCGGAGGCATCTTTCGCGGAGAAGCGTGCGCTGGTGTGGGTTGGTGGCGACGGTGGTGGTGGGGGGGGCGTTGCTTCGGTGGAGTCTCTTGTGGCTGCTGTAGAAGCGGGTGGGTTTTCGGCGACGGTTATGCCGGACGTTGTCCTGGAGGTGGAGGGCATGATGTGCCAGAGGAACTGTGGCAGCACTGTTAAGGCTGCTCTCGCCAGCGTTCCCGGAGTGTCCAGGACCGAGGTGTCCTTCGCAGATAAGTGGGCCAGGGTTTGGGGGGGTCGTGGTGGTGGGGGGGGGTTTCCAGCGGAAGCGGAACTCGTGGAGGCGGTGGAGGCGGTGGGGTTCGGGGCCGCAGTAACCCCCAGCGTTGTCCTGGAGGTGGAAGGAATGATGTGCCAGAAGAACTGCGGAACGACGGTGCGGAAAGCTTTGGAGAGCGTGGCCGGGGTAGCTCGCGTGGAGGTTTCCTTCCCGCAGAAGCGTGCCAAGGTTTGGGCGGACGCTTCCGGGCTGCTGCTCGTCTCGGCTTCTTTTGGGGGGGAGGGGTCAGGGTCGGAGTCGCCCCTTGTTGTCGCGGTGGAAAGCGTTGGCTTCGAGGCCTCCGTGGCGCCTGCCGCGGTGCTCGACGTGGAGGGCATGATGTGCCAGAAAAATTGCGGCACTACTGTCGCCGGCGCACTCGAGAGCGTCCCGGGCGTCTCCCGCGCCCGGGTCTCCTTCCCCGAGAAGCGGGCCAAGGTGTGGGCCTGCTCCCCCGGAGGCGTGTCCGTCAGCGCCCTCCTCGAGGCGGTCATCAGCGTGGGCTTTGACGCTAACCCCGCGGCACCTACCCCTACCTTAGCCCCGTCCTCGGCGGACACCCTCGCGTCCACCCTCCACCCCCGCCTCAACGGAACGAGCGCGGTCGATGCCGCGCGGCGAACCGAGCGCGCGTCTTCTAGCAAGGCCGTCGGGAGTAGTGATGTCCGGGTTTTGTCGGCGGCCGTGGCGGCGCGGGTGGGGGTCGCCGGGAGTAAGGACGGGGGGCGTCGGGGGGAGGCGAGGGGGAAGGGGGGGGAGGGGACGCGGCGTGGTGGCCCCGGCGGGGGGGGTGGCGGCGACGGAGGTGTGTTGGGCGATGCTGGAGGAGGGAGGAGGTTGTCTGTGGGGGTGTTTAGCGTGGAGGGTATGTCGTGCGCCGCGTGTGTTGGGAATGTGGAGCGATTTGTCGGTGCTTTGAGGGGCGTCGGAGAGGTTCGAGTGGCGCTGCTGGCCGGGCAGGTGAGGGGTCGGGGGGAGGGGAGGGAGATGGGGGGGCGTACTCGTTTTGTTTCTTGCCTTAGCCATGTGATCATTGACCACGCTTGCCTTTCAAGACGGCGCACCGTTCCTACTCCTAATAGAGACACCTCCAATGTTTGAGGGGTTGGGGGGGATGGGGGAGCCCCCGTTTGGCGTCTGGTTGTGTTGTGTGTGTGTCCATTTTTTTGGGGTGTTGAGAGTGTGTTACTTGTGGATGTCCTTGAGTTGATTCTAAGTGTGTTTTCATGATGTTGTGTCTTGTGCGTTTCTGTGATATGTTTGTGTTGTGTTTTGTGATGTGTGTGGGATATGTGGATGTTACGCACGTGTTTCTATGCTTTGTGTTCGTAAAATGTATGCGTCCGTGATCTGTCGACGTTTCTCTCTGCGCTGTGAGCATACCCTTTGTGTTATTGCTTGTGGTGTGTTTCGTTCGCGCGCACACACCCAAGAACCCGCTGGAACTAAGAAACATGAAGCACGGAACACACCGCAAGCAATAGCATACCTTGGTACAGGCTATGCTCGCAACACAAAGAAAAACACACCCACAGATCACGGGCGCATACATATCACAAACACAAAACACAGACACGCGCGCAGAACATCCACATAACGCACACACATCACACACACACATCACGGAAACACACCCAGGCTCTTGACTTCATCTTTATTTTTGCTGGTATCTGCTTCCGGTTCTGCTTCCGTTCGCATTTCTAATTTGTGCATTGTGTAAAGGCTCTTGACCTTTATCTTTGTTTTGCTGGTAACTGCTTCCGGTTCTGCTTCCGTTCCTATTTCTAATCATTGTGTATTTATTTTTGGTTTTCCTGCGATTTGTGTGTGCGCGCAGGCGGAGGTGAAATACGACGAGCAGGTCCTCACTTTCGAGGAAATCGCGAGAGGTGTTTCTGGGCTGGGGTACAAGTGCGACCACATGCGAACCGTGGGTCCCACCTCGGGAAGCGGAGGAGGAGGGGCTGAATCAAGAGAGGCCACCGCCCTTGAGATCGAGGTCACGGGCATGTCGTGCACGTCATGCAGTGGCAAGGTATAATATGCATGATATGATATGATACGCACAAGTAGCGGTGTTGGATATCGTAAGGAAACTTCCGATACATCGAGATATCGACTTTCGATATATCGGATATCGACTTTCGATATATCGAAATATTGACTTTCGATACATCGGATAACGACTTTCGATACAGTGTATCGGATATATCGACTTTCGACGTATTGTATCGAAACGATATTTCGATATATCGGAAAATTTCGATGGATCGTACCGAAACTCTCGATATGTCGAAATATCCAGGGCTGTTCGCGGGTCAGGTCAAACCTCACGGGTCAGGTCGGGTCTGACCCGACCCGACCCGCGAAAATTTTGAGATATCGGGTCATGACCCGACCCGACCCGCGAAAATTTGAGATGGCGGGTCATGACCCGACCCGACCCGCGAAAAGTTTGAGATGTCGGGTCATGACCCGACCCGACCCGCGAGATTTTGGAAACCTCTTGACCCGACCCGACCCGACCCGTGAGATTTACAAACCTCTTGACCCGACCCGACCTGACCCGTGAGATTTTGAATTCCTCCTGACCCGACCCGACCCGACCCGCCAGATACCGATTGACCCGTGAGATACGGGTATCATACGGGTCGGGTTGACTGGACCCGTGATATTTCTCGCGGGTCAAAAATAAAACTCGCGGGTCCAAACCTGTAGTCGTTGCTCGTTCGTGCGTTGTTTGGGCCTTGGTCCCTTGTGATATTGCTAGAACGTCGTGGTTATTTGTGTTTTTTTTAAAATATATTTTATGCTCTTGTTTTTGAGTTTGTGGCGTGTGCTCGCGAAGATCTCCGTGAAGAGAGAGAGGTAGATCCACATCTCGCACACTGCCGTGCCTACCACGCCTTCTTCTCGGGTCGACCCGATAGCTCTGACCCAAGATGGCTTCTGCTTCCGCCCCGGAAAGCAGGCAGACTATGCCGCCTCCGGCGAGGGTCAAGCGCACTAATTGATCCATATGTTTGTGAGATGCATCAATTAATTGTACAAATTATGCATGTCTGCCTTGTTGTTACTGCTGCTGTGCTGTCAGTTTTATCTTCTTGCACCTTGGATTGATTGTGGCCTGCCTGCAGTTGGTTTGGAGGACACCATCTCACGACGCTTCGCGCTTGGTGCTAGCAATGTCTGTCTGGTTGGTGAAAACCCGACATGCTCCGTCCCGGCATTGTAGGGGTGCGAGGGTCTATGGTCATACGACTACGGCTATGCACGAAAATGAAGTACACCCCCCCGCGACTCGCTCAACAACCTCACGACGCTTCGCCGCTTGGTGCAAGCAATGTCTGGCTGGTTGGTGAAAACCCAACGCGCTCCGTCCCGGCATTTGTAGGGGTGCGAGGGTCTATGGTCATACGACTACGGCCGTGCACGACATGCGGCTAATGAGTACACCCCCCTCCCCGAAGAATGGTTCGGCACCGCTACTGCTGTAAAGTTACGGGCGAAGCGAGATATCTCTGCTAATTGACGCAACCGCCTAAACAATAAGGGAGGGCGGCCCCTGGTTGAGCTGTGGTTGAAAGCCGGAGATCCTTACAAAGAAAGTCTGAACCCGGAGGTTTATTCGTACGTATAGAACACCTGAAAACCGGAGATCCGTCGTGGCGTCCGACCAACAATCTCAATTCCTGATACTGTGGGGCGGAGCGCCTGGCAGGTTCTCTCTAGTGTGGTTGTGGTGTGGAGGACACACCGAGGTGGGTTGGTGCCTCGGGCCTTCACGGAACGGAGTGAGGACCCTCTTGGGTGACCTTGAACTTGTGTGTAATGAGGCGGTACTATCTAGGGGAAGGGGACCTGGTACCCACATCACCCCCCTCTCTTTTTTTGAGGCATGCAACTGCGCGTCTTAAAAATAAAAAGGTGTCGACTTAGGGTAACAGGCCAACTTTTAGGTTAACTTCCTAGATGTGCAACATTAACACCACACATAATTTTACCATACCGGTAGTTTGTTTGTTTATTTGTTTGTTTGTTTGTTTGCTTTTTTTTTTTTTTTTTTGTTTGTTTGTTTGTTTTTTTTTTTTTTTTTTACGCCTTCCACCTGGTGCACGCACGCACCACCACCGTTGCGACACGTTTGGGTAGGCGGCAGGCGGTGAAGACCATGGACATGTCGGTGGTGAGCCGGCAGCTGGAGCAGGAGACCAGAGGGGCCCTCCGCGGCACCGTTAACGGACGCATACCGCGCATGCTGCTCATACAGGTGAACTCGTGCTCATCGTACGGAGGGTTTAGAGTCGGTTCCTCCGCCCCAATGGAGGGGGGGGGGGGGTACTCATTTGTTGCTGGCCTTAGTCATTTGACCATTGACCACGCATCCCTTTCGAGACGGAGCAATGGCGGGGGGGGCGTACTCATTTGTAGCTAGCAAGCAACAAGTAAGCAAGCAGGCAGGGCAAGCAGGACAAGCAAAACTAGCAAAACTAGCAAAACAAGCAACCAGGCACGCCTGCGTCATTACCCTCGTCCCCACCCGCGTCCCCTTCCCCCACTCCCTTCTTCCCACCTGCTATAGCGCGGTGCACTAGGGTTCTGTTAGTTCTGTCCTTGTCCGAGGACAGTGTGACGCCTTTCTCGGCTCCTTCGCCGCCTGGACCACGGTTAACCATCCTGAATTCAACGGTACGGTCAACGGTCATGGTCAACGGTATTATAGCGGTTAACGATCATGGTCGCCGGTGGCGGTTAACGGTCATAGTAAACGGTAATGAACAACGGTCATGGTGAACGACCATGAACAACGGCCATAGTTAACGATCATGAAGAACGGCCGTGGCCAACTGTAATCGTGAACAGTAACGGCGAACGGCCGTGGTCGAAGGTCGCGGTCAATGGTTATGGTCGTCATGATCCAAATTCATAGTCAACGGTTAGGTAAAAACATCGTGGTCAACATTTGTGGTGACCCATCGTGGTGAGCGGTATTTTTGGTGGACGTTCATGGGGAACGACCAATCATGGCGAACGGTAATGTCGAACGGTCACGACCAACGGCCATAGTCAACCGTCATGACCCCCAGTCATGGTCAGCGGTCGTGCTCAACGGTCGTGCTCAACGGTCGTGGTCAGCGGTCGAGGCGGCTATGGTAGATATCTGCTATGAAGGATCTAGATCACTAACTGGAGATCGATGAGTCCGAGGTGTGACAAAATTTGAAACGGTGAAACATTTGCAAGTGTAAAGTGTGATTCTAGGTGCAAGTGCAATGCAACCGCCAATGAAAAAAGTAACTGCAGGTGCAACGTCTGACGTAAATGTACGTGTAAGGGCTATATACCAGGTACACAACAGTACGGGTGCAGTTTAAGAGCGTATCGGTATCATATCAATCACAAGGTTCCCCTTCGGTAATTGTGGTTGGCTTGAAATCCCGGCGGTGTCGCAAAGCTGAAAAAAGAGAGCGCAGCAGCAGGCGTTCGTCCCTCGTACCAGCTGCGTGCTCGTACGTAGCCACCGGGCAAAAAGCAAGAACAATGAAAGAAAAAGAAAAAGTAGCCACCGGGCAAGTAACACTGACCAGCCCAAACGAGTTTACAGTTATTAATAGTTCTATTATATGTATTAGTGTTGGATAGCAATATCGGAACCGAGGTCAGATTGATATCGTTAAACAAAAATGCATCGATACTATTTCGATGTTTGATACATTAAAGGTTTCGTTCAGTGTTAGCAAAAAGCACGGGGATGCCATGGGTTGGAGGGCAAAATACGTCCGATACTATATACGATATATCGAAAGACCGATATTTCGAGATATGGATATTTTGATATTTCGATTTTTTTTCTTTCGATATGATATCCAACACAGGTATCACATGTGTAACACCCGAACTACTAAGTGTAACTATCAATGTAACTGTAGAGAGTAACTGTAAAGTATGAGTGAACGTGTAACCGAAAAGTACAAGTCAAAGCATAACTGCAAAGTACAAGTCAAAGGGTACATGTACAGAAAACGTATACTTACTTGTAAGCGAAGGGGCCAGTAAGCGCAAGAGTAATCAGAGTCAAGTATATACGTACGGCGGGACATACATGCCGATTTGACCGCTCTTGAAATCCCGAATACTCTTATCTTGGGCGCTCTTAACCCGTTTAGTACTACACTGTACATAAACAAACCTTTCACTCAAATGCCAAGTGTTTTGTTCCCACATCGGTACTGCAGTACTAAAGGGGTTAAATGGGGGTACCCACTGTACTGATATTGTTTGTTCTTCTCACATTAACTGATCGCGAAAAAGATAGTCCGTGGTCACAAGACAGGTTCCAGAAAAAAAAAAACTCTGGAGTGGAAGAATACCTCAGGGAAAAATAACACACAAAAAATACAGAGTACAACGCAGTACGATATACATCATAACTACTGTGTGTGGCACATCGTACACCTCTCAGCCAAGAGAAAATGAAAACAACCCAAAGGAAAAAGGGAAGAAGAAAAAAGAGAAAATAAAAAATAAAATAAAACTCGTAGTCACAGCTGATCTACTGCAACACATTCAGGGGGTACGCCTTATAGATGTAACGTCCCCTGAGTTCCACAGGTGCCGTCAGATTTGTGTTGCCCTCAAAACCGGTGCGTAGTTCGCGCGATCGAAGTATCCCACGCAGCTTGCAAAGTTGAGTTTCCACAAAACCCCCGATCTCACAGTTGTCGTTGTATGTTTTATGTTTTACAATATATTATTACCAGGTAGTAATTAGTACCCACGATTGACCCAAAAAGCATGTAACCCCCTGTGTTTACACGCCGTATTTGGTTTGATTATTATTACTATGTACTACTACTGTTAGTACTATGTTCACCCGTGATACTAACCACTGCGAACAACACCAGCCGAGTAAATGGAAAGTGCCGGTAGGTGTAGATAGAGGTGCAGGCGTACTTATTCGGCCAGATGTTCAGCTACCACAGGCTCTACATTCCGAACCTCATGCAAAATCTATCCGCAGCAAAACAGAGTAAATCTAGTATTTCCGAAACAGTGGCAGCAGCAGCAGGAGCAGTAACAGTAACAGGAGCAGCAGCAGCAGCAGCAGCAGCAGCAGCAGCAGCAGCAGCAGCAGCGGCGGCGACGGCGGCGGCGGCAGCGACAAAAAATAACAACAACGGCAACAACAACAACCGCAGTGATAACAAACAACAACAGCAACGACAACAAACACCACCACCACCACCACTAACAACAACAACAACAACAACAACAACAACAACAACAACACCAACACCAACACCACCACCGACACGATGCCCGTTGGATGAGATAGCCCACCTTTGAAGAGACACCAGCTCCGGTTCCGTGACGAGCCCGCCGAGCACAGGAAGAGTAGTCGCCCGGGTGCAGACTACAGTGACGCCTCCGCTGGCGTCTTTCTCCGTTGATGTCTTCATCGCCACCGACATACAGTCCATTTCCCCCAGATTCGACATTCGAATCAAAGATTCATCGCCCCCCCCCCCCGCCCCCCCCCGGATGCGTAAAATAGGAGCAGCGGGAGAAATAGAACCAGACAATAGCAAGACGAAACGTTGTGTCAGTGGCAGGAGGTACAGTAGTAGGTGTAGTGTTTCTGTAGTAGTATCACGGGGGAGCATAGTAAATGGGACCTACGGGCGGTCGCCCCGGTAGAGTAGTGGTCAGCTTCAAAGGCTACTATCATTGGTCCCCAAGTTCGAATCCCACCGTGGTGAGATTTTTACTTTATTTGAAAAAATAAAAAGGAACCAATTGCTGAGAGCGCCTTCGTGGTGTGGGTAGGCGGAATCCGACGCAAGTCGACGAGGGAAGAAAGTGCTGAAAACTTCTCGCGATAAAAATGCAAGGCAAGAACCGTAGTGGGGGGGGAGGGAGAAGAGCCTATTTTGTGACCCCGGATCTGAGTTACGTCCAGGAAGGAGAGAGAAAGGAAGGGCGAAGATAATAAATGGGATAGAAAAAAAAAAAAAAAAACGGTACAGACAAAAACCTAAATATTTTCCTATTTTTACTACTGTAACGCTATGTGGTCCTATTTACTAGTGTTTACTATGCCCCCCAGAAATAGTGGTCGTTGTATTGATATTAATAGTACTATTACTAGTTGTAGCAATAGTAGTAGTAATAGTAGCAGCAGCAGCAGCAGCAATATCACAGTCATCATACATAGCAGCACTAGTACTTCGTACATTGATAGTAGTAGTAGTAGTAGCAGTAGTAGCAGCAGCATCAACAGCAGTAGTAATAGTGGCAGTATATCTGATACCTGGTAGTAGACACCTTAGTAAAGCATTGCTTCGTACCAATACTAAGAGAACTGCATTCACCTTCACGAACGGAAAGGTCTCTTGCACAGCTCGGTGCACCCTCGACCGCGCCTCCTTATCCGCCCCGTGCCCCGCAAATATCCGAACAGGCTCGACCTCCTCCCCGCCCCCCGCCCCCCCTACGGCCTCCAAAACGCCACCGCCGCCGCTGCCATCGTCACTTGCGAGACCCCTCCCACCAACCGCTCCTCCCATGCGTTCGCCTTCTTCGTCTCCTCCTCCTTCTCCGGCGGCAACGTTAGTAGCACCAGCAGCAGAGGTAGCGGCAGTAGCAGCGTTGCCAGCACCAGCAGCAGCAGCAGTAGCGGCGGGAGACGAAGAAGTTGTCCCTACCGCCCAACAGCAGGCTCTTCCCTTGGCATCGATCCGCTCGAGCCGTTCCAGCGCCGACGGGTCGACGATCCCCCGCAGCTGATTCGACCAGCTGACTTCAACCCCGCCCCCCCCTCCCTGCCCGGAAGCGAAAACGTCATCGAGTGCAACTCCCTGCAACGCCTGCGACGGAGCCGCTGCGTCTCCGCCAGGGTTGGCCGGCCGGCGTGGATGGTCGCTGCCTTGCGTGCATTGGTCGGGGTCTCTTATAGAGTCGGTGGTGGTGTCGGTGGTGGGCTTTCCAGTTCCGCTAGAGGGGGGGTGAGTTGCCGTAGTTTGGGGTGGTGTTGGTACTGGCGGAGGCGTTGAAGGTGATGCCGCTGCTGATGGCGGTTGGGTCGGGGTCGGGGTCGGGGCCGGCGGAGGCGGGGGCGGGGGGGGGAGAGGGGGTGTGTCGAAGCTGGACACTTCCACCAGCCTGCCCGAGGTGTCGATCTCGTTCACCTATTTGAAATACGATCGTATTGTCATTGGGGTGGCGTGATTTGCCGGGGGAAGCGGGCGTACTGGGTCGTTAGATCCGCACGGACACCTGGGTGTGTTGGATGGTATTGGGGTTAGGAATAGCCTGGAAGTTACGGTGCAAAGACAGCACAGCAGCAGTTGTTGGCATGCACACCGCACCTTCTTTTGGTATGTACCTGGTAAGGCGTCCGTACAGCGCAGCCTCGTCTAGGGAAGTTAGATTGCGAGAAAAGGAATGGTGAGTGCATCTTTGTCTTTGCCTTTGTCTTTTTCCCTTCGTTGTTTTTGACCTTTTGACCTTTTGCAGTTACACTGCTCGCAGGACGGGGATACATCAGTAGCACGGGGCCATAGTTCCCTTCCCCCGTATCATGTCTGCGTTTATAATCGGGGTGGAGGACCCGATTTGTTTGCCTGACCGGCGTGAACCCGGCACGGAACACCCCGGCATTATAGGGGCACCAAGATAGAATCAGGGGGCGTATACCCCCGATTGGTGGTGTTGACCTTTCCAGTTTTATTTTTACCTTCACGTAGCGTGTAGAGGGGAGCGGAGGGCTCCAGACTATCTGTTTTTGACTGACTTTGATCGCTTTGCGGACCCTTCGGGTTCCACTTTTATTTCAGTATACCTTTTTTGGGTAAGTTAGTCTGTAACCACGGGAATCGACCGTGTCAAGGGTTGGATTAGTACGGACAGATGGAGGTACTGGATAGAGAGACCGGCACGGTTTTTAATGTGAAGACAACAACAACAATAGGCCGGCCAAGCGCTGCCCCCGTTGTGTTAGTCATTGGTTGCTCGCACTACTCAAATCATGCAGGCCGCAAGGATGTACGTACAGGTTGACAGCAACTGCTGTACTCTTCTCCTGGGTTGTACTGGTCGACCTGGAGCTTGAAATCACACTAAGTGGTGTGGATGTTGATCTGCATGAGGAAACAATCCTTACATTACTCGTACGTACAGAGAGTTGCCATGTTCTCAAAGGATCATGTGTGAGGGAGAGCTGCGTGTGAGGATACCAGGTATCATATGACAACATACTCACGATGAAATCAGAAGGTCCGCGCTTGATCGTGCCGTCGAAACCAGGACAATCTCCCAAAAAGATCCCATCCTCTATGCCAATCACGCTCAACGATGGTGATAACATTTACACGCCCACGTGATACCGCCTGCACACGGCACACCTGCAGCAACTTCTCGCTTCTTCAGCACCCCAAACCGGGGCTTTCCATTATTCCTACAGGCGTGTTCTGAGCGGAGATCTGATTTCCACTTTTTTGCCGAGAGAACGTGACAAACGCAACGCGTACGACAGACGGCATCCATTTTGAGTGTCACGCTACAAGCTGGCAGCTCAGTCCTCACGACACAAACCTACGTGGTACCTGAGAAAAGAAGAAGGAGTGGTGACCCCTGGAGGTGCGAGCGCTGCTCGAGAAACCAGAGCAAAGGGCGACCATGGCGATCGGTCAGCCCTCATCGTCCCCGATCATTTTGACCGCGGACGGTTTGAGAGAGCAGTGTGCTAGGTGAGCGAGAGGGTTGCAATAAGCTGTGTGCACGCAGACACGCACCCAGACAGAGCTCATGCCAACCACCGCATATGTCAGGGAAAAACGCTCCTACTAGGGAGATAACGTAGGTGCACTAGAAGGGGCGACAGCAGGGAAAGCTTGGCGAGGATCCGCTTCCCCTTTGTTGGCAGTTTTCAAACAGCCCTCTGGCAGTGAATCTTGCGAACCGAATAACGTTACGACCGAGTAAAAGTAAAGCATGTATTTTGCCGCAGCCTGTTTTAAGCGTGACAGGTACACTTGCGGCTCCAAACACGACGGAGACGCAGCACCTCGCTGGGTGGAAGCACCACAGCAGCGGCAATCCCCATGCATATCCCCGAGGGGGAAGCCTCGTGGCGGATGAGCCGCCTGCGAGAGCTCTCAAGTTGCGCGCTTGCAGCTCGCAGCAGCAGCAGCAGTAGCAGCAGTATAACAATAGCAATCGTAGCAACAGCACGAGTATATATGGTAGATTGTCACGCGATGGTTTATGCCATTTTTAGTATGGACGTCGGAACGCTCTTTTCACAGACACGTTGTATCGTACCGCTCTACTGGACGAAATAGACCTTTTCGATATTGACATGCAAACCATATGGCCCTTAAATTTCCGCTCTAAAAAATGGTATGATATCATGGTCAAGGAGGCTATCATCGTTATGACATGACAGAGTACTCGTACTCGTAGTATTAATAGTGTGTAAAATAGTAGCAAGCACAGCAGGTACAGCAGTCTTGGGCTCATTGTTGCGTCGCTCCCCTAGGGGTGAAGCTGCCTGCTGGGTTGGTCCTTTCGTCAGACCCCGCTTGTGGCTCCATGATACCTATCTTCGTATCTACAGGCTCTTTTTTTGTTGTGCTGGTGCTGGTTCTGCTGGTGTGCTGCTTGATGCTCCGCCGGGTCTAATTCGGTTTCGTTTTTGTTTGTTTTTCTTCACATTAAACTCGTTTCAGTTGCTAATCCCTATTGTTGTTATTGTTTTTCTTCACATTAAACTCGTTTCAGTTGCTAATCCCTATAGTCTGATCTAGCAAGATCACGGCCCGTGGTCACAAAAGTGCTAGAGCCATCAGAGAATCCTAAAGAACACGTACACTTATCAGGGAAAGGATACACAAGTCCGAAGAGGTACACCTAAAATCCCTACAGCATGTTATGCGTGTCCAAAACTGAACTACACGCCCGCAATCTCCATTCGACTACAGCAGCATCGTCCCCCCCCCCCCCCCCCCCACTCTTTACCAATGAATTTGCCGACTACAGCGTAACTACTGTCTGAAGTGCTGTCTGTACAAAAACAAACGGTAGGCGTGGGAACAAGATGGAGCACGCAGCTGCTGTCTGAAGTGCTGCCAGAATGACAGTCCGCGGGCACAAAGTGAAAAAGAACAGCCAACCAAAGCCATCATGTCCATTGACAATTACCCGAATCTATCCTGAACGGTCTGTGTTAGGCACAGCATTCGTGGAGTTACTATTAATATGCATGGAGCATGGATGGGTGTATGGGGGAGCCGGGTAATCTATCATGCTACGATACACCAATCTGACCCGAAATATAAGGACCATTTATATTACATATTAATGTACTTAAGTTCCTTATATTTCGGATGTATCATCTATCATGACCACCCTGTAGACGAAAAATGTACGGCCCTGTGGACGGAAAATGTACGGACCTGTACGTACGTAGGTACTTTTTATATTAAAACACGAATGTTCAGTACTGAGTACAGAGTGTTACTATACAATTTGTAACCCATGATACAACTCGTACCTTATGTATACTCGTACGTAGTACGAGTACGTATAATATGTACATACGACGTGCCTGTATATTGACGATAGATAACATATTTTTGACGATAAAAAATGACGAGTCGTACAACAACGATCTGACTGCTATTTATTGTGTGATTGGGGGGTGATTCAATTTCAAATTAGTCCGAGTTACGATGCAATGTAAGGAGCCGTACGGCACGGATGCAACACGATTCGACTCCTACTGCTCGGCACTCACGCTGCTCCTACGCGTAGCCGTACGTAGCAGGTAGACGGCTGATAACACCTAAAATTAAAATTGTCATGAATCTGGTCTGACTTGATCTCTATTGATAGCTCGGGGTCCCCAAAAGATACCATGCATTACGGAAAGCTTCACACCTCTGAACCAAACCTGTTGTGTACATACGAGTACGAGTACTTAACATCTGGATACCTGGTATACCCCTGCGGGAACTATCTTTGAAGAAATCAACAACCAAAAACGGGTACACCCGGTCCGTTCGTTGTCACTTATTCAAAAACAGGTACAGCCTGGAATCGGGTCTTGGCTGAGAACAATTTGTAACTGTTTTTTGTCGGGAGCGCAAATTTCTCCCACCTGGAACCCAACAATTACCGAGAAAAAGCGTTGTTCAGCTATTCCAACATATTTCCTTTACGTACGTATTTCCTCTCATTCCTGGAAAAAGGCGTCTTTTTGGAGGGGGGGGGTACTTACCATCCCCAGTTGGCGAGTGTACTACATTAAGCACAAGTATACGATTCGTTCAAGCCTCTGGGCTGTCATTTTCAGCAAAATACGTCAGGAGACAGCACTTTTACTCTTACAGTAGACAGACAGCGTCTAGCAAATGCCTCCACAGACAACCTAGACACCAAAAAACGGGGACACAATCGAGGCATCACCGTTTTTTTAAAACGCCTGACCACGTTATTGAAAAACGCCTTTTTTGTGTATTTTGCGCCATTTTTTACATTCTAAACAAAACTGCGTTCAGATCTGCAGCAACAAATAATCATAATAAAAGCATCAAGATCATGTATTGAAAATATAATAGTTCCAGGTGTAACCTAGTCAGCAGTGGATGAACCTTGATAGTGAATCTTCAGCTATTTAGGCCCTCTGATTGGCTAAGGGTGTATTTTATGCGGCTCAATCAACCTACTGTAGCTTGTTTCCCAACCCAGTAGTGGACAAAGTATGATAGTAGATCTTCCTAAGGTAGCTATCTAGGCACTCTGGTCGGCTAAGGGTATGTTTTACGCGACTCAATCAACTTGGACTCTTTCCCAGCCACAGCATCCCGAGTCAACCTAGAGTCTCTCCGAGCTCAGCATCCACGCCGGCCGAGTCAACCTAGAGTCTGACCAAGCACAGTATCCCAGCACTGACCACTGGCATAGGGTTAGGGTTCTGGTCGGAGGGTCGGCTTCAGGCGCCAAGCACAAACCCCCCGTAAATATCTACTATCAAGGTCTGTCCACCCCTCTTCCAACCACAGCATCCCGAGCTGGCCGAATACACCTATATAGAGTTTTTCGGTACGCGATGGGTCCTGATTACTATGGTCCCCCGTCATAGATCATACCTGGTATTACGTATCATACGAGTATAAGGATCAGGAAATGTATCTGCCCTGCAAGATGTAGATATCTAGATAAAAAAGCAGGAATCGATGGTCTGTTGGAGGATTGAGGTGTGGATTAATATGAACGCCAAAGATGTCAGAAGACGGCACTTTTACCCCTTGACGGAGGGAGTCAAGGCAAATGCCTTGACGGACGTGCCTTGACGGAAAAATCCGGGGACACCTGGTAAAAATCCCCGTTTTTTTAAAACGCCTAACCATATTTTTGAAAACCTGAATTTTGTGGTTGGGATTTTTTGCGCCATTTTTTCTACCATTTTTGTATTCTCGTTCGGAGTTCAGATCTACAGCAGTATACTTGGTATATCACGAGCAACGTGTAACACAGCAATATCCTCGTTTCTTAATGCCCCTTCATGATGTGTTGAAGCCAGCAGCCAGTCAGCACAATTAAAAACAAAAAAAATAGGGGTTTCCACACACATAGTAAGGCGTTTTTTCCTAGCGGGGATAGGGGTCAATCCGTCTAGACGGATGGAAATGCCTTGACGGACGCCCTTGACTGACTGACTGCTTGACGGTTGCCCGTCTCCTGACATATTTGGTGAAGACCGCACCCGTGACGTCACGGCATATGGCATAGCAGCACCGCAGTTTTGTTTTTTTGTTTTTTGTTAATATTTGAGATTGATTTGTCCTCTCGGCTCTTGTGGTCGCTCGGCTCAACCGTGCCGTGCACAAAAAAAAATTCAAAAACACGAAAATAGCCACAGAACCACCAACCGCACTGGATGTCGACGAGTCGAAAGGAAGGTTTAATGTGAAGAACACACACACACATTCGCCCACAAGTACTGTATGATGTATGATATAATAGAAACCTTCGATTGACCTTATTTTACTTCTTGATGAATGCCTGCCCGTGGGCATATCCCGTGGGAAGTACCGTGCCACCAACCATTGCGTTAGGGCTAGGTTAGGGTTAAGGTTGAGAGGTCCTATAGGTGTTTAGTGCCTTGGTTGAAAACACAAATTTTGTACGTAGGTCACCCCTATGCAAAGATGTCGGGAGACAGGACTGTCAACCCTTGACATACAGCAGCTTTCTTTGCCTTGACATGCCATGACTGACACCAAACTACTAGGTTTTAGTGTGGAACAATTCGGCCCTACACCCTTGACAGCGCATGTCTTGCCTTGCTTGACATGTCTCCCGACATATTTGCCCCTTATGTACGGAGTATGAAGCTACAAATATGTGTAGGGTCATACTCCATAGGATCACCCCCTTCTAAATTAAAACAAACTACAGCAGTCGTGGTCTCGCCACACAGTCCAGTACCGGCCCGGTGATAAAGAAAGGAACTCACAAGAAAATCAGCCTGAAAATTTGAAAAAAAATAAGAAAGCTCCCAGCCCGGCGAGTGCACACGCTTCAAGAAAGTGACCCCTTCCTGTGGCTGGCCTGGACCCAAACTACCATTCATTGTGCAGTTCTAGGGAAAACGTGTTCTCCGGGACCAAAATAAGAAAGCGCAACATAAGAAAGTGTGCTTTCGCGTGAGCCCAGAATGAGAAAGTCAGCCTGAGCCCGATTGAAGGTTTCTTGTGAGAGGGCCGGTACTGCTGTAGCGCCGTGGGTCGTACTAATGCGGGGCCCCGCACTATCACGGGATATGTGGAGAATTGTGTACATTGCAGCTACCGTGAACAGTACGGGGACCGCGTTAAAGTGAATCAGACCTCTACGGAGAATGCTGAAGGGACTAGGGTCACCAGGGCCCCAGCTGTGTCAGACGACACTGTTGCACACCTGTATGGGGTATGGGCCTATAGCTGCCTGCACACAGCAGTAAATAGTTAAGAGATTCGGCTTTTTTTGTTTTCAATGTTTTACCCACGTGTCCATCGTATACACAGCAGTACATCATAGCGAGACAGCCGTTCTGCCGAAGGGCAGCACTGGGCGAAACATACCGCATCCGTTATCACGCAAAGCAAGCCATGATCTAAAGTACAACTTCTTGTATCACACAGCACCGTACGTACTGTATTCAGGGCATTCCTCGGGATTAATCCCGTGGTCCGTGGAATCGCGCTGACTCAATCATAATAGAGTTGCCAATGAGGACTAAAAAATGGCAAAGCACCTTAAGACAGACCAAATAACGGCGAATCGAAGGTCGGTGTTTTTTGTTTTTTTTGCTAAGTAGGAACCGCGGTGTGGCCACGGGATTTCGAAACAAATCCCGTGGTAAAAATCCCGTGACCACATCCAGTGGCCATACCGCGGTTCCTACTTGGTAAAAAAAAGAAAAACACACCGTCATTCGATTCGCCGTGGTTTTATCTTTCTTATGGTGCTTTTGCCATTGCGTATTCCTCATTGATAGCTTTGTTCTGGTTGATCCACCACGATTCCACGGACCGCGGGATTGATCCCGACGGATGCAGTAGGCTTAAGCACAATCAATTGTGCGCTATACAGCTTGCTGGCTACACTAAGACGTCCAGAAGTCCCGGATGTCTTCCTGCCGCACGGGTTTCGAAGCATGCGCCGTGATAAAACGGCATCCTGTCTATACAGCTTTCATCACAAATCCCATGAGGGCGTCCGACACGCCCTCTGCGATATTTTTGGCAACCAGGCGCCTTTAGCGTCAAGTTTAGAATCTTGCACAGCAGTTCCCCTGGGACGCATGGCATCGTGGGTATTTGTACGGTACTTCTCGCGGTGCGGCTCCGGCCAGCCGAGGGCCGATGTGCTGCTGTCATTGCGCAGGTAGAGCAGTACTGCTGTCCTGTATACTGAGCTTCTTTGTACGTAGTGACATGGAGGCGTGACGGTCCCGCTATAGTGCGGCTCCCGCACTATTGGAGGACCGATTCGCAATAGTGCGGTGACCCCACTATTGCAGGACGAAGTGACAAGCGATTTTGACCGCACTGTTAGGGCCTGGAATCACTTTTTTTTAGACGTAAAATTCGCCATTTTTCTGTCCAGGGATCTTCAAACTGGACAAAAGAAACTTTCACGATCAGCCAATCAGCAATGAGGGAAAAACTCAAATTTTACAATAAAAGTCTATTCATAGTTCGTGGATGCACATTTCATTTTTTTCCGACGGCGAGCAGCGAGCAGCCGGACATTCCTCGTTGACTCGTCCGAGCAAAAAATGTTTTAGCCTGCTGCGTTACAACACACGGACGCTTGAGCGTGAGCTGGCCGCACTTGACTGCTGTAGGAACATTGAGCTCGATGACGGACAGCAGGCCAGTGCATCCCCTGGGGACGGGCATGCATCCAGCCGAGGCTTCGGAAGACTCCTGCTTGCGCGCGACTTCTTGCTGGTCGCATAGCTCAGCCCGGGTGGTGGCCAGCACCGCGTATGACTCACGACGGAGGTCTAGTTGCAGCTTTATGTTGGACTCGTGCTCGTGAATATGAGCAGCTGCGCTTGAGAGCTGTGCCTTCGTCTCAGAGGCCTCCGCGCGACTTTTGTTCCGTTCCTTCACCGCCCGATCGCGGATGGACTCGGCCGCGGCGCGGCCACCGCGTTCGATGGCAGTCGCCTGGCGTGCGACCACCGAAGCTTCGCGCATCGCTTGTCCTGTGCGTTCTAGATAGCTTTCCATCTTTTCCCGACCGACTTTTCTCTTTTTTCCTTTAGTCGTACTTCCTTCGTGTTTTTTTTTGTTTCCCATCACAAAAGCCAATTGCTTGCTGAGCGAAAGGTGGCCAAGAGGCTATTTTGGGATCGAAATTTCTCGACGGCTGCTGAATGAAATCAGCCGCGAGTTGCGCTGTTGTGCGCACCATATCCCAACGCAGTGGAACGACGTTATATATTCTACATCAACGTGAGACAAGTCTTTCCCTCGCTCAAATAACAAGAAAGATGCCAAAACACATGTTATTCCGCCTTAAAAATCGCCATATATGAAACGTATAGGAAAATGAATGTCCATCCTCAGCGTCTACGTCAGTCAAAGGTGTGTGTCAAGTTTCAGCGTTCACCTGGTCTCCACCCCAGAGACTTTTCGAATATAACTTGTACCGTTTACGTAGTGTAAACCCAAGTAATTAGACTTTCTTCTCCTTTCCTATGCTATTTTGATTTTGCCCTGTATTTTGGATTTTTAAAGTGGTGATTTCGAATAGCCTGCCACGTTTTTGGGTCCAAATAGGCCTTGATTCCAGAATCTAACTGTAATGGGACCCCGCACTATGGCGGGACCACGGCTGTAACAACTATCGTTATTCTTACCCCCCACCCCCCAAACCCCCACCCACAGGATCGCCTCCACTCCCAACGTCATCCGGCTGGTGCTAACCGTCTGCCGCGGGGTCCGAGACATCCAAGTCGACGCCAGTGCCAACACCATCCGCGTGCTCCCTCTGCGAGGGGCGCGCCACGGCCCCGACTCCGCCGAGCTGATCCAACACCTCGACGAGCTCGGTCTGGGCCTCACCTTCGTCGTCGCGCCTCCAGACACAGACACGAAGCGCCAGCAGCCCACCACTAGCGTTACCCCTCTCGCCGTTGCTGCGCCGAAGAGCAAGACCGCTCCGAACGGGGCAGGGAAAACCGCTGCAAGCGCCGGAGGTACCGGTAGCGTTACCGGTAGCGTTACCGGAGCCGCAGCCTCGAACGGGAGGAGACGGGCGGGAGTGAAGGCGGTAGCGGGGGAGGAGGTTGGGGCCGAGAGGGGAGCGAGGGCGGGGGGTAGGGTGGGAGTGGAAACGGGGGCAGGGTCTCTCCCGTCCCCCCCTGCTCGCCGCCCAAACGGTTCTAGCGACGTCGGAGGAGAAGGAGGCTTGCCGGGGGCGGGGGTGCCGGTGGCGGTGCCTGCCCAACCGGAGGCGGTGGTGACGGCGGCGGAGGAGGCGGGGGCAAGGGGGGGGGGCGGGGGGTTGGGGCCGCCGGTAATTCTCGCGGTAAAGGGCATGAAGTGCCAGAAAAGTTGTGGCAGCCGGGTGGGAAAATCCCTGTCCGGCGTTCCCGGGGTTTCCCGTGCGGAGGCATCTTTCGCGGAGAAGCGTGCGCTGGTGTGGGTTGGTGGCGACGGTGGTGGTGGGGGGGGCGTTGCTTCGGTGGAGTCTCTTGTGGCTGCTGTAGAAGCGGGTGGGTTTTCGGCGACGGTTATGCCGGACGTTGTCCTGGAGGTGGAGGGCATGATGTGCCAGAGGAACTGTGGCAGCACTGTTAAGGCTGCTCTCGCCAGCGTTCCCGGAGTGTCCAGGACCGAGGTGTCCTTCGCAGATAAGTGGGCCAGGGTTTGGGGGGGTCGTGGTGGTGGGGGGGGGTTTCCAGCGGAAGCGGAACTCGTGGAGGCGGTGGAGGCGGTGGGGTTCGGGGCCGCAGTAACCCCCAGCGTTGTCCTGGAGGTGGAAGGAATGATGTGCCAGAAGAACTGCGGAACGACGGTGCGGAAAGCTTTGGAGAGCGTGGCCGGGGTAGCTCGCGTGGAGGTTTCCTTCCCGCAGAAGCGTGCCAAGGTTTGGGCGGACGCTTCCGGGCTGCTGCTCGTCTCGGCTTCTTTTGGGGGGGAGGGGTCAGGGTCGGAGTCGCCCCTTGTTGTCGCGGTGGAAAGCGTTGGCTTCGAGGCCTCCGTGGCGCCTGCCGCGGTGCTCGACGTGGAGGGCATGATGTGCCAGAAAAATTGCGGCACTACTGTCGCCGGCGCACTCGAGAGCGTCCCGGGCGTCTCCCGCGCCCGGGTCTCCTTCCCCGAGAAGCGGGCCAAGGTGTGGGCCTGCTCCCCCGGAGGCGTGTCCGTCAGCGCCCTCCTCGAGGCGGTCATCAGCGTGGGCTTTGACGCTAACCCCGCGGCACCTACCCCTACCTTAGCCCCGTCCTCGGCGGACACCCTCGCGTCCACCCTCCACCCCCGCCTCAACGGAACGAGCGCGGTCGATGCCGCGCGGCGAACCGAGCGCGCGTCTTCTAGCAAGGCCGTCGGGAGTAGTGATGTCCGGGTTTTGTCGGCGGCCGTGGCGGCGCGGGTGGGGGTCGCCGGGAGTAAGGACGGGGGGCGTCGGGGGGAGGCGAGGGGGAAGGGGGGGGAGGGGACGCGGCGTGGTGGCCCCGGCGGGGGGGGTGGCGGCGACGGAGGTGTGTTGGGCGATGCTGGAGGAGGGAGGAGGTTGTCTGTGGGGGTGTTTAGCGTGGAGGGTATGTCGTGCGCCGCGTGTGTTGGGAATGTGGAGCGATTTGTCGGTGCTTTGAGGGGCGTCGGAGAGGTTCGAGTGGCGCTGCTGGCCGGGCAGGTGAGGGGTCGGGGGGAGGGGAGGGAGATGGGGGGGCGTACTCGTTTTGTTTCTTGCCTTAGCCATGTGATCATTGACCACGCTTGCCTTTCAAGACGGCGCACCGTTCCTACTCCTAATAGAGACACCTCCAATGTTTGAGGGGTTGGGGGGGATGGGGGAGCCCCCGTTTGGCGTCTGGTTGTGTTGTGTGTGTGTCCATTTTTTTGGGGTGTTGAGAGTGTGTTACTTGTGGATGTCCTTGAGTTGATTCTAAGTGTGTTTTCATGATGTTGTGTCTTGTGCGTTTCTGTGATATGTTTGTGTTGTGTTTTGTGATGTGTGTGGGATATGTGGATGTTACGCACGTGTTTCTATGCTTTGTGTTCGTAAAATGTATGCGTCCGTGATCTGTCGACGTTTCTCTCTGCGCTGTGAGCATACCCTTTGTGTTATTGCTTGTGGTGTGTTTCGTTCGCGCGCACACACCCAAGAACCCGCTGGAACTAAGAAACATGAAGCACGGAACACACCGCAAGCAATAGCATACCTTGGTACAGGCTATGCTCGCAACACAAAGAAAAACACACCCACAGATCACGGGCGCATACATATCACAAACACAAAACACAGACACGCGCGCAGAACATCCACATAACGCACACACATCACACACACACATCACGGAAACACACCCAGGCTCTTGACTTCATCTTTATTTTTGCTGGTATCTGCTTCCGGTTCTGCTTCCGTTCGCATTTCTAATTTGTGCATTGTGTAAAGGCTCTTGACCTTTATCTTTGTTTTGCTGGTAACTGCTTCCGGTTCTGCTTCCGTTCCTATTTCTAATCATTGTGTATTTATTTTTGGTTTTCCTGCGATTTGTGTGTGCGCGCAGGCGGAGGTGAAATACGACGAGCAGGTCCTCACTTTCGAGGAAATCGCGAGAGGTGTTTCTGGGCTGGGGTACAAGTGCGACCACATGCGAACCGTGGGTCCCACCTCGGGAAGCGGAGGAGGAGGGGCTGAATCAAGAGAGGCCACCGCCCTTGAGATCGAGGTCACGGGCATGTCGTGCACGTCATGCAGTGGCAAGGTATAATATGCATGATATGATATGATACGCACAAGTAGCGGTGTTGGATATCGTAAGGAAACTTCCGATACATCGAGATATCGACTTTCGATATATCGGATATCGACTTTCGATATATCGAAATATTGACTTTCGATACATCGGATAACGACTTTCGATACAGTGTATCGGATATATCGACTTTCGACGTATTGTATCGAAACGATATTTCGATATATCGGAAAATTTCGATGGATCGTACCGAAACTCTCGATATGTCGAAATATCCAGGGCTGTTCGCGGGTCAGGTCAAACCTCACGGGTCAGGTCGGGTCTGACCCGACCCGACCCGCGAAAATTTTGAGATATCGGGTCATGACCCGACCCGACCCGCGAAAATTTGAGATGGCGGGTCATGACCCGACCCGACCCGCGAAAAGTTTGAGATGTCGGGTCATGACCCGACCCGACCCGCGAGATTTTGGAAACCTCTTGACCCGACCCGACCCGACCCGTGAGATTTACAAACCTCTTGACCCGACCCGACCTGACCCGTGAGATTTTGAATTCCTCCTGACCCGACCCGACCCGACCCGCCAGATACCGATTGACCCGTGAGATACGGGTATCATACGGGTCGGGTTGACTGGACCCGTGATATTTCTCGCGGGTCAAAAATAAAACTCGCGGGTCCAAACCTGTAGTCGTTGCTCGTTCGTGCGTTGTTTGGGCCTTGGTCCCTTGTGATATTGCTAGAACGTCGTGGTTATTTGTGTTTTTTTTAAAATATATTTTATGCTCTTGTTTTTGAGTTTGTGGCGTGTGCTCGCGAAGATCTCCGTGAAGAGAGAGAGGTAGATCCACATCTCGCACACTGCCGTGCCTACCACGCCTTCTTCTCGGGTCGACCCGATAGCTCTGACCCAAGATGGCTTCTGCTTCCGCCCCGGAAAGCAGGCAGACTATGCCGCCTCCGGCGAGGGTCAAGCGCACTAATTGATCCATATGTTTGTGAGATGCATCAATTAATTGTACAAATGATGCATGTCTGCCTTGTTGTTACTGCTGCTGTGCTGTCAGTTTTATCTTCTTGCACCTTGGATTGATTGTGGCCTGCCTGCAGTTGGTTTGGAGGA
>MEHQ01000128.1:447310-498093 GCA_008828725.1 Saccharina japonica | reverse complement strand
GGATGGGGGAGGAGAGGGGGGTGAGGGGCCGGGGTGGAGGACACAAAGCTTAAGCTCGTCACTTTATAGTACCCTTCCTTACCTTTCTCCTTGCCATGTTGTTGGTGTTTTTTTTGTCCTGTTGTTTTGTTTTGCGCAAGATGAGCCGCAAGGATGTGGCTATGTGGAAGCGTTACTTCGCGATCTCGGCCGGCTTCACGGTGCCGCTGCTATTGGCACACTGGGTCCAGGTGAACTTGTTGTCTATCGCTGCTGTTGTTGTTGTTGTTGTTGTTGTTTGCTGTCTGTTCTTATTGTTTGCTGTCTGTTGGTGGTGGTGGTGGTGGTGGTGTTTTTTTTTTTTCCTCCTACTGATTTGTTTCGCCCTTCTGTTTTCCCCCCTCCTATTACTATTGATAGTCGTATCTCAGATCCGGGGTCACGTAGCAGGCTTTCTTCTCCCTTCCACACTTAGCTTCGTGCCTTGCACTTTTTTTATCTCGACAAGACTTCAGCCATTTATTTCCTCGTCGACTCGCGTCGAATAGTGTATTTTAAAATTACAAAAAATAATGTCTTCTGTTTGTTGTTTCTCTTCATACACCCAAACCCTGCCTTCCTCCGTCAGTCGATTTTTCGTTGGCTTGTTCGTTCGAACTATCAATATTACTTTCGTTCGGATTTTTGCTCGATTTTTTGTTCAAATGTTTGTTTTTTGCGCTCTGTCGTCTTACTTCTCCAGGCTTTTCTGCATTGGGAAGGCCCCTCCGTCATGGGCGGAATCACGCTGTGCGACATGATCATGTTCCTCCTAGCGACGCCTGTGCAGGTGAATGGAAACCCCCATTAAGCCCTTAAAGTGGGACCGCGGTCCCGTTTCTGCCACAAATCACTTGGAATTAGAGTAGTCATTTATGTAATCATTATGACAGTTGGCGCATGCTACGGTAGAGGTGCTCCATTGTTTTCCTCAGGGTGATGAGTCACTCGAGGAGCTCTATACTAATACTAAGTCAAAAACTGTTTTTTGATGAAAACAAGAGTGCTACGTACCCAATGAGTAATCAATCCCATGGACAAAGTATCCAACGGAAATTATTATTATTGCAACAAAAGGATACATTTTCGACGATTTTGGGTTAAAACCCAAAATGTCCCACACTAATTCTAAGTAGTTTGTCCCCACATTCGTGGGACCAGTTCTTAACCCTTTTAGGACTGGAGTCCCGTTTTGGGGACAAATTACTTAGAATTAGAGTGGTCTGTCCCCAAAACGGAACTGCAGTCCTAAAAGGGTTATAAGGGGTTAAGGAGCCCCGTCATCCCAAAAACGTTTCAGCCAAAAAAAGGTATACCTCTACGTACCTCTATCATATTGCTATTGTAGATCATATTTGTATACCTGGTATGGTTGTTTTTTCCATCATATGTGTTATAGTCGCCCTACTTCTTCAGATAACATGACTGCTATAGTACCTTTAATGGACAGCGATCTGTGGGGCTCACGGCCTGCTCAATAGGCAACTACATACGATGTTGGAAGAAATAGGCAGTGCGTGGGGAAAACAAATGCTACGGGAAAGTAACAGACTGCTATGTTACCTTTAATGAACAGCAATCTAGTGGGGGTCAAGGCCTGCTCAATAGGCAACTACATACGATGTTGGAATGCATATGCAGTGCGTGGGGAAAACAAATGCTACGGGAAAATAAACCGTGTCGTGTGATGAAACTAAATAAACGCGGCGGGATCAAACATCCCGCGGGAAAAGCGAGGGCTTTTTTTGCGAAAGACCCGCTCGCTCGAGTGGATAGGTTATTGTTTGATACTTGACTGTATAATGTGCCTTTGCCGATGCTTTTGATTGGCTGCAGTTCATCGTAGGAAGGCGTTTCTACCGCGCTGCCTGGATGGGGGTCAAGCACGGCAGCCTAGGGATGGACGCACTGGTGAGAGTGCGGAATGGTTGGGTGTTGCAGGCGGGGAGGGGGGAGGGTGTACTCATGTCGTGCATGGCCGTAGTCGTATGACTATGGACTCTCGCATCCCTACAATGCCGAGACGGAGGACGTTGGGTTTTCACTAACCAGGCAGTGTTTGCACCAAGCGCGAGGGCATTCATGTCATGCACGGCCGTAGTCATGTGACCATCGACCCTCGCATCCCTATAATGCCGGTTTAGAACACGTCGGGTTTTCGCCGACCAGGCAGACATTGCTTGCTTGCACCAAAAGCACGAAGCGAGACATGAGGTGTTGAACGAGTCGCATGAAGGGCAAGCTGCATGTTGTTAAGCACTGCTTGTGAGGCGGACGTCCTTAATATGGATGACTGCGTCGATGTATGTATTGTTTTTATGGTGTGACAAATTCCAGAGACAGCAATGGGTATACGTTGCAACTGCTCCGTGGGTGCCTTACCACATGCAAACTACGTTTTACGATGCCATTCCCTTTGCTGTGCGGAGTTAAGGTTCTCCACCCCGAACAATTGTTGAGCCGCCATTACCCCGCCTAGCATCAATATGAATGGTTTCGAGGTCAATCTGCTACCATACACAGATTGCGACTCTGTAGCTGCCTGGTATTGCCCTGGGCAGCGTCTGTGCCAGCCTTGACATTTAATTTATGATGGTTTTGATGCGTACTGATTTGATATTGGTACTGGGTATTGTGGTATTCATTTTGAATATCGTACGGAGCTGAAGTTGGTTTTTATGTTGATATTAAATTCCTGGTACTGTACTGATATTGATGTTGGCGCTGATGTTGTTGTTGATCATTTTATATTGGATATTGCTATTGGGCAGCGTTTGTAGGATTTTTAGCGTTTGCCAACTTGCTTATGGCCAACGTTCGCTAATGGTTACTCATCATTGGTTCAAATGTTTTTTAATGCTTGCTCATTGTCTGCGTACGAACTACAGTATATAACCTAGGTGTCAAAACAAAGTTAAAATTCGTACTATATGAAAAATATTGTAATGAGCGTCCAAATGTTGGAGACGTGTCTCCATTGGGAGCAGGAACGGTGCTCCGTCTCGAAAGGGATGCATGGTCAATAGCCAAGCGACTAAGGCACGCAACGAAACGAGTAAGCCCCCCTCCCCTCACGCCTCCTTGTATTTGATCGACGGCAGGTGGTGATGGGCACGTCAAGCGCCTACATTTTCAGTGTGTGCGTACTGCTGGTGAAGTGCTCCTTCAACCCCTTCTTCCCCTCGAAGTGAGCGTCTAAACCGTCACGTGGTGCCACTTAGCCTGTGTGCGAATCATGTGCACTGGTAGCAAAGATACTGTCAGGTGACGGCACTATAAAGCCTATAAGTCCAGCCATATCTCACTCATTCTGGATGTGAAAAGCGGGCAGCATGCCACTTACTACTATCGATTTGTACAAGTAACTGAAAAGGTTTCGCGCGTCGAGCAGATCATCTACAGATTTATCGTTTACAAGATAAGATCATCCAGATCCTAACCTGGCTTTGTGATACAGTGTGCAAGATCTGTATACTGCAGATCCGACCCAAGAGACACGTGCTCTAGATCATGCAGATCGTACGGCTTCCATCCCGGCAACATGAGCTAGATCATACAGATCATACAGATCACACAGATCTAACAGATCAGGAATATCTCTGCCCTGAAGCATCTCGATCATGATTTACGAATGATGAATATCAATGATTTAGGAAAGATGTATGTCATGTGTTCAAGGTATGTACGTAATGCTTTGAGGCCGATCTGAAGCGATTAACGGCGATACATGTGCGCCCTGCGTTCTTTTCTTTCGCAGGTGCACGTTCGAGACTGCCGCGATGCTTCTCACCCTTGTCAGCCTGGGGAAGCTGATGGAGGCCATCGCCAAAGGCCAGGTGCGTGCTACTACAAGCGTTGCAACGCCTAAGACATCACACCCCCTTCCGAGTAACCCCCAAGCTTATATGCTCGACAAAGGAGACGGGACGCATGCTACGGTAGAGGTGCACCATTTCTGCCTTAGAAGGGTGGTCACTTGAGGAGCTTTAAACCTCACCCAAAAACTGATGTTGGAGGAAAACAAAGGTTCTACCCGACAAACAATCCCCATGGCCCAAGTATACCACGAAAAAATATCGCATCACCTTTTTCGACGATTTTGGATTAACCCCTTAAGAACTTAAGAACCGGTCCCACGAATTTGGGGACAAACAACTCGGAATTAGTGTGGGACATTTTTTTCAGTTCTGAATGGGTTTTAAGAAGCCCCTTCATCCCGAAAAAAATTCAGCCAAAAAGTGCTATATACCTCTTGTCGTAGCACGCGTCAAGGTGCCAACGTCGAGCAGTGTGTCTTCGGAAATGTCTCGACAAAGAGCTTCCCAACGCGGCCTGCCCTTTTTGCCGTGTGTGGCCGCCTATTAACCCATTCAGAACTGAAAAAAAGATCATATACTATTTCCAAGTAGTTTGTCCCCAAAAACGCGGGACCGGTACTTAAGGGGGTAAGGGGGAAGATAGTAGTCAGAACCAAATAGGGTGTCGAAACCCTATGGAGATACCTGTTTTTTCGCGTCCATCGTAAGTTCTGATTACAGTACTGCAGTAATCTCGATCAAAACTCGGGGACGCACGAAGAGCGTCCCCGGAGGGGGGAGAAAGCCTGCTGTAAAGTACACAAGTAGCAAGTCAAGGGTAGTTGCATCATCGGCGCACGAGAAAGTAGGTCACGGTTAGGAAACCCCCCCCCGCGGATATGTTGCCTCCCGTGAATATGACATATTTACCGGGGGGCATAGTAATCCCTGTGGTTTCGTTTGCGACCAGGGTCCTGTGCTCGTGCCCCCCTCTTTTTTGTTTTGCGGATGATTTTTGGCGCGCAACAACGCTGGAGAGTAAGCGCCTTACGCAGGCGGGCGTGAGTTTTTGTGCTATCCGTGGTGGGATGCGAAGTCTCCCCCCGCCCCCCCCCCCCTCCCTATCGTCGCATGCGCTAGATCAAAGGCTCAACTCGTGCCTCCCCCCATCCCTTGTCTTGCCTCCCCTATCCTCGACCCCCTGCGACGTACCCCCGCTGCGCTACCTCTTCACGAACGTCGGACGCGCCAATGCCAACGCCGACGCGAACACTATGCAACAACAACACCAACATGTACACCACCACCAACACCACTAACGCACCAACGTCAACACCAATGCCACCACCACCACTACCACCTACGCCAATACCACCAATGCCACCACCACCACTACCACCTACGCCAATACCATCAATACCACCAACACTACCCAACCCCAACATCAACACCACTCGCTGGTGCCACCGCCACCACCAACACTATCACTACTAACATGAACACCACCGTCACCGATCCCATCACCCACCACCGTCGTCACCAACATCACCACCACCACCACCACCGCCAACACCAACAACGCCACCAACAACACCACTCATCGACACCACCACCGCCACCACCACCATCACCCCCACCACCACCAACACCAACACCAACACCGCCACTGTCACCAATACCACCACCGTGATCACCAACGTCATCACCATCAACACCACCACCAACACCAACACCACCGCCACCGCCAACACCACCACACACCACCACCACGACCACCAACACCACCACCACCGCCACCGCCAACAACCTTTAGACATCGTCAAGCCTTACGGCGCTGGTCAAGCTGCAGCCCAGGACCGCCCTGCTCCTACCGCCCTCTAGCGTTAGTGTTGGCGTCAACGTTAACAATGCGGCGGGTTCAGTGAACGGAGGCGTTAATCCCGGTGGAGACAAGAAAAGGCCGTCGAGCAAGGGAAAAATAGAGGCTAAGGAGATCGACGCGGGGCTCGTGCAGGTAAACCGGGCAGCGTGTACTATGTTTTATTCCATGTGTTTTGTTTTATTCCGTGTGTTTTGTTTTATCCCCATGTGTTTTGTTTTGTGTCCCGTGTTCTGCTGTGAACGGATATTAATAGAGTGGATGTGTGTGTTTGGCTGCCAACGGACAGCGTTCGTAGTTTTTGTTTCGTGTCTTTAAGTTTGGTGTTTTTCTGTTTTTTTGTATCTTGAAGTTTGATGTTTTTCTGGGTTTTTGTATCTTTAAGTGTGGTGTTTTTCTGTTTTTTTTTGTGTCTTTAAGCTTGGTGTTATTAGCGCGGTCGTCACAATTTGTCATTATGACCACCACCACCACCATCACATCGACGATTACCATCCTCTTCACCACCACCACCATCGATCGTCACATGTACAATGGTTGTTTGCTTGTTGCCGTGGCGTGACCAGGTGGGCGACAAGCTACTGGTGAAACCCGGGTCGCTGCTTCCAGCAGACGGCGTCGTCATCTCCGGCAGCAGCACCGTCGACGAGAGCATGGTGAGACGCCACCGACGGCCTGTCCCCCTGTAGCGGTTGACAGTTTGTTCGGCCACTCGTGGGTCTTAGGCTTGCCCGCCCATAGGCCTTTTAACGGTTGTTGGTAGGGTTTCTGCGGTTGCTCTGCAACACAGCCCTCATCAGGGACGCGTGGTACGATAGAGGTAAAGGTATACCTTTTTTTGGCTGAAACGTTATCTGAATGATCTATTAAACGCTCCTTAACCCTTTCAGAACTGAACACATTATCCCACACTAATTCCAAGTAGTTAGTCCCCAAATACGTGGGACCAGTTCTTAAGGGGTTAACCCAAAATCGTCCGAATTTCATCGTTGGGCTGCAATAATTTCCGTTGTATACTGTACAGAGGCCATCGGATTGTTCATCGGGTCGTGCAATTATTTCCCTCCAAAAACAGTGTTGACTACTGCAGGTACAGAGGTCCTCAAGTGACCACCCTCCGAAGGCAAAAGCTTATTAACATGGTGCACCTTTACCGTAGCATTCGTCCAGGCTTGTATATACGCAGTTCGATGCGGGTCGACGAGGGAAACAAAGGGCTGAAGTCTTGCTCGCGATAGAAAGTCCAGACACGAACCGTAGTGGGGAGGAAGAGGGAGAAGCGCCTACGTTGTGACCCCGGATCTGAGTTACGACTAGGGATAAGAGAGAAAGGGAGGGCGAAGATAACGGGGGGAAAACAAAATGATGATGATGGTGTTCGTGCATCAGCTCATTTCCCTGAAATCTCGCCCGTGGTCACAAAGCAGGCTAAGCAAAAAAGCGTTTGGGTGGAAGAAAGCGCACACAAAATAGTAGAACACCAGTACGCAAGGGAACGGTAGTAGCGAGCCGTGGTACCACTTGCAACTATATCATACCAGGAGCCTGTGCATGGTATTGTATGTACACACGAAAAAAGAAAACAATAGGAAGGATGTAGGTTGTGCTGACGGGCTTGACGGCTGGCTCTGCCGCGTTAGAGTTATGTATCAGGACTGTTTGGCATTGTTGTGGCGGTAGTAGTCACCTCTTGTGAACGGGTTTCGGAAAAAGTTGCGGAAATTTCTTCCAGGAGTGGCAGTTGTGGCATCGATATTGTGCCAATGCTGTTGGTGTTGGTGTTAAACCCTTACTCTCGATGTTGGTGTTACAGCCTTGCTGTTAATGTCGGTGTTATAGCCTTGCTGTTGATGTGGGTGTTGGGTGTTGTGGTGTTTCCGTTATTGTTGCTGATATCTAGTGATAGTTGTAGTTGTGGCGTCGATGACTCGAACCAATAGTTTATAATGTCAATATTGCGCCAATGATGGTGGTGCTGATACTGGTGCTGTGGTTTTGCTGTTGATGTTGCCGTGGCTGTTGATGTTGCTGTTAATGTTGCTGTTGATGTTGCTGTGGCTGTTGATGTTGATATTGCTATTGGTGGTGCTATCGGTGTTGATGTTGTGATATGCCCCGTGTGTGAATGGTTAGCAAGCCAACCATTTTATGACCACTTGGCAAATAACCTAGAACTTTCCACCTCACAACTTCCTGTCGGATACGACTCAAACACCAACCAATGGCCATCGCGGCACGCACCCCCTCTGCACACACGAAACGATTACACCGTCCAGATCACGGGCGAGAGCATGCCGGTCACAAAGTCCGCGGGAGACCTCGTCTTCGGATCAACCGTGAACCAGCTGGGCTCCTTCATCATGCTAGCGCAGGGGGTAGGACAGGACACGGCTCTTAACCAAGTCGTTCGTCTGGTTCAGGTGAGGGCCCAGAAACACAAGTCGTACATACAAGCGTGTGGATCTAATGCGTGAAACCATTTGCGATGCATGATACCACTAGGTCCAGAAACATGAGCACCGTTTGTCCATAAATATTGAATAATAACGGTGCTTATATTTATGGACAGAGGGGTACATATGAATACGAACAGAGATCTGGCATGCGCTTTTCGGCCGCAAGAAAAAGAGTACGAACATTGCTGTTGTTTTGTTTCATTGTGTTATTTTGCGGGGCGCAATATTGGAGCCGGTCTTGTGACCACACGCTCGCCCCTGTCTGTTGTCCGCTTTTTTTTTCGTCGGAAACTACTTTTGTTTTGGCACGTTTTACAGGAGGCGCAGTCTTCGAAGGCACCTATTCAGGCGTTCGCGGACCGCATGTCTTCCATTTTTGCCCCCGTCGTCCTATCGCTGGCCTCCATCTCCTTCATCTCCTGGTGCGTACAGAGTTGAGCTAGTAATGTACGGCAAACGCCGTACGGTACGGTACGGCGAATACCGTACGGTACGGCAAACACCGTGCGGTGCGGCGATTACGGTATACTGTAATCAAGACAACACACCCCCTGGAAGGTTTTTGCCGAGCCGAGTTTGCCCAAACCAAGGGGGGGAAACACAAAACGAAACTGATAGTTTGGGAAAGATCCACACCTCGGAAATATCATATACAGATAGATCGTGATCTAGATCATCTAGTTCCTCAAAAACGAGGGGTTGTGCAGGATCTACATATAGTACAGATCCAACCCAGGAAACGTGCGCTAGATCATGCAAATTATACCGGGTCCCATCCGGCAACGAGAGCTAAATCACACAAGATCTGCCTTGAAAGATCTAGATAATGAGGTAGGAATCGATGATCTATCTGTAGATGATCTGTCCGGGGTTTTGGAATAGATCCCTGACCTGCATGACCTAGCTCATGTTGCTGGGTGGGACCCGTATGTTCTGCATGATCAAAGACATTTTTCCTGGGTTGCATCTGTACTTTGAACAGATCCTGCACAATATCTCACAATGGCAGGTTAGGATCTATACGTTGCGTAGAGCATATCATGTAGGTCGTGATGTGCCCGGCGTGTGTGTTGTTTCGTTCAACCCCCTGCCTGTAACCCTTGCGTGTAAAATCCTTGCGTATGCGTGACGTCTCTGTCCGGGGTGTCCCCCCCCCCCCCCCCCCCTACCGCCCGTCTCCGGTCCCCCCACAGCATGCAAACCGCCCGCTTGTATCCTCTCGTTGTATGTTGTTTCGTTCAACCCCCTGCCTGTAACCCTTGCGTGTAAAATCCTTGCGTATGCGTGACGTCTCTGTCCGGGGTGTCCCCCCCCCCCCCACCCCGTCTCCGGTCCCCCCACAGCATGCAAACCGCCCGCTTGTATCCTCTCGTTGTATTCCTTGCGTATGCATGACGCCCCTGCCCTCTTCCCGCGTCTACGGCCATGCACGGCATGAGTACACCCCCACCCCCCCTCCGTTCCCCTCCTTTCGTGCAGACCCCTCGCCTGTAATCGTTGCGTGTGACCCTTGCGTATGCATGCCATCTCTTCCCTCTTCCCCCGTCCCCCGTCTCCCCCCCCCCACCCCCACCCCGTCCCCGCTCCCCTCCTCTCGCCTGCATGCTTTCCTGCCCTCACGAACCGAAACAATCCACTACCCGCGGCTGCCAGGTTCGTCCTCCTCTCCCAGGACCCCCGACCGAGCTGGCTGGGAATCTTGGCTAACCCGCCGGCGGGAAGCACGGCCTCCGACCCGTTCCTGTTCGCCCTGCTTGCCGCCGTGGCCGTAACCGTCGTGGCTTGTCCGTGCGCCCTGGGCCTGGCGACGCCTACCGCGGTGATGGTGGGGACCGGGGTCGGTGCGAAAAACGGAGTTCTCATAAAAGGAGGCGCTGCGTTCGAGGCTGCTCACAAGGCGAGCAAGTTTAGGTTTTCCCCCTGACCCGTAACGCTTTCTGCGATAGGGGTATGTGGTACATGTCCCCTGATGACCACAGGTAGCGCTTTTGGGCCAGATCCTGATTGATGGGGCTTGTAAACTGAGAAAAATGTCAACCATCGTGTTTTTCCCCCATTCATTTTGGTTACAGACCTAGGCCATGGAATGGACCGCTCATTATCAGGTTATTTAGGCGAGATTGGGTCATTATCCCTCTCGGGACTTGAGAGGGGATTACAAGTGACGTTTTCAGTACTCGGTCACTGCGTGATTGGGGGGTGATATGATGATACAATGGTTGATGTCCGAGTTACAATGGTTGATGCAATGCGAGGAGTTGTACGGCACGGCCCAACAACATCTTACGCGCACTGCTGGGCGGTCGCGCTGCTCGTGTGTAGATGGTTGGTGTCACTAAAATGATCATGGTTTGGTAGCTATTTCGGGTGTGATGCATATCTCCTACCTGTTTATTTTTTAAAAATATCTCCTACCTGGTATAACTTAATCAAGTGGAGGAGCTTCACAACATTGTGTAACATGGTGCACCCCTCTGCCGTAGCATGTAGCATGCTTCCCGTGCTAGGTACGTTAGAGGTAGAAAGTTGTTTTTTTCTGAGTCTCCCCACATTGGGGACCTCCACCATCCGATTTCAAGAGGACGTACACGCTCTGCCTGATACAGTAGGTAAATGCTATGAATCGTGCTGAAGAAACTGTGCCCTCGGATCCAACGATGTGACGGCAGCTCCATGTAAATCGTATTACCCTAGACCTGGCCTATACTCGTAGACCACATGAGACATTTTTTTTTGTAGAAGAGGTGGTGGTAACGGGCTACTTATGTTCGAACAAATTCCGCGGTTCGCTTCTCGCGTTCCTTCTGTGCGCGGCGACGCTCGAGGAGATGGCTCAACCGCGCGCTGTCTCTGCTGCTTCTGCTGCTGCTGCTGCTTCCGCTGCTTCTGCTGCTTCCGCTCAGGTGGACACCGTGCTGCTGGACAAGACCGGGACCCTGACCATGAACAAGCCGACCCTCACTGACGTTGTGTCCCAGGTACGATTGCAACCCCTGTCCCCTTGTATGCATGTACGCACTATTAATAGGGATTATAAGTGGTCTCTCCGCCCCAATGGCGGAGCGGCCATATTACGAAACATTCTATATGAGGTGCAGTTGCAAGGAACATGCACGATCCTAGCTAAAACCCTTTGAATAATTGGTTGACATCCGCCCCTGGTCGGTGAAGGCCCGACGTGCTCCATTCCAGCGTTGTAGGGGGGCGAGGGTCCAGGATCACACGACTACGGCCATGCATGACATGCGTACACCCCGCCCCCCTCTGCATGTACCGTGGCGGCGCGGCTCTATTCTCTCACTGTACAGGGCAACGCAAACACGAAGGACTCGGTGCTCGCGCTAGCATCCGCAGCCGAGACCTCCAGCGAGCACCCCGTGGGGCGCGCCGTGACCGAGGCGGCTCGCGCGAGAGGGGTTTCCAAGCTCGAACCAGTGGTGGAGGGTTTCCAGGCTACCCCGGGGATGGGGGTTTCATGCACCGTGCTTAAGGCTGGTGAGCGGTCCAAGCTACGAGTAGGACGTGTGTGTTCGTCCGGTGCGACGATAGTGGTGGTCCCAGTGACATTTTTTGGCCAAAATATTTATGGCTGACATTTTTTGGCTGACCGGCCTCCTTAGCCCAAGATTTCTGGAGTTCCATACCTGGTAATGTTTTTATGATACGATAGTGTTTCCGTGATAGGCCTACGTGGGTAGGTAGGTAGGCTTTGGGATTGTTCGTCAGGTTTCGCATTTGTTATCTTTTGTCTCATAATCAGCTTTTCGGTGACTTTCTAATAATACCAAAATGACTTACTAAATGATACCAGTGAGTTGCTAATGATACCAATAACTTACTAGTGATACCAATGACTTACTAATAATAGCAATGAGTTGCTAGTAGTACCAATGCCTTACTAATAATACCAATGTCTGATCTGTCCCAGGAGTGTAATTATTTTTGGTATATATTTTTGGGTTTCATGTTCTACCGGCGAAAATGACCATGCTTCTCTACTGGAGTTATAAAAGAGGAGAAGGGCAGTAGGGCTTCGTTTGTTACCTGGTATACGAGAAAGAGTCGACGTGAGCAAGCAAAATACGAACGTGCCGGGTACGAAAAACGTAACTAAAACAAAAAGCCAGAGAGGAGCATGCAACAGTGCCACCGCCTTTCGCTGTATAGAACACTTTGTGCGTAATAATCGCCTCCGTCTCGAAAGGGGTGGGTGCTCCATGCTCAAATGACCGTGGCAAGCAACAAACGATTACGTGGTCAATAGTCATTCGACTGAGGCAAGCACTAAGTGAGCACGTCTCCCCTCTCCCCCCACCCTTACTGGTCTATACGGGTGCGTATGAACGCCCCCTCTGTAGTCATACCACTACGGCCATGAATGACAATGAGTACACCTCGCCCCCTATACGACTATGGCCATGTCTGACATGAGTACACCCCCGTTCCGTCCCGGCATTGTAGGGATGCAAGCGTCTGTATATGGTCATACGAGTACGGCCATGTATGAACATCGAGTACGCCCCCGAACCCGACATGCTCCGTCCCGGCATTGTAGGGATGCGAGGGTCTATGGTCATACGACTACAGCCATGCATGGATATCGAGTACCCCCCCCCAACACACCCATCCACCCACCCACCCCGCTATGTTACTATCGTAGGCTCATCGGCCGGTACCACTGGCGCTCGTCACCAGAAATCGGCGAAGGGAGATTTGGTCCTGGTGGGGACCCGGTCCTGGCTAGAACGCCACGGGGTTTCCATCCCCCCCGAGTTGGAGGGGCATGCGAGCTCTCTCGAGTGGCAGGGGAAGACGGTAGTTTTCGTCGCCGGAGGCGGTTCTGCGAAGGGGATACTGGCGGTCGCGGACAGCGTGAGGCCGGAGGCGAGGGAAGCCGTAGGAGAACTGCACAGGTGCGTGGGGGAAGGGAGGGGGTTTGGGATCTGCTAGTTGCGTTGTGGGCGTTTTTTTTTTTAAAGTTTTGTTGCGAGACCAGAACGAACCTCACGACGCATTATATACATTGTGAGTTTGTCGAGGTTAAAGACAAAACTGAATAGACTATATACCTGGTACCAGTACGTACATATTTACAAAAACACAAAATAAAAAAAAGCAGCTGTGTGATGAGATCGAGGATTTAATCGAAACTCATTTACTAATATAATATACCAGGTGGTGTAATGATAATGATACTGATAATACAGTACAGGACACCTAATAAGAAACAGGAAATATGGTCCAGGCTGGATTTCTTATTTGAGAGAGGGTGCGTTCTACACTAATTTCAAGATAACGACTCCCCAATTTCTTATTTTCCTCTGAATCTCAGCCTGGCTTTCTTATTAGCATGTTTCTTATGAGGTGTCCTGTACTGTACTGCAGGGTACTGGCTTTATCAGCCTGGACTATTTACGCGGGAGTATAGTACTACTGTAATAGTAATCATAATCAAATATGATGTTGCAGGCGTGATAATCATGAGGGGACATGGGTGATTTAACGGCTTGTATTATGGTGTTTTGCGCGATATGTCATGACAGGATGGGAATCAGCGTCTGGATCGTGACCGGAGACAACCGCGCGACGGCCGAGGCGGTGGCGGCGACGGTGGGCATCGGCAGGGGTAAAGTCATGGCAGGCGTTCTTCCCGCGGACAAGGCCAGAAAGGTGCGGAAACTTCCTGGTGGCCTTGGAAACTTCCCGGTGGCCTTGGAGTAGCCACTGTTAACATACTTAGTAGGTAGCAAATTTTGTGGCGTAGGTAAAAAATCCATAGTATACCACCCTGTCCCTAAATATAAGCAACTTATTGATTGAATGTTGATGTACAAAGAAGTCTTATGTTCCGGGACAGGGTTTTATTTTGTAAACCATTCTAAAACCTAACAGGTACACAATGCGCGATCGAAGGACCGATCCAAGCGTGCAAAAATGAGTGTTGACGATTTTTTCGATCTCACAGCTGACCTTTTTTTTTTTTCCCAAAAATAATATCATACCAGGTACCAGGTATATATTATATCTCGTATGCCTGTTTTGATTTTTGGTCACCTCGTTGATTTCTTGAGTTCGAGCCCCCCCCGGAGAGAAGTTATTTGTTTTTCTTGTGTGCAAGTCGCCTGCAGAAAGCGCTCATGTAGCGTGTGTCTGCACATTTCGCCGCGATTCGATAAAAAGGCAAGAAAATGCTTTACCCCTTAAGAACTGGTCCCGCGTTTTTGGGGAAAAACTACTTGGAAATAGTGTGGATAGTTTTTTTTTCAGTTCTGAATGGGTCAAGTCTTCACGCCATATAACAATATAAATGAAGGCATGCACCGCAATGGGGAAGGGGGAGGGGTGCCCGCCCTATGGCCCTGGATCTAAGTTACGAAAGGCAGGAAAACGGAAAAGTAAGGCAAATTGGATATAGATGGGATGGAACGAAAACAAAATAAAATACATGGTGTACACTTCAGTGACGAGTATTGAGGTACGAATTACGTAACGTATGAACATGAGGTGCTGCAGTTATAAGAAATACATGGTGGAATTTTAGTTGCTTTGCCTTTGATTAATTTGCGATTTTCCTCTGTTTTTATTTGTCTCACGGTCTGTGACCACATAATTTGTATAATCTCTAGGATAAATGACCAGGACGGATACTGGGTTTACTGACGTCGTTGGGTAGAACTAACGGTTTAATGTGGAGACATTACACACATAAACAAACCGTCAACACCATATCCTAGGTACAACCTGCCCCGGTGGGCTAGCAGGTAACCACGAAGCTTGTTAGCGTCAAGGTCGTGAGTTCGAGCCCCCCCCGAGTGCATGCTCGTAGGGACCTTTTCCCGCAAAAAAAATCTTGACTAGCTGAAAGCGCGAGAGCGTGAGTTAGCAAAATTCGATGAAGATCGACGAGCGTTGGGAAGGCTGAATCCTCTGCGCGATAAAAATGCAAAGAACCGTAGTGGGGGAGGAGGGAGAGGAACCTACTTTGTGACCCCGGATCTGAGTTACGACTAGGGAGGCAGAAAGACAGAAGTGCGAAGATAATAAATGGGATGGAAAAAAAAAACTTTAAATAATCGGTCGACTTCCTATTGAATAGCTTACATCTAATATAATTGTACCAGGTATATAAGCTGAAAACATGTTGGCATACCGATGAATCGTATAAAAGATACACACATATACGTTTCACTTTCACTGACCCCGGATCTGAGTTACGGCTAAAGAGAGAGAGAGAAGAGGGCGAAGATAATACATGTGATGGAAAAAAGAAGAAGGAAAAAAGTGGCACTGCACTGAACTATGCCGAACTACGCCAGTACCTTTGCTGCCATGCCTGGTACATACTGAACGATTTTTCCCTCTGGTTGCGCCTCGTAACTGTTCGCAGGTTCAGGAGTTGCAGCGGATGGGGCAGGCAGTGGCCATGGTCGGGGACGGGGTAAACGATTCCCCCGCTTTAGCGATGGCTGACGTCGGGATCGCCGTCGGGGCGGGCACGCAGGTACGTCAGTCGCTTGTGGTCAACTAAGCTAGGAGACCGTGGTTTGACCCCTTGACTGACCTCTACACTGAAACTAGTATAATAATGATTCTGGAAGACCCCAGTTCGACCCCTTGACTGACAGCTACACTAAAACTAGTATACTAAGGATACTAGGAATACCGCGGTTTGACCCCTTTTGACCGATCGCCCCCCTACGTTTTTTTTTTTCTTTTGTTTTTTCCATCCCATATATTTTCTTGCCGTGAGCAGGTGGCGGTCGAGGCCGCCGACATGGTGCTGGTGCGGTCCGACCTGCGGGACGTGGTCTTGTCCCTGCACCTCAGCCGGGCAGTGTTCCGCCGCATCCGCATGAACTTCGTCTGGGCTCTCAGGTATCATTCCCGATTTATTTTAATCTCCGAATGATGTCGTTACTTCGGAATTTCTTAGTAGGTCGTTAGTTCGGAAGTACTATGCCGGTCGATCATTAAATTGGAAGTATCGTTAATTCGGAATTTCTTGGTAGGTCGTTAGTTCGGAAGTACTCTGCCGGTAGATCATTAAATTGGAAGTAGGTCGTTATTTCGGATTAGTGTGTGAATTCGGAATTAGGTCGTTAATTCGGAACACGCGCACAATGGGCCGCTAATTCGGACCCCGCGCGAATGAAATGGTGTGGAATTCGGTGCGTGCTTGCGGCCAGTTTTGAATTAGGAATTATGTGCGAACATGTTGTGGAACTCCCTTGTGTGCTCGCGGCAAAAAAGGTCGGAATTCGCCTTTTTTAGTTTAGGGGTGCGGAATTATTTCTATTTGTGCTTTCGACAAAATTTAATTAGGAATTTGCGCAACTCGATCCGTGCGAAATACAATATTGCGGTTGTTGGCCGGCCAGTCCAATTTATAATTCGGAATCTGCGCGATTTTTTTGCCATAAAATTTACCCACCCAAGATAAAAAAAACCTGTTTCGAGCCGCTCCTAGTGCCTCTCCCAGTCCCGCAGTTCCTGCTGGCGCCTTGCCCTTTTCTTACGCGTAGCCTGGGAGGTCTCCAACGAGCTAACGCGTACCCTTGAGAGGTTTTCAACGAGCACAAATACTGTATATAGGGTATACGGTATTACAGATCATGATGTTTTCCTCACCCACCTTTTAATTTCCCTCTTGTTTTCTCTTATTTTTTGTTCGTGATGTTTTTCTGAACTGTTTTGTCATTTTTCTTGCCACTTATCCTCTGGTTATTTTCTTGTCCGCCCCCCCCGCCCGCCCCACCGCCCCCACCCAACCCACCAACAGTTACAACGTGATAGCCCTCCCGCTGGCCGCCGGGATGTTGAAGCCTTGGCTGGGGCTGTCCCTGACTCCCGCCCTGGCCGCGCTCTTCATGGCGTCTTCTTCGAGCCTCGTCGTCGTCAGCAGCCTGGGGCTCAAGCTCTACACCCGACCGGGGGAGCCGACTGCCACAGAAAAAGCGGTGCGTGGCACCTATATACCGTATGCTGTAGTAGTAAATATAATACTTGGTACTTCAAAGTAAGATAGTAAGACAACACACCTCCCTGGCAACAAATTTCGGAGCCCGATTCCCTTCGTGCTGAATGTCGACTAGTATACTGTATACAGTATACAGTTTAGAAAGAACGGTTTGATATGAAGAACACACACACACAAAACATGGGAGGAATACACAACGAAAATGGCGACTTTGGAGGGGGGCAACGAAAATTTGTGATTTGTTTTTTTTCCCATCCCATTTGTTATCTCCGCCTTTCTATTCTCTCTCCCTCTTTAGTCGTAACTCAGATCCGGGGTCACAAAGTAGGCTCCTCCCCCTCCTCCCCCACTACGGTTCGTGCCTTGCATTTTTATCGCGAGAAGACTTCGGCCCTTTCTTCCCTCGTCGATTCGCATCGAATTGCGCCTACCCACGCTACTAATAGGCGCTCTCAGCAGTTGCTTCGTTTTATTTTTTTATATATGTATGTATGTATGTATGTATGTACGTTGCCCCCGTTGTGTTTAGAAACCCAGCTTCGACATTCGTCCGAGGGGGTTTGTTGTGTTATTTTGATTACAGTATACGGTATGCTTCGTATATGTGTGTTGAACGGTACTATAATGCTATATGTGTGTTCAACGACTCTACCATGATGTATATGTTTTCAACGGTACTAGCATGCTATATGTGTAGTCAACGGTTCTATCATGATGTACGTGTTTTCAACGGTACTAGCATGCTGTATGTGTATTCAACGGTACTATCATGGTATAGTGCATTCAACGGCACTACCATGCTATTCAACGGTAATAAAAGGGAGGAGGCCCTTTGACCCTTCTACTACTGCGAGCGTGCGTGCAGCTCTAAAGCGGTTATGTACTACAAAAAATAGGAATCAAACCACTCACCCTCCCTGGTACTGCTACTGTGACAAGAGTTGCAATCGTGCTATCCGCCACATCCGACTAGATTCTGGAATCAAGGCCTGTTTGGACCCAAAAACGTGGCAGGCTATTCGAAATCACCACTTTAAAAATCCAAAATACAGGGCAAAATCAAAATAGCATAGGAAAGGAGAAGAAAGTCTAATTACTTGGGTTTACACTACGTAAACGGTACAAGTTATATTCGAAAAGTCTCTGGGGTGGAGACCAGGTGAACGCTGAAACTTGACACACACCTTTGACTGAAGTAGACCGCGGAAGGATCGGACATTCATTTTTCCTGTAGCGTTTTCCATATAATGGCGATTTTTTAAGGCGGAATAACAATTGTTTCTGGCACTGTTTCTTGCTTAGTTTTGAGCGAGGGAAAGACTTGTCTCAACGTTGATGTAAGAATATATCAACGTCGTTCCACCCCTGCGTTGGGATATGGTGCGGCACAACAGCGGGCCAACATCGCGCTGTTTCATTCAGCAGCCGTCGAGGAAATTGCGATCCGCAAAATAGCCTGCTTGGCACCTTTTGCGCTGGCAGCAAGCAATTGGCTTTTGTGATGGGAAACAAAAAAAAACGAAGGAAGTACGACTAAAGGAAAAAAGAGAAAATCGGTCGGGGATAAAGATTAGAAGGCTATCTAAGAAGCACGAGGACAAGCGATGCGCGAAGCTTCGGTGGTCGCAGCGCCAGGCGACTGCCATCGAACGCGGTGGCCATCGCTCCGCGGCGCGAGTCATCCGCGATCCGGGCGGTGAAGGAACGGAAGCAAAAGTCGCGCGGCAGGCCTCTGAGGACGAAGGCACAGCTCTCAAGCGCAGCTGCTCTATTCACGAGGCACGGAGTCCAACATAAAGCTGCAACTAAGACCCTCCGCGTCGTGAGTCCATACGCGGTGCTGGGCCACACCCTACACTGAAGGGCTATGGCGACCAGCAGAAGTCGCGGCGCAAGCAGCGAGTCTTCCGAAGCCTCGCTGGATGCATGCCCGTCCGCCAGGGGATGCCACTCGGCCTGCTGAGTCCGTCATGCGAGCTCAATGTTCCTAGCAGCAGTCAAGTGCCGCCAGCTCAGGGCGCCTCAGCGTGCCCGTGTGTTTGTTAACGCAGCAGGCTAAACATTTTTTGCTCGCAAGCGAGTCAACGAGGAATGTCCGCGCTGCCTCGACTGCTCGTTTCCGTTCGGAAAAAAATGAAATGATGGCATCCACCGAACTCATGAATACGAACTTTTATTGTGCGAAATTTGAGTTTTTCCCTCATTGCTGATTCGGGCTGTCGTGAAAGTTTCTTTTTTGCGCACGTTTTTTGAAGGATCCCATCGGACAGAAAAATGGCGAATTTACGTCTATAGAAAAAGTTCGATTCAGGTTGCTAAACTGTGACAAGAGCTTGCAATCGTGCATATCAGGAGCGAACGGTGCACAACGGATCCGGAAGTCGACGCGCGGATGGGAGGGATTTAATTGCCGGTTATCCCCACCCCCCCGACACACGCCTCTTGGAAGAAATGACTGACACCCCCGCCCCCACCCCTCTACACCTCCCGTCACAGACGAGACGTTGCAGGCGCAGGCTAGGACTGCGGGCGCCCCCCACAAAGAGGCGCTCCAGCGCCGTCAGCTGGGACAATGCTAACGCCGACAAAGGCCACGACCAGCAAGGCGCTTGGCACCAAAAAACATTCTGGCACGAGCTCGGCTCCCGCTCTTGGAAAGGCAAAAGCCGCAAAGATGTTGTCGGTGGGGGGAGGTGGGGCAGAAAACCCCAGCTGGGAGAAGCGTCGCCTCTGCTTGGGAACGGTCATTTTGATGTGTGATTTCGCTCCTGCTGGCTGCTCTGGTGCGTGTCTCGACATTTTGATGAGTGACCTATGTGGTAGCCAGGGGATATCGGGGTAACCAGGGGATATCCGGGGTACATCCCCGGGTTTCCTGTATGACTCGCTCCGGCTGGCTGCTCTGGCGTGTGCGTGCGACTCTCGAGGGAGTTTATGGCGGGGTACGTAGCTTGGGAGGTTGTTTTTTTGTTCTCCTAATGTTTCGACGTATGACTCCGGCTGCTTTTGGCGTGTAAATTATATTGCTGGCTTTGCTGGCTGGCTCGCGGAGGAGATTGGTTTGTGCTCCTATAATATCAGTCTGATGGTAAATGTACGAGGCTGCACAGTTGGACCTTTGATGGCCCATCTAAATGCCCCCCCTTGTAATATTTCGATGAGGCTGGTATTTTGTTAGACGTTTGACTCCGATCGGGCTTGCTGCTGCTTTTGGCGTGTGACTCTCTCGCTGGCCTGTTTCCTGGCGCGCGCGCAGGGGGGGGTTGATCTATGCTCCTAGTATGTTATGGTTGTGAGTAGTGGTTATGGGTGGTCCCGGGTGGTTGTAGTGGTGGTGGTGGTGGTAGTGGGGCGAGTTTGGAGAGGTGGGAACAGTCGCTGGGGCTTGCAAAAGGTTAAGCTTGGCTTGCCTCGCTCGCAGAGACGGCTGAAGGGGTGGGGGGGGGAGTACTCATGTCAGGTATGGCCGTAGTCGTATGATCATGGGAACGGGGGGGGGGTGGGGGGGGGAGGTACTCATGTCAGGCATGGCCGTAGTCAGTTGTCGCTCCTGTTGAAATTTCTCATATGTCTCATGCGCGATTTTCCAGCAATTTTCTGTGCGCATGGTTAGAGTTATATTGGGTATTGGCCGTGCTACATGCCCCTGCTCCGTGCTTGGTCGTTGTTCGATCGAAGCGGGCGTTTTTTTTTTGCGCGTGTGCCGTGTGGAGTTTAGCGCGGCTTAAATAGGACAACTCGGTCGCATGCTTTCCGTTCGTGAGATAAGTGATGATATATTCCTACTCATATATCTCGGTCTAACATATTTTGTTCCTGGGAGATAATAAAAGCTTGGTGTCATTTGTTTTTTCAGTGCGTGATAGTGCATGTATTATCTCGGTCGAATATTTCGCGTTTGTGAGAGGCGATATTGGTCTCAGATTGCGTTCGTGGTGAAGGACGAGTCGGTCCCATATGGCTCATGTAGAGAGCGTTCCCAGGACGCCTTTCGATGGGGGGGGAGGCAGGGAAGGGCAGAGCAGAGCAAGGCTACACAACACCCAGGGAGCAGGCACATGAGCGTCGTTTCTTTGTCCCCAACTATATAGTTGTTATTCAACGTCGGCTCCAGTAACAGCAACAGCAGTAGCGCAACGCGGCTCCTCTGGCAAGCCATGTACGAATACTAAACACGATGCCCGCAAGACAGTCGGCCACTCTGTCGGCGTGACTTCTTCTGCTATATGTACGGAAGCACATAGTACTGGGCACCGCCGGTTTATGATGATTAGTGCTAGACCTGCCATGCTTGAAATGTCATGGTGAAGGATACATAATGCTGTATTGCAGCGCCAGTGGTTTTGGTGTGCCGTTTCCCATGGTGCCGTTTTTTCTGGCATTGGACGGTCGCGATGAGAAAACGGGGCTAAAACTGCCATGGTGCAAGCTAGACAGTATTGGTTTGGTGTTTTCCGCGTGCGTGCGTGATGCTTGGTACGGTACCATTGCTGATGAATCGGCACGAATGGGTTCGACTCCAATGAAGTTTGGGTAACCATGTAACAATCCTTTTTTCTAACGAAGCCTTGAGTTAAGAGCGAAGCCTTCCATTCGTGTTTTAAGACGGTGTATACCCTTCTGGATGTTTCGTGATACTCGGGTATGTACCGGGGGTATACTCAGATATGCACCCGCGGGTACACTCGGGTATGTACGCCAACCGCAAAAAACACTCGCTGATTGGGAACAGGTATTGATTGTCCACGTCGATCAATAGTTAGTTGGGCTCGCCGCAAAGTCATGGGGCGACGCGCAAACAATTGCCGCAGGAGATGACATAGGGCCTACATCTATCTTCATGTTGGTGCGTGCATATTCAACCAATCAAGGGGAAGCATCCCCCCCCCCCACCGGATTTGAAAAGGTCCGGGAACGACATCACGAAACCCCTACACCCCAAACGGCGGACGCGTCCGATACCCCACAACTCTGCCCCCGTCCTCACCGGCGTTCCACATCGACGCTTATCACGGCAACCATCGTATTGGACCTGTATCAGGTCCCGAGTTAAGTCTGCCCAGGATGCCAGAGCACCCGGGATGGCGGGTGCCGCCCCGCCCCGCCCCCGTGCCCACCCGCTCGCGTTCGTCGGTCGGTAGCCCTGCCGCCACCAGCACTGTCGGCCGTACGTGGGGCTGGCGACTGTCTATGTTAGTTGCCGGAGACATACGCCCGCATCAACCTACCGAAGGTTTACGTACAAGGCGAGCTTGGGTGTAAATAGTTGTGTACGCGAAGCGAATCTGGATGTATAACGCCCTCTATGTAGCATCACGAATCAGCTGAGCGAGCGTCGAAGCGATGCTTTTTGTGTCCAGGCGGGCCGTCGAAAAAACATACCGGTAGCACGGCCACCATTCCAACTCCGGGCCACTCCTACCTACTGGTGCGTAACAGCGAATCGGTGATGTAACCAAACGTACCAGGCACGGATGATGCCGCGACTAGTCCCGTGCGGGTCCGAGGCGCGGGGGGGGGGGGGGCGAGTTTCCGTCGCGCGTGCAGCGAATAATCCACCACAACAGCCCCCCCATACTGGATGAGGCTGAATGTTGGCAAAGGCGTTTGCCAGGAGGAACCGCGTACGCTGGCGTGCCACGAACATGCAATGACTGTCGCTTCTCGACCGAGCACCGGCCTGTCTTGTTGTTGGGTTGCGTGTAGCGAACGAGAGGCCCTAGGCCGCTGAGGACGACGCGATAGATACCCCTTTGCGCGTTTCAGAACGTGTCCCAAACTCAACTTATTTTGTAGCCGGGATATGCGATTTCCAGCCGGGAAGCCACATGTGTGCGAAGCCTAGTCGTATAACTAAAATGTATGACACATCACGTGAGCCGACCGCCATATATATATCATCGGACTATATATGAGAAATGAGTGAAGTGACCCCAGCTCCGAGTAGTGAGTGTGATCTACAATTGAATACCAGGCAAGCGGTCCCTCGTTGGTCAAAATTATCAATCAGGAGTTGACCTGAACCTACGCGCCTCCTGGGCGTCGAGGAAAGCCCAAGCCCCGACACTAACGCCCAACTAGCCCCTGCCTCGGCAATGTCATATGGCCAACAATACTTTGTTGATCCTGCAGGACAAATCCCCGCGCGCTTTGGATTGCCGGTTCACCAAACCCTTCAGCCGCCTAACGCAGAAGGTCACGTGCCCGCCCCTGCGGCTGGTCTCACCCCCCCCCCCACATACGGACCGTGCTCATGACATGGTACCCGAACCCGTTGGGGCCAACCCCCCGCCCCCCCGTAGGCGACAATTACGGTTGTGCCTGATCTCGTCCGCTTGGCTCCCGATGGCCAGGGGAAGGCTGGGAAGGGACACTTGGCCTTCAAGAAAATATACAAATAAAAGTTGTTTGCCTTGTCGTACCACACAACAGCACATATCCTGAGGCAGCGCGTGCATGAGGCACACGCCTAGCTACGAACCCGCACCCATGCCATAAAGTACCACTATTTCGTGAAGAATCGTCTCCACTTCACTGTGCCCCTCCCCCCGCAGTCTTGGGCAGACCACGCAACAGACCAGAACGGTCGCTATTCCGTTCCTAAGCTCCTGCAAACAAAAACGGGTAGACCAGGCGGGGCTGCCTAGGCTCTGCGCGAGCAAAATGAGTTGATCCCGCCGGCTGATTTCATCCGGCCGGCTCCCTAGCCTCTACGCGAGCAGGACGAGCAGACGAGGTGAGGAGCTGCTTCCTTTGATTCAGGCCGGATCTCACCAACAGTCTCAGCTGCAGCCGGGCCGTCCCGCCGTCCTCCCTCCCTTCCTGTTACCTCCGCACCTCGTCTTTGTCGCGCTGCTGTCATGTTTGACGCCGTCGCTGTTTCTGCTACGGTTAACGCTCCCTCTCCCTCTCCCGGTGCTGGTGTTTTTTCCACTACATCGGAGCCCGGGGCGGTGTCTGTTCGTTCTCCTGGTGATAACCCTGGCGCAAAATACTCCTTTTCTTGTCCTCCGGTCTCAACACAAGCGTCGCAAACGAGGACTAGCATGCGGCACCTGTTGCCCGAAGGCAAGACGTGGCGGGATCGGGGGGGGGGAGGGGCAGTGAGACATGACCATTCATGTTTTGGTTTTCAGCCATAAAAGTTCAGTCGGACAGAAACATAAAAGGGGCTCCCTCAATTCAAGGCCATCGACAACAAACCATGTCAAGACAGAGCTGTTGAGCAACGCTAACTATTAATAGCGCATTTCGTAATCGTAACTACAGTAGACAGAGAGCGCATTTTAAGGTCAAAGGCAGCACGCAGCCCAGACAGGGGGGGTCACAGACCAAATCTCACAAGCACATTTAGCAACTGCACCTATATAGAGAACTGCACCTATAGAGCAGCCTCATACAACTCTGGACGGAAATGTAAGGACCATTTGGTCTTCATATTCATGTTTAAACGCCCCTTACATTTCCCTCCAGAGTGGTATCAAGGTCAACGGCAAGATACGAAGCCAGGGCCGTTGAGAAACACTACGAGCAACGCTCACAAATGCACTTGAACAGACCGTACATACCTGGCGCATCTTGAACGGCTCCCGTAGTCGTCCCAGGGTTGTTCGCACGAAATACAGCGCCCTACGGCAGCGCCCCCCGCCGGGTTCTCCGGTACAGACACCCTGCATCAACAGGCGACGAAAGTGACAGCTGTTCACACCACGAACAGATCATACAGATCATACAGATCATACAGATCATACATATCATACAGACCATACAGACCATACAGATCATACAGGTCATACAGATCATACACATCATACACATCATACAGACCATACATATCATACAGATCATACAGACCATACAGATCATACAGATCATACAGACCATACAGATCATACAGGTCATACATATCATACAGATCATACAGATCATACAGATTATACAGACCATACAGATCTTCGATTCCAACTTGATGCTCTAGACATTTCAGTGACGATCTATCCCTGGTCTGTATGATCTATTTACGGGGGACGATAGTAAAATAGGACAAAATTGTGTTACAGTAGTAAAAATAGGTAACGTGTGTACCGTAGGGCTTATTTACTAGTGTTTACTATGCTCCTTGCCCGTAACAGCTCTTCGCATTGCGGGGTGGGAGTCATATCATCTGCACGATCTGGGGCAAGCTCCCTGGGTAGGATCTGTAACTGTACAGATCTTGCACAGCACCTCAGAACGGAAGCTCATGGTCTAGAAGTTCTAGATCGTGATCTGCCCGTGGTGTGCAGCTGTTTTCAGCTGATGGGGGCTCTGGCCAAGTGCACGTAAATAACGCCCTTTGTGGTGCAAACCTATCATGGTGATGCCCACACAATGATGGGGGTGAACCAAGTATTTTTTTATTTACAAAATAAACCAGAAGGCATATGCGAGCGGCGATAGAATACGGTGCTACGTACACTCTGTCCCTAAATATAAACACCGTACATATATCATTACGTAATAAAAACGGCTCTTATGTTTAGGGACATAGTGGTATGCTATTATACCAGGTATTGCAAATTGCAGCATCCATTGCTGAAAGCGGCCAGCATGAGCGAAAACATTTTCCCACATCGGATGGATCACGATATAGTTTATCTCGGTCCTATATTTGCCGTTATGGGACGTTGGGTAAGAGCCTAAGAGCCGCAAAATACAGATCCCCACCAAGAAAACAACTGCGCAAGAGCCGTGCCATACCGACCTCCCGCCCGGCAAACACGATCTACAGCAGATAGTGCAGATAAGATGTACGTATGAATCAGGGATACACCTGCCCCGACAAAACAAAAAATAATACACTAAACACAGCAAACTATCAGACATATTGGTGTGTTGGTACTCGTGTAAGAATAGTGTGGTGGGGGTGGAAGACATTATTTAATAACTACTTGACCCCTCAAGAACTAGTATCTCGTATTTCGGCACAAAATACTTTGAATCAGTGTGGATTTTGTTTTTTGAGTTATGAATGGGTTAAGCTAGTGTAGACTAATTAATTTTGCAAAAGGGGGAAGGACAATAATTATAACGAACATGCCGTTTGGTCTACATTTCATTTTTATATGATATTGTTACGTAACTTCTCTGATGATGATATGTTAGTACTCGTATCATAATATTGTGGATGGGGCTAGATGAAATGAATTAAAGAAATACTTGAGCTAGGTTGGAATAACTAATTTTGCAAAAGGGGGAGAACAATAGAGGGAAAAGGAGAACTGGTCGGTTTGTATATGTGAACTGCGAACAATGTGTCACCTCTCATCGAACACAAAATTCTTCCCCCGGAAGAACCCCTCCTCCTCCTCCTCCTGCCCCTTAAACGCCTCCGCTTCCCCTACCGCCCTCCCGCTAGCGCCTGCCGTCTCCACAACACCCTCAAAGGCGCTGCCTTCGCCCCGCCCTCCTTTTCCGTGCTTCATCGATGCGTCTACTCCTCTCGAGGGGTATGCTTCGAGGTAGCGCTCTATACCGCCGGATAGTTGCAAGACCTCGGTACCGGTGGAATCGGCGTCGCAGTGCTGCCGAAGCAAGGCAGACGCCATCTCGCAGCGAACTCCTCCGGTGCAGTACATCAGCACCCGCTTTCCCCTTTTTGCGTGTGTAGAAAACAGGGGGGTGCGGGCAGTGGTGAGGAGGAGGAGGGGCGATGCGTTAGGGAAAATCAGGTGGGGGTTTTCCCCTTTGCGTGTGTAGGAAACACCGGGGGGGGCGGGGGGGGGGGGGGTAGCGGTAAGGTTAGAGGAGGGGGGTGTTGAGGAAAAATCAAGCGGGAGGACAAGGTACAAGAACGGGCGATGCTTTCGTCGAGACGTTCCAGCCACTCGTACGCACCACGGCGAGCACCGAAAAAAAGTCGCAGGTGTACCTCGAGGATCGCATACGCTGTTCGGGGTGCGGGGACAAAGCAAAAGCGAGTTCCGTCGCAAGAATACGCGCTCGACGGCTGGCATTCCGATGTCCACACCGCAACGCGATGCAGAAAGTCGAGCCATGCCTCGTGTCCGCCTGAGCAAGCCAAGCGACGCCACTTGAAACGCGTGTACAACGTGTTACTCTTGCTCAGCGTTCACCTGAGACGGTCGACGTTTTCGTCCACCCACTTGGGAAGTTGGCTAAACTGGCGAGTCTTGGGGTCAAGCCTTTCCACGCCGTCCACCCTACGTCAACGCAAAGCAGAGGGGGAGGGTGGGTTCAAGGTTTACGTTAACAAAAACCAATAAAATCGAGGCGAGAGCAACCAATTAGGCGCGAGAGGGAGAAGGGTGGGTACATGCTACCGGCGCAAACAGCATACCGTTCATCGGCGGCATGAGTTGGCTTCCCCAAAGTTCTCCTCGCTGTCAAAAGACTCAAGATCCCCGCTCCCGAATATACTTCTTCGACTAACTTCTCCCGCAGCCTGCCCCAACAAAAAAAAACAGTGCCCGCAACCCCCCAGCTCATGATTGGCAGCGCTTTTATGCCACCGTGCTCTCTTCTCTGACCAAACGCGACATGGGAGCTGACACGACTATTTATGTTTGCACCGGAAATGTATGAGCCGGTAGGGTCATAACTCGCCCAGATCTCGACCTACGTAGATATGAATCACGTCAAGGACACGCAAACTAACAGGTCTAGCCGGCCACAGGATGGCAGCGAATGATACGCCCCACACGAATTATCAAGACTCTCGCACAATATACATATACCACGCGATTACTAGTCCCACTACACCGTAGCCGATGCTCTACGTATGCTTGTTCACTCCGATCCAGCCTCGCGGTCGTTCCTAGGGGCACGAAGATAACAATTTCACACCTCGGAGCCATCATCGATTTCCACTATAATATCTAGATCATTTCAGGGCAGATGATTTGTATGAACTGTAGGGTCTAGCTAATGTTGCCGGGTGGGAGCCGTATAATCTGCAATGATCTAGGACATGTTTCCTGGGTTGGATCTGTACTGTGCAGATCCTGCACAACATTTCATAACGGCAGGTTACGATCTAGATGATCTAGATGATCTGTAGATGATCTGTAGACGATATGTCCGACGTGCGACAGATTTCCGGTGGCGGTGAGTAGGATAAGTCGGCGTCAAGGTTTCCAGCAAACCTGAAGTGCCCAATGCTGGTCTCGTAGACGTTGCGAACGTCCAGCAGAACAGCCTCTTTATCTTCCCAAAGCCCTGGTACCACATCCTCGCAGGTCCGCCGCCGCTCGCGCCCGTCCCCTTTTCCCGCCTCCTCGCTACACTCCATTGGAACTCCCTCGGTTCCTCCTTGGGACCCCCCTTCTTTATGAAGGCATTTTTTTCGCGCCATTTCTTGCCTCAGCAAGCCGTGAAACTCTTGCGGAGAAACGTGCCTACCTCCTTGCCGATGGGAAAGACCCACACCCTACGAGTACTCATGGGAGGGGAAATCAGGGTAGGTATGAGTCATACCAGGGGGGAGGGGGGGGAGGAGGGTACTCGTTTCTTGCTTGCCTTAGTATTTTGACCATTAACCACGCATCCCTTTCGAGGAAGGGCACCATGTCAAGAGGGGGGGGGGGTGTACTTCATTTTCATGCATGGCCGTAGTCGTGTGACCATACCCCCTCGCATCCCTACAATGCCGGGACGGAGCATGTCAGTTTTTCATCGACCAGGCAGACATTGATAGCACCAAGCGCGAAGCGCCGAGATGTATTGGGCGAGCCGCATGAAGGGTGAGCTGTAGCCTACCAAGAACCGCTTGTGAGGCGGACTTGCATATGGATGACAGCTTCAATGGGTTAATTAAATTTATGCTGTGGCCACTACCTGAAACAGCAATGGGAGTACTACGTAACTGCCTCGTGGGTACCTTACCATAAACACTACGTGATACGACCACTCCCTTTGTGCGGAGTAAAGGTTTTCCACCCCGCACAAATGATCTAACTCCGCCGCCAGCTGTGTTCGACCGCCAAAAACAACGACAAAAAACGGTACCCTGGTGGTCTAGCTCATGTAGTGAGCGGCATGTTTTACAGTGCCGTTGTCAACCGACGCCAACTCAACCTAAATATCTGTGGGGGGGGGGGGGTACTTCATTTTCATGCATGGCCGTAGTCGTATGACCATAGACCCTCGCATCCCTAAAATGATGGGACGGAGCATGTCGGGTTTCCACCGACCAGGCAGACATTGCTAGCACCAAGCGCGAAGCACCATGAGGTGTTGGGCGAGTCGCATGAAGGGTGAGCTGCATCCTACTAGGAACCGCTTGTACGGCGGACTTGCATGTGGATGACAGCTTCAATGAGTTAATTTAATTTCTGGTGTGGCCACTTCCTGGGACAGCAATGGGAGCACTATGTATCTGCCTCGTTGGTGCCTTACCATATACACTACGTGATACGATCATTCCCCTTATGCGGAGCAAAGGCTCTCCACCCCGCACAAATGATCTAACTCGACCGCCAGCATTGGTGACCGCCAAAAAAAAACGGCACCCTGGTTGTCTAGCTCACACAGTGAGAGGCGTGTTTTACAGCGTCATTGCCAACCGACGCCAGCCCAACCTATACATATATAATATACTTAAGGGGGGGGGGGTACTTTTGCGCCCAAGCTTTTTAGAATGACCGGGATCCACAAACAGTTGCAATATATCTGGTGTTTTGCGTTTTATCACTGAGCTCATAATATGCCTACAGTAGCCTATGGGATTGCCCATCAGGTTTTGTATCCAATTTCTATAAAAATCGGGGCCTAGGTGTGGTAGAGAGCTCTTGATTTCAAGAGCTGGAGATGGGCCTTCGGTACAGCAGTAGCCAGTAGCCTGCCGATTCGCTGGCATACGGATTGTTGTCTACAGTAGTCAATGTTCAGTAGAATGGAGTACTATCAAACAACCATGACAGACAGCAGTATGCGGTCCATACATAAGTACTCGGTAAAATAGTGGTATAACAGTTTGGCAGTCAAACTGCAGAGAAACCACCAGTTCAATAGTTATGTCTCGGTATAACAAGTAAGACAACCGAGTACAGAGGCACGCTACAATCTAATCTTGATTGATGATCGCGGGGTTGACACTAGCACGGAGATGGGAAGCTGCCGAAACGAAGAAGCACCAACCTCCACGGCAAGCTCCAACGAGCATTGCTGCGGGCCGGTCAGCACAATGACCCTGTACGGTACATCCAACAGTAGAACGTCCATCTTGCCGAGCTGGTAGAATATTGCCTGTCCGCCCTCTCACTTTTATCTGCTAAATGCTCATCTTCTTCCTGTTGCCGTTTACGCGAGCACCACTTTCAACAGCAGCGTCTTTATTTTGAGCTGAAGCTTGCAATTCGACTTGCCCAACAGCAATCCAAGCGCTTAGAGTGACTATCATCGCTATCGATAGTCGGCCACATTCATCACCAAAAGGTTATGAGCCGCGAATTCACGCAAGCGCTACAGCTGAAACTGAAACTGCAGGCATCACGGTACACGCCTTTAACCCGAGCTACCGCATCTTCAGGAACCGAGAGACACGGCCAGAGATCTGCTGCGAGCTTCTTATGCAGCACCAAGGATTGTCAGACTGAATTACAGGCAAGGTCTGAGACCGGGATTGCTGTTTCCTCGGAACGACCAACGTGAGTGGAAACAGTACAAGCTACTGCTGTCTCGATAAATTGGAGACTTAAGCTGCGGTTCGGTGACCCAAGAGAACGAATCATCTACTGCTGTACTACACGACGATGGCAAAAGCGTCAAGACCGATCTCGACCTACGCACGACAGCCACGTTCTACACAACTCAGAACTGCTGTATGGTACTACATAATGAAGTTGATGTACTTAGCGCAAGCTGGGCTGTGGCTGAAAACCTCGAGACCAACCTCGAGCTACATTACGACAACACCGTTCTACACAACAACGGCTGCTAGTGCTGTGGTTAAACGTAAGGGCTAATGTACGGAGCGCACAACGAGCCGTGGACCGGATTTATCGGACCCTGAGCGACTGCCGAACGATATCAGCTGAACCACACCTGCTGCGCGTGATCAAAACTGCGCATCCAGCTCGAAGTGGTGCCTGCAGTTCGACTGCTGCCCCTCACTAACGCGCCGGAAAATTAACTATCGGCCGAGGGCGGATACCTGGCGAGACTGCTCTGCAACCATTCGACCAACTGAGCTTGCCGCAAAAATACCTCCATGCCCAAGACGATACGTTGGGCTGTACGTGGATACCGCCAAGACGAGGCTTACTTCTGCGCATCAAATATAGCCGAAGATGCTGTACCCTCGGAGTTGAAAGATTGGCGACACGAGACTGCTTGTTAGGAGAGATGCCGGTATCTGCATCACGATACACATAATCGCGTAGAGCTCTTGAGACGCTCTGTCATGCGTTTCGTGTTTCTGGGCGAGGGGAGTTCTTGTTGTTGCGGTCGACTCTTCCGTTGCCTTGATAACGCCTGGGCTGCATTCTCATAATGGCGTAGGCATCCCTGCGAATGATGGTCAGCGCCCGCTGACTATCAATCGCAGGGATGCCTACGACATCACAAAAACGCAGCCCAGGCGTATCACGGCAACGGAAGAGTTGTTGCGGTTGATTCTCCCGTTGCCGTGATATGCCTGGGCTGTCTTTTGATGATGGCGTAGGCATCCCTGCGATTGATAGTCAGCGGGCGCTGACCATCATTCGCAGGGGTGCCTACGCCATCATGAGAAGGCAACTCAAGCGTATCCAGGCAACGGAAGAGTCAGTCGACCGCAACAAGAACTTCCCTCGCGCAGCGACACGAAACCCATAACCCTCAACACCTCTACGCGATTCTATGTATTGTGACGCAGATACCGGCATCTCTTCTCGTGCTTAAACACGAGGATGCAACCGGCACCAACGGCGACGGGCGGAAGGCATGAGAGGAACTTCAAGAATGTACCTCAAGGTGATTGACGAGACCACCCGTGCCAAGACAGCGAAACTGACAACAGCAACCCTTTATTCCGGACAAGATTCAGAAGAGTGCTTCATGAAGGTGATAATTACTCGCGAAAAGATACAGGTGGATGAAGCGATGACCCACCGGCGAGTCAGGCACATCTTCGTGCAAGAAGTTTCGCCGGAGGACGAGAGCATCAGGTTATGATGTATCGGGATCCGACCTTGACATTGCTCAGACCCAGACGAGAATGGTCTCGTACCCCGGCGCAACTCCTTGGACGAGCGTGTACTTGACTCGCTGGCCGGTCATAGATTTCACGTCCCTCTATCCCTGTGCCGTTGACGATCGCCTCTGTGAAGTTGTCGTCCTAGTCTTGTCTGGAAGTCACGGCGGTTGCCGTCAGTTTTGATGTCTTGGCGCGGAGGGTCTCATCAGTGATCTTGAGGGACTTCTTCTCGAGGTTCCTACCAGGCCTTCTACCCGTCGCCGCTGGTACCGGTTGCGCCCTCGTGTTTTAACACGATCAGAGATGCCGGCTTCTCCCTCGCCAAAAATAGGTCCCTGTAGAGGTCGTGAGACGAACTGCCGTACGCTTCTTGTTGCTGCGCGAGAGAAGCTACACAGATTGCCAGGAGAAGCAGCCCCTCTACTGTGGAATGAATCGTGTGCTCACCAAACTGATATATTACGCGCCTTGGTCACATTAATCAATAATGGGTCCCTCGCGAAGGGGCTTAGCTGGCAACGTTGAACCGGAAGGGAGGGGGAGGTAAAATACCTTGGACACGCCATCAATAGGCGTGTAACATCGCCATGCCCACCACACGCAAATCAGCGGCTGGCGACAGCAGGCGGGTTGGACCCCTTGATCTTGAGTCGAGGGCACAAACACAGAAAGGCAGCGCCAGGATTGCGCAACAAACATAGACCTTGACACAAAGATCAACAGCCCCTTCCAACCTCACCCCAGTATGCGTGGTCATTGGTCAAACGACTAAGGCAAGCAACAAATTAGTACCCCCCCCCCCCCCCCCCCCCCCCCCCCAACACACACACACTCATCACTCCGNCCCCCCCCCCCCCCCCGCTGCATTGCAGGGATGCCAGGGTCTGTAGTAATACAACTACAGCCATGCATGAATATGGAGCACACCCCCCCCCGCGCTAAGCAGTTAACTAAAACGCATACCATCCGAGTTAGCACGCTACAGCTAACCCGCGCCCGTCGCTCTACCCAGCTGCGTCAGGAGTGGTAGACTACTCTGGATTTATCGAATCAAAAACGGTTCAGACGGCGGAAACAGTCAAGACAAGGACTCACCCGCGGTCCCATGCTGACCACCTCTTTCACTGCTTTCACGGACAGAGTTGTGAAACCGGACTCCTCGGCTGCCTGGACGGCCAACACGGGCACGAAAACCTCCACCAGATGAGAGAAATCTCACGTTTGTCGGAGAGCACGGGATGAACGAATTCAGTGGCGACACTCGGCAGTCCTAGTGCTTCGTTCAGGGAAGCTTGAGATAAAGCGCCACTAGGCCCCCTCGTTGCATCCGAGGCACACGACATCTGCGGCTTATGGCGTAACCACTGCTTCGCCCACAGGTAGAAGCTATCCGAAACGCAGAACCTCTACCGTATGAGGCATTCGGAACGCTGCCTCGGCGGTAGGATCCTCGAGCAGCCCAACAGTTGAAGCTGATATTGAATGCCACAGCAACGTCAGCCCCTCTCGTCTACCCATCCTTTGCAAACATCTCCGCGGTCAACCGTGAGCTATCGAATCAAAAGACAGCCCGAGTAGACATCGCCAACGCCCGTGGGAGAAGAGGCGTCAGGTGCTCCTACTCCACCGAAGTCAACTGAGTAAGACAGACAGCCACGTGTTTCCTCCAGTTTTTCTTCATTTTGACGTGTTTCCACTCGTCGAAAGTCCGAGAGTCCCAGCAGAGCCTGTTGCCCTCCCTCGCCTATTCCTCCTCTGTGAGCGCCAGCTGATGGCGGGGCCTTAGTTCGCTAAACCCCAACGACCAGTAGCCCATTCTTCGTGCAGCCTCGAGTATGTGGAATTAGGTCATCGCGGTTTCCGTAGGTGTCATTGCAAGGTGCGACAATAAAACGGGCTAGCTGGGAGAACAACCTACAGATTACGTCAACGCCGATAACGAGTGCAGGGGCTAACACAAGCTGAACGGTCATCGCGCATCAAAAACATGGAACTTACGATTCGCGCACGGGTGAGGGTTTAACAGTTGAGTGGCTAACACGCACCAAACTTAGGGGAAATATAGCCCGTACACATGCAGGGTCAACAGTTGGGCGGCCATGGTGTGCAAAAAAAATGGAACCTACTCTTCGCTTCGGGACAAGCATCGCACCTGGGTGCTCCTGGGACCCTGGGAGGCGGAAAGCTTGAAGTCGATGTCTTCGCCTTCAATGTCAGCATGCGCCATGACGCCGTCGATGTGCCTTCGCAGGGCAGCATGGCTTCCTCCTAGAGTGCAATTCACTCCGTCCAGCGCTACTCGAACCCTTTTTGCACGCATCGTATCGACCGTGCGCGTCGGGACAATATCCCGAATGCCGAGAAAGGAAAGAAAGGAGAGGCGGAGAGAGGGAGAGAGAGAGGGATAGAGAGAGAGGCATACAGACAGACAGACAGACAGACAGACAGACAGACAGACAGACAGACAGACAGACAGACAGACAGACAGACAGACAGACAGACAGACAGACAGACAGACAGATAGACAGATAGACAGACAGACAGGCAGACAGACAGACAGACAGACAGACAGACAGACAGACAGACAGGCAGACAGACAGACAGACAGGCAGACAGACAGACAGACAGACAGACAAACAGACAAACAGACAGACAGGCAGACAGACAGACAGACAGACAGATCAGTCAGACAGAACAGACAGATAGAGAGAGGTAGGAGGAGATAGAGGTTCGAAGAGCGGTGAACGGTGGGACGACAACAGTTTTCGCGGCAGAAAGCCAAAAGCGCGTGCAGCTGGAACCACTATGTAGAACGCTGCGCAAGCTCACCTTAACTCACCAGACAAGGCCCTGGTCGAAGTAGTTCAAGGCCTCTGGGCATAAATACGATAGTAAACACGTGAAAATTCAGAGCCACTCTCGCGTATTCGATGCCACAGCAATTGAAAAAATAGTTTTCCGTGTCTCGCACGTTCGGGAGGACGCGTCGAGCTGTCAACAAAAAAACGTCCAGGTGTTGTGATTGTTGTTGTTGTTGTGCTCACATAGTGTCATGGACACAATCTAGTCATTGGAGTTCAAAACCATGGTTACGGTGTAACATGCTGAAAAGACAAAAAAAAAAAGACAGTACGCGTACTTCTATACGAGCAACACGAAAGACAATAGTGGTGACGTTCGTCCATTGGGACTTACATTGTACCATTCAGGAAGGACAAAAACAAAAACAGTACTATAATAGCAAAACGAATGAGAGTAGTAGTGACGTTCGTTCCTTGTGGGTTTGCTTACGGTGCGACGTATGCCACTACAATATCTAACAAAGGTCTGCCGCCCCACCTGCCCCGCAGACCCTCCGCCCCGCAACTCTTGAGGTACCAGTCTTGCACGGCAGCACGCCGCTCTTCCCCCAGGCTGACGTACTTGTAGTACAGTAAGACGGCCTCGCTAGCCTCTTCGGCAGTCTGCTTGCTTTGCCGTTCCTCATTTTCGGCACTTTCCGAAGTGTCCATCCGTGTCTTGATCTTGGGAGTTAGATCACCCTGGAGGATGTCGGCGGTATTTTAATGTTGGATATATATGCGCTATTAATAGTTGAGTGTCGGACACTTTTTCTAACATTTTCTTTTTTTTACTTCCATGTAGCGTCTTCGACCTTCTTTCTCCTGCTCGCTCCCTAGCAGTAACTCAGATCCGAGGTCACATAGCAGGCTCTTCTCCCACGCCACACACACACTACGGTACGCGCCTTACATTTTTATCGCGAGCGGGTTTCAGCACTTTCTTGCTTCGTCGACTCGCGTCAAATTGTGCGCTATTACATTGTTGCATACCTATGCTATACATAATAGGGTCACTACAATACCCATTACATGAAGTCGGTCGCCCCGATGGTTTAGTGGTAGCCTCGAATGCTCCTAAGAGCTTGTTTCCGGGGTTCAAGTCTCACGTGAGTCGAACTTTAGAGTTTATGCGCAAAAATAAAAAATAAAAAACGGAATCAACTGCCGAGAGCGCCTAGTAGCGTGGGTAGGCACACTTCGATGCAAGTCGACGAGGGACGAAAGGGCTGAAGTCTTCTCGCGATAAAAGTGCAAGGCGCGAACCGTAGTGGGGAGGGAGGGAAGAAAGCCTGCTTTGTGACCCCAGATCTGACTTACGACTACCGTAGGGAGGAGCGAGAAAAAAAGGGCGAAGGTAATAAAAGGGATGAAAAATATAAATCGGGGGGGCGGGAGAATTTCGGATCGGCGCCATTGCTAGAGTTGCGGAAGAACTACGGAATGTCCCACCGGGAAAACTCAGAGGCGAGGTATGTGTGATGTGAACCGACAACCATAAGTCGTTTTTTTCGGTCGTTTTTTTTTCGTTTTTTCCCGACCGAAAACCGGCAATTTGTGTTTTTCGGTTTATTTGCAAAAAACCGACCGAAACCGACCGACATCTTCGTTTTTTTCTCGGTTTTCTCGGGATTTTCTCTTTTTTTCGGGTTCGGTTTGCTTAAAAAAAAACGACCGAAACCGACCGACTTTTCGGTGAAAACCCGAAAAACCGACCGAGCCATTTTTCGCTTTCGGTTCACAACACTGGGTATTGTCAACGCTAAAGCGGATTCGGATCGCCCAAATATCAAATCACATTTTTTTTTTGTGTGCAATGCAAACACAGGTGGAAATCGATCGAATTTTGAATTTTTAGTTTATGGACAAAAGTTGGTGTCCCCTCCCCTCTACCCGCATAATTCGTTTTGATGCGTTTCCGTTGCTTTTCAGGCTTTCGGGTACACGTGATTCGGCAAATGCACAAATGCGCTCCTAGCATCCCGGCCTCAGCCAGGAGGTGTACTCGTACTGCCTGAGAGTAGATCCTGGTGTAGTACGTCTGCAGCCCTGCGCGCATCCCTTTGATTCGTATTTGAAAGAGAACAGACAAAAGACTACATAGACTTACTTACTAATATCTCGCTCAGGGGTTGCCCATCCCTGCACTCTCAGAGCTCCCACTTCGACATCGCCTCCTGTCGTTACTTGCTCAGCGTTGCTTTCTCTCTTTGTTCCCTATATACTTTAGTTGTCGAGAGGCTTCTTGCTCTTTCAGTTTTGGGTTTGTGTGTGTGCCCAGAGAGCACGGCAGCGCGGGCGAGCCCGGCGCCATCGCGGGTATGGGAGGGCGCTGGTCAGTAGAGGGGGGGTCAGAAGGAGCGCGGTCGTCTTTTTCGTGGCTAGGCGCGGCGTGTCCACCGAGACACGAGGGAAGCATGAAGGGCCTTTGTCTGCGTTGCTGTTTGCTGTATCAATCCAGTATGTCAGAATTATAAGGTTCTTTTATTAGGGTAAAAGAACATTCAAGTGGTGCTTATTTATCAGAACACATATTATTTTCAGAGAGAGAACCAGGCGATTTGAACACCTCATGATGGAGCCGGCGAACGAGGGCCACGGTGAGCACCGGGCTTCATGCGAGGCGGGCCACGGGGCTCACTGGGGGAGAGAGGCAGTAGAGCTCGACCCGGACCGAATCGATGGCGACGTGATCGCGGAGGGACGGGGAGCATCAAGGCTGACAGAACGCGAAAGACGTCTCAACTTTGTTTTTGTTTTTTGCGGCGCAATCGGCCCGATGGGATTTTTTTTCTTTTTTTGTTTTTCGCTCGTGCCGTTTTGTTCGAGTACGAGTACGTACGACTACTCGTATGTACGTACGTACAAATGTGTACGTCTTTCTCAGTTTTGTTGATTTCCTGTTTTTCGTACTTCACAACTTGACGACCGTGCTGTGCTGTGCTTTCTCTTTCATACATACAAAGTACGAAGTACTATTTGTTATTGCACGGCCAAGGAACGGGTTGGCGAGCTTAATTCCACAAGTGTGTGTACTGCGGACCGAGCAATCGACTTCACACTACAACCATCGTTCGTTGTTGTTGTACTACCACACATACTCACGAAGGCACAAATCACACCCACCACAGCAGGCAGCGCAGCGCCGTGCTGTGAGCCGTGTTGCTGTGCTTTCTCTTTCGATCACTCGTACAGCTTCTTTGTTGTCCTGGAGCATGGAGCAAATGTGCATCCCGAGCATGTTTTGCATGCATGTCAAGTCCGCCGTTTCTTCGCTGCGCACCGTGAACCTCTTACCATGAACCTCTTGGCATTTTCAAGTCGGTGCTTTTGCTTGCACTATACATCATGGGCCTCTTCTGCCCCTTTCCTTGCGCGAGCGTAGTGGGCGGCGTCAGCCGCCCGCGGAGCGGCGCCCTTGTATGTACTACGCGTACACAGTAGGAGACTTCGCCCGTTTGGAGAAGAAACATAACGTGGCTCACGCTCATCTTCGCAGCTCGGTCGCAATTATCGCTCTGTTGACTACTGTATGGACTACGTACCAGAGTATCCGGTACGTCAGACCGCCAGAAACCAGGTACTACAGGTACTACTACTGCTGTGCAGGAACAACTGATGCCCGGTACTCGTACAATATGACTGCACGAAGCAGTGTATTGCAGCATCAGTAAATGCATCAGTGCTCTAAAAACTCAAACTTGTTATACAGCAGAGGCACAGACTCACTTCCATGCACCCCTGTGAAAGATGCAGCAGTGCTCTTCCAGGTGCTCCAGCTGATGTGCGCACTGTAGGTACCTTCAACTCTCAGCCCTTACTGTCCCCCGTAACATCATGCTCTATGCTTGCAAGTGGCAAATTTTCCATGTACCGGGCCAGCTTTTAATTAATTTAATTCCGCGGGCGAAGCCCGCGAAAAATTGTGGAAACCCCGTGCTGTACGTAAAACATGATAAAAGACAACAGATACGTCTTTGTGATGCGATGATACGTCCGCTCTGCTGTTCCATGTGACGATCGGTGCCGACTACGAGTGTTGAACATTTTCACTGCTACCGGCATGCCGTGTACGGCCGTGGTAGCGGCCTGTGCAGTGANAAATGGGTTTCCATTCATTGGGTGCATTACGATGCTAAGCAAATGGAGCGATATGATTGGTGAATGCTAAGCAGATCTGGCCCGGTGCATGGCAGACTCGCCCTTGCAAGTTGCAACCAAACGGCGGGGCGGGGTGTTCCAATGTTTAGAAGGCGTCTCTGCGATGGGGGAAAATCCAAACATGATCACACGAAAGATCCAAGATCCATGCATGAATGATCGTTGTTGTTTTTGTCTCCGTGCTGCGTGTTGCGTGGTGGGGGCAGGTGGCAGGCCTTCGGCGGTAGTTCGCCATCGGTCATTGTTTACAAGCTGTTATGGGTGTCGCCGCGTCCATCGACAAGGTTCACCGGTGCCGAGGCTGCCAGCCAGGGAGAGGCTGCTTGCGCGTTGGTGGCACAGGCAAGTTCGTGGCAGGTACCTCCTGGTGTTTGAACGAGACTCAGTGCAGTTTTTGAAGCAGAGAAGAGTTCTCCGTTATCTTTGTTGTAGGGACTGGTTGAAGGTGGCCTGCGTGCCCTCTCATGGCACGGGCAAGTGCATACTACCGTAGGTACTTGATATGATATGAGTACAGTACTTCCTTGACACCGTGCAGTAGCTACGCCGTACAGACAGATTAGGAGTCATTTGGGGTTTTCTGTAACGCTGAACTGTCCATGGACGGGGGGTGGGCTCTCCAGTAAATTGAAGTACATAACGTAGTACAGTAGTATGTACGTACTAACATAGTAGGCAGACGGTTACCCCTGGGGCGGTTGGCCTACGCACAATGCAGCAGAAGCGCCTGCCAATGGGTTACGAAAATACATGATGATGGCGTTTTGTTTACTGCTGCCGCCGTCATAACTTCCGTCAGCCAACGCATAGTCGGTATATATACCTGGTATACGGCGCATAAGTGAAGGGGGGGGCACGATCGCGCGATCGTTGGCTTTTCTTGCCGTTATAATTGACGACCGATCTTTGTGACGTTGTACGTAGCCGGATATTGTAACCGTCAACCAAAAAGGCGCCAGTCTGCACGTCAGCACAGCACCCACGACCCACACCATATACGAGCTAACCCAGGCTAGCCCACAACAAATTTAGCGACTGAAGCGTGGCAGGCCGATGCTAATAATGAAAACAGTATCTTAAATTGGGGAACAACTGTCCGTTTTTCCACCAGCACTTCAGCGGCTGGCTGCATCTCGCGGTGAACCTGAGACGTGCGCAACATTCTGCCAAGGGCCGAAATATTTGCCCATAGCATCGCATCGGCCCTACTCTCAGCTCCCGGTATTTACGCTTCGTATGGTCTTCAAACCAATCCCGGTTATCTCTGATCGATTTGACTTCAAGGCTCACATTGCTTCACAGGCCCCCCCCTTGCACACTACGGGCTTAAACGATCCTTGTGGAGATCTTGAATCATGTAGCACACCGTCAGGCGCACCAAACTGAGACAACATGTGGGGTTTGCTACATTGTTCAATATCTCCACGAAGGGTTCGTTGACGCCCACATTGTGCAAGAAGGGGGTCCCGGCCACCTGTGTGTTTGGGACCTAAGACAAACAACGATGATACGTCGTGGCCGCCGTTTCAAAAGCCGTGGATTTGTGTGCAGTCGTGTGTGGGTGGGTACGGGCGCGTTGATGGTGGGAGAGAGAAGGCCAATTTCACGAGGGTAGGTGGAGGGGACTGATCGCCCAAAAAAAGAAAGCCAAAAATAACTTACTCTGACTGCTTCGAGCAAGAGAGTCAACAGTCATCGGATTGAAATTGTGCTTAAAAAATTGCACTGGAAGATTGATTCAACTATCGTATGCGAACAGTAGGAAATTTCAACGTTGCTTTAAAAGGCTACTACGGTAGACATGATACGTAATCGGAGGGGGTTATCAGAGAGGTAGACTCGAAGAGTAGATCGTACCTGGTAGACTCCTACTGCAGGAAAAGCTTATTTATCTACACACTAATGTTTGCAGGGGGTGAGGTACAGGTGACAGATGAGCTAGCTCGTGAGCTTCTCGTGAGCTGCTCGGCGTATGCAATATTTCAATATTTGTTCTCTCACAACTACCTGATCCAAAACTCTCCTCTTATTTTACTCGTACTCATATTTGCACGTGCGAGACACCTCATGTGAAACAGGAGATCTGGTCCGGGCTGGATTTCCTTTTTGAAAATAGGTGTGTTCTACACCAACTTCAGTATAACGACTCACGATTTAAATATGCTCCTGTACGTCTCAGCCTGATTTGTTGAGTATTTATTTGCTTGTTTTCTTGTTTGGTGCCCTGTAATTAGACGTTGGAGACATGGGGCAGAAGCAGGATTGTGGTAGGAGGCAAATCAAGAAGGAGGGAAGAAGCTGAAGCACTGCTGCTAATGACTTGGGGGTGGAATATTGACGAGGAGTGGAGTAAACGAGGTTTTCCACGGGAGGAAGGCTTATGTAAGTAGGAGCCTCCAAGAATGTAAAGCGGGATACTTGCTTCCACGAGTTGAGCAAGAAGGTACAAGCGCCGATTAAAAAAAAGTGCAGCGAATATACCCCTGGGTCTGTGGCTCTCAGCAAAAAGTTCAACGCCTTAAGCAGATAATGGATTCTCACTTCATGACCCACAGTAGAAATCTCAAGGCATATATGGATTCCTGATCTGTTACGATCTAGTCGTCGCTCATGTTTTTCCGGGTGGGAGTCGCATAACCTGCAAGCTATAGGGCATGGTTTCCGGGTCGGATCTGTACTATACAGATCCTGCACAACATCTCATAATCGTAGGTTATGATTCAGATGGTCTACCTTTAGATGATTTATATGTAGACGATCTGTCTGTAAATGATCTATCTGTAGATTATTTATCTGTAGACGATCTTTCTGTAGATGATCTATCTGTATATGATTTATCTGTAGACGGTCTGCCTGTAGATGATCTATCTGTAGATGATCTATCTGTAGACGATCTGCCTGTAGATGGTCTATCTGTAGATGATATATCTGATCTATCCGTCTTGTGAAAGGTTCACATAACTTGGCAAGGAAGGGTCGATGAACGCGAAGCGTGCCCACGAAACCAAAGGAGTCAGCCGCCGGGAAGAGCGAAACCTGTCGCGATCGATGACCTCGTATGAAACAGACGCGGGAAGTTTGGTGTGTAATGAGTAATTATTATCGATTAGTCGTGGTTCCGATTTGCCTATAAAGCCCGCCCTGTGGAAGGGCCATAGCACCAGTACGTACGTATGTACGAACTCGAATGCCTCGTATTCTATAAAAAAATAACATTCTTGCATCAACTAAATTCGGCTGTTGTTGCTACATAACTGGCGGCTTTCTTCTTTATTCAAAAGGGGTCGTCCAGTTACTTACGTTGCTGGGTAAAGACACGCAACACGCATACCTACGCCATTATTCCTCCTAGCATGATACGGGCTATACACAATCTACAGCAAAAAACAAAACTTAATAAGAGACGGCCAAGAGACCAACAAAAAAAAATGTATCGCCGTGGAAGGTCCACTAGGAAAAACAAAACGCACAGCGCGCCAAAACGCAACAAGAAAAGGGTAAAAATCGGAACCACTAAAAACATCCTACAGCAAGCAAAACTCGGAATACCACCAACCACACAACAATTAAACCATATTCCCCCATCTGGAAGAGCAATCAAAACCCACTATTAATATCTACCCACCATTCCCCCCAACAAAACAGAAAAACAATAAAAAAAATCGAACTATTAATAGCCAGAATAAAACGAGACAGCCGCAGCACCTGCTAAACGCGAGGCAAACTCAACGATCATACGCGTGGCGAGGGAGAAAATGCGCAGACAAAATACTCCCGCCACGAAAATATTTCAGCAAGGGGTGGGTGGGTTTCCCAGGGGCACGTAGGCATGCTTACCACAGAGGTAGATGCAGGTGGGTGGGGTCTCCCAAGGGCTTGTAAGCATGCATACCAGAAGGTAGATGCAGGTGGGAGGGGTTTCCCAAGAGCGTGTAGGCATGCTTCGTCGGGCTACGCGTACCGTATCAAAGAGGTATATATATATGCAGGTTGCCACCCGAAAAAGAACGAAAGGTGGCAGATATGTAGCGCTTATGGCGCTGCATTTCCCCCCAGACACGCCACAGGGCAAGGAGCAGTAGCAGCAGCAGCAGCAGCAGCAAGCAGTAGCAAGCAGCAGCAAGCCACAACAAGCAGCAGCAGCAGCAACAACAAGCAGCAGCAACAACAAGCAGCAGCAAGCAACAAGCAGCAACAACAAGCAGCAGGCAGCAACAACAAGTAGCAGCAGCAAGCAGCAGCAAGCACCACCACAACCACACCAGCCACCAACAGCAACAACAGCAGCAGCACATGTCTTGCCGTAGTTTTAACCCCAAAAACGGTGGAATGGGAAGGCCCAACACTACGCCCAACGCCATCCCGCCACCAACTACATACCCCAGCCCACTCCCCACCTCGAGTTGCTGCTAGCACGCGCTGCTGCTAGAACAGCAACCGAAAAACATACACAAGATACACCGACTTAATTTCCAACGTACACAACGCAGTGCCAAACGCTAGCCCCCGACGGATTTTTCGTGAGATACAGCATGCCGCGATCAAAAAGTCAATCCAGAATGGATTGGCCGTGAGAATACACAACGATTTCACATGCAAACCCCCAATCGATCTGACGCGAGCTACCTTATCAGAGCGAAGGAGCAGACAACAAAAATCGAACCAGAAACAAAATTCGTCGCCGACTTGACAAAATCGCGCGAAAATCGGCCGTTTCTTAACAAGACGATTTTTCCGCCTCTCCCCCCCTCATTAGGTGCCAAGGCGGGCCCTTGCCCCTGCCTCTACCCGTACCACCCTCACCTCTACGAGAGATGCTAGGAGACCGTGGTTTGACTCCTTGACTGACCGCCCCTAGACTAAAACTAGTATTGAAAGGTCACCAGAGGCCTTGACGAGCTAAAAAATATCGTTGTGACCCCTTTGACTGACCGTCTCCCTCCACTAAAACTAGTATAGTAAGATCGAAATAAGACTTGACGCGGTCAAGAACGGTATGGCCGCTTGACTGACCGCCTCCCTCCACTAAAACTAGTATAGTAAGGACGAAAGAATACTTGACTCGGTCAAGAAGACCGGTCTGACTGCTTGACTGACCGCCTCTCTTCACTAAAACTAGTGTAGAAAGGTCGAAAGACGCCTTGACGGGGTCAAGAAGACCGGTCTGACCCCTTGACTGACCGCCCCCCTCCACTAAAACTAGTATAGTAAGGTCGAAAGCGGCCTTGACGCGGTCAAGAAGGTCAGTCTGACCCCTTGACTTACCGCCCCCCCCAACAAAAAGTACATGTGTTCAGGTCGATCAAGAGAGTCCTTAATGCTCTCAAAAAGAACGGTCTGACCGCTTGACTGACCGCCCCCCTGCACCAAAACAATACATGCGTTAAGGCGAAAAAAGTCCTTGATGCTCTCAAAAAGAACGCTCTGACCGCTTGACTGACCGCCCCCCTACATCAAAAAAAGGTATAGTGAGAGGCCAAAAGAGGTCTTGGTGCCCTCCACATGACCAAAAAAAGGGAATATTAAGGTCAAACGAGGCCTCACCGCGCTCAACAAGACCGGTCCCCAGCGTAGCATTTGTGACCGCCACCCCCGCCCCCTTCTCCCCTTCCTACCGGGTACCACGCAACGCCCAACCGACCACCTACTGTGCCCGGCATACTGCCGTCCAAGCCCGCAATATACCCCTCTGCCTTTTTTTTACTACGAGTGCCAAGTGTATCCCAAACTTAACTCCAAGTAGTTCATCTCCAAAAACCTACTGTTGATGGCGCAAACAATATAAAAGGGTCCACCTGCAGAAATCCTCCCACACCATTCCGAAGAAAATTATCGCCAAAAAAGTGGCTGTAGTTGAAAAAAAAAAAGTTGGCAAGATCGGGGTTCGACGGTGTGAGATGCAGGATCCGTACTAAACCCCGATAACCTGTCACGAACCTAAAACTGGAACCACATTTTTGGGAACAAACCGAGGGTGTGAGATGCAATATCAACCTTAACCCCCTATTCTAAAAACTGCAAAAACCCACGTTTTTTTTTCGTGAGCAAATTACTCGGAAACAGAAGTTAGGTCATTGTTACAGCAATGAAAAGGGGCGAGATCATCGCGCACGCCTAGACAGGCTCAGTATACAGCGCCAGGTGTAATCCCTTCGCCCAAGAAGATAAGCTCGGGCCCAATAACACGCCTATAAGTTCCACGCCTAAACCCTGGGAGGCATGCTACGCCAGAGGGGGGGGGGGGGGGGGGTGTACTCAATGTTGTGCACGGCCGTAGTCATATGACCATAGACCCTCGCATCCCTACAATGCCGGGACGGAGCGCGTTGGGTTTTCACCAACCAGGCAGACATTGCTTGCACCAAGCGCGAAACGCCGTGAGGCATTGGGCGAGTCGCATGGAGGGTGAGCTGCATCCTGCTAAGAACCGCCTCTGAGGCGGACTTGCATATGGACGACAGCTTCAATGAGTTAATTTAATTTCTGGTGTGGCCACTTCCGGAGACAGCAATGGGTTTTACTATGTAACTGCCTCGCGGACGCCTTACCATATTAACACTACGTGATACGACCATTCCCCTTGTGCGGAACAAAGGTTCTCCACCCCGCACAAATGATCTACTTGACCGCCAGCTTTGGTGACCGCCAAAAAAAAATAACAAAAAAAAACGGCACCCTGGTTGTCTAGCTCACGCAGCGAGTGGCGTGTACCTAACGTGTATCAGTTTACTCATGAGAAGAAGCTCAAAACCTCACCCAATAGCCGATTCCGAGACAAACGCTACGCACAAAGACTACTCGTACGAAGAGCTTAACACCTCTCTCGCCCAGTCGTCGATTTCGAGGCGAATTATACAGCGCAACCAGATGACCAATCTCGTTCACCATGGTGATTAGGCGCATCAACAGACACGCTTTTATGGTCGCAACGACATTCGGCAGTTCCCCCAGGCGAGGATCAAAACGTTTCTGCCCCATAAATATCACACACCCAGTACATCACGATCTAGACCACCTGGGTGCCGTTCGGAGATGCTGCGCAGGGACCTGTATAGTACAGATCCTTCCCAGGTAACAAGCGCTAGGTCATGCAGATTGTACGGTTTCCACGCGGCAACGTGAGCTAGATCATACAGATAATCAGGAGTGTATCTGCCCTGCAAGATTTAGATCCTTAAGCGGGAATGACCTGTATCATCTGCCCGATGTGTGAAATTTACCCCCATCTATCGTAGCTTGGCTCCTGCCTAGTCGAGCCGAGACCCTGCCAACCCGGACGTTAACAAGCCACAAGCTCCGCTAGAAAGGGCCTGCTGCCCGATGGTCCATTTCCCCTCCTAAGCAAAGAAAAAAAATGCGACACTGCTTCGTGTTTTACCTCAAAATCCCCCCCCCTTCTCCTTCCCCTTCCGCCGCTCATCGAAAAAAAGAATGAAATCCGAAATAAACTAGCAGCGTGGCCAAGGCGTGGCTAGAATAATTCTAAGGGCGGTTCTGACACCCCGCCCATCGATTCAATCAGCTTCGGTTGCCTTCTCATATATCTCCGAGTGTCGCCCGCGCGGAATTCAGGTGGAGCGCGGGTGGTTCCACCTTTTCCTCGAAGCTTCCGGCAGGGAAAAAAAAAAATCGGAGCGAAGTGTACGTATCGTATGTTACGACGGCCTAGATAAGACAACAAAACAAAAAGTCAAAGATACAAAAACAAAAGTGACAACTGTCGTCCATCAGACCCACCCCACCCCACCCCCACCCCATCACACCTCACCCCACCCCCACGCAGCGGTTACACAAAAACAAAAAACACCACTGCCCGCTGACACTACGTATGGATACATGAATACTGTACTGTGCTGACTCTATATCGATATGTACATTCGACCCCCCCCCCCCTCCTCCCTCCCCCCTCCCACACAGGAAAACTCAAACAGGGTCACATATGGCATCTCCTCCTCGCGCAATCCCTTCGTCTACCCGCTTTCCCCGCCACCCTCCCGCCCTAACTTTCTCCTTCCTATCACTTCTCAAGTCGTAGCCGCTTGGGGGCTGCGCGCCCCCCCTCCCTCCCCGCCAACCCCAGGGGCGAGAAGAGCGGCGGCGTCCTCTACAGCGAGGCGTTTCTCCGGAGGGGGTCAGGGCTCGCTCGGACGCGGCAGAAGACTGTCTCCAGCGGAAAAGGGCGGGGGGGGCCCAGCGGGACGGCTTGGGCAGCGCGACGATCCCGACGAAGAACTGGCAGAGGATGGTTAGGGTGGTCATCGCGTACGCATAGTCCACCCCAACAGAGACCTGAAAAAAAAAGAAGAGGAAGCAATCGACGGGACAAAAGTTACACATCTCTTGACAGATCATGATCTAGCTCATCTACAGATACATCATGATCTGTAGATGATCTAGTTCCTTGCCTGCCGTTGTGAGAGGTTGTGCAGGATCTGCATATAGAACAGATCCCACCAAAGAATCATGCGCTAGATCATGCGCAATCTACGGGTCCTACCCGGCAACATGAGCTAGATCATACAGATCATACACGATCATACGAGATCGGGAATATATCTGCCTCGAAGGATCTAGATCATGAAGTAGGATACGATGATCTGCCAGTGATCTGTCAGTGATTGTCAGTGATTTTTCAGTGATCTGTCCGTGATAAGTCAGTGATATGTCAGTGATCTGTCAGTGATCTGTCAGTTATCTGTCAGTGATCTGTCAGTGATCTGTCCGAGGTGTGAAAACATTCCATCCAGGCAGGGGCGCACGACAAAAAAGACAACAAGAATGGAAAACGCAAACCTTGAAAGGCGTTAATACAGGGGATTGAACACTATCATCCCCTGGCAGGGAAAAATAGGGCGTTTTATAGTCAGCCAGCTCACAGCTCTACTAATCATGGAACCTACCTAGCCAACTAATTACTAGTCGGCGCCTTATAGTCAGCCAACTCACCGTCCTATATACTAATCATGGAACCTACCTAGCCAACTAATAGCTACTGTAGTCGGCGACTTATATTCAGCCAAATCACAGCCCTATCTACTGATCATGGAACCTACCTAGCCAACTAACAGCTAGTCGGCGACTTATAGTCAGCCAAATCACAAACCTGCTAATCATGGAACCTACCTAGCCAACAAACCACTGATCGGCGACTTCATAGTCAGCCAACTCAGAGCCCTATCTACTAATCATGGAACCTACCTAGCCAACTATTAACTAGTCGGCGACTTGTTGTCAGCCAACTCAGAGCCCTATCTACTAATCATGGAGCCTGCCTAGCCAACTAATAACTGGTCGGCGCCTTATAGTTAACCAATTCACAGCCCTATATACTAATCATGGAATCTGCCTAATATAACCAACTAAAAACTAGTCGGCGGTATATAGTCAACCAACTCACAGCTCTAAATATACGATGGGAAGGCTTACCGAGCTCCGGCACGTAAGGTCGAACTGGCTGTAGAAAGCTATCGCCGCTGAGCCGATGGGTCCCTTAACCGTTAACAAGAAGCCGATCACGGTTGTCCCCATAAGCCATCCCGCCATTGCGAGCGATGCAAGGCAGATCCGCTTGATCAATCGCGATTGTACTTCCTCAATGGGCTGTCGACATCACAAGAGGGAGTTAACCAAGCGAGGGGAGGGAGGGGAGGGGAGGGGCGCGAGGGGGGGAGGGAAGGAGGGACGGGAAGGGAAGGGAAGGGAGGGGGGTAACGTGAGCTTCAGTCATCCGACACAGGGAACTCTTGACTTGCTCCAGGTTTGCGTTGTGAACTGGCCGTTCAATTTTCGTGGAGATCTCTCGATGAATACGCCAAGGTTCCTCGTGTGCGGCTATTCGAAGCCCCTCGCTCTTGCGTACATACACGGCAGCGGCGCTTTCAATAGCATCGTATATCGGATAGATAACGCCTCAGGTTATCTAGGTCCTACATCCGTCGTTATGATAGGTTGTCATCATCTTCCAGTACATCATCCAGAGCATGTGTTTGCCGTATGTGATGTTGCACACGAGGCACGATCTGAATCGTCTCTAAACACTACAAAGAAACGTGGTCAATACGGCTCCTCAGTCGCCGGCAAGTACCATTGCGGTAATCTCATCGCATAAAATCCCCGGATTATTCTGCCCGTATTAGATCATCTTAATCCAATCCTATATATATGTTTGTGCACGATCTGTTTTGATCACATCCAACCCGCGAAACATGTGCTACATACGTAGATCATGCAGATCAAACGGCTCCCACCCAGCACAAATATTTTAAGATCACGCACATCAAACCAAGAAGTACTCGTAATTGTTTTCCTTTATAAAAAGAGGTTACTTGTGCTGTTGCTATGATAGCCCAGAAGCATACAGGGGGTTGCTCATTTGAGTACCTCCATGGGTCAGAAAATGATACGAAGTACAGGACTGGTGGTGCTGCCGGTATGGGAAGGGGGGAGGTGTTATCATGTTCGTGCACGGCCGTAGTCATATGACCATAGACCCTCGCATCCCTACAATGCCGGGACGGAGCACGTTGGGTTTTTACCAACCAGGCAGACATTGCTTGCACCAAGCGCGAAGCGCCGTGAGGTATTGGGCGAGTCGCATGGAGGGTGAGCTGCATCCTGCTAAGAACCGCCTCTGAGGCGGACTTGCATATGGACGACAGCTTCAATGAGTTAATTTAATTTCTGGTGTGGCCACTTCCGGAGACAGCAATGGGTTTTACTATGTAACTGCCTCGCGGATGCCTTACCATATTAACACTACGTGATATGACCATTCCCCTTGTGCGGAGCAAAGGTTCTACACCCCGCACAAATGATCTACTCGACCGCCAGCTTTGGTAACCGCCAAAAAAAAAAAAAAAAAAAACGGCACCCTGGTTGTCTAGCTCACGCAGCGAGTGGCGTGTTTTACAGCGTCGTTGCCAACCGACGCCAACCCAACCTATAAATATATGGGAGGGGGGGGGTGTACTCATGTCGTGCACGGCCGTAGTCATATGACCATAGACCCTCGCATCCCTACAATGCCGGGACGGAGCACGTTGGGTTTTCACCAACCAGGCAGACATTGCTTGCACCAAGCGCGAAGCGCCGTGAGGTATTGGGCGAGTCGCATGGAGGGTGAGCTGCATCCTGCTAAGAACCGCCTGTGAGGCGGACTTGCATATGGACGACAGCCTCCAATGAATTGATTTAATATCTGGTGTGGCCACTTCCAGAGACAGAAATGGGTATCACTACGTATCTGCCTCGCGGGTGCCTTACCATATACACACTACGTGATACGATCATTCCCCTTGTGCGGAGATGAGGTTATCAACCCCGCACAAATGATCTACTCGACCGCCAGCATGGGTGACCGCCAAAAAAAACAAGAAAAAAAAAGGTACCCTGGTTGTCGAGCTCACACAGTGAGAGGCATGTTTTACAGCGTCGTCGCCAGGCGACGCTAACCCAACCCATAAATATATAATATGTAGGAG